>BTHU01000007.1:45183659-45728659 GCA_036184795.1 Tokudaia tokunoshimensis
TATGAATAGTTTCAACCAACTGAAGTATGTATTACGTTTCTATGAAAAGAAATGGGTCCTTTCGGAAACCCATCACCCAGCAATTCGCTTAACTTGAAAGTGACCTTCGAGTTTCTCAGTTTACATCTAGATGCCGCTGACTTCTTTACAAGTCTGTTTGGACTTATATTTCTTTAAGACCTAGTTACTGAGTACACACATACACATACACACACGCACACACACACAAGAATGTGTGGGTGTCTGTGGATGGCATAGATGTATATGTATAGATGAATGGGTATATGGATGATGTGAGAAACTTATATATCCTAATATGAATTACCTACCGTACCAGTTGATACAGTCCTACAGACTGAAGTCAGGACTTGATGCAGGTCAGACAAGCACTCTGCCAACTGAGCTAGCTACCTCCCCAGCCTACCATGACTTAATATTCTTGGTATATTCCAAAATTGCAAATCTTAAGTTGATATTTTTCCCTCCTTCTAGGGATCGAACTCAGAGCCTCAGTCATAACAGGCCAGCGCTGCCCCACTGGGCTCCACCCCCAGCCCTTCTGTCCGTTCTTCATGTCTTATTGTCTTCTGCTGTTAGAGGAGCTGAGCCGCTATCCTTCATTCTCCACCTGACTAGATCTAACTTTCCGGAGAAAGTTCTAACCTCCGTAGTTGACACCGGCCCGTCAGGCCCAGCTCGTTTTGTTGTTTTACCGAAATCAGTGTTTTTCACCAATGTTATTCTCCTGCTTGCCTTGGTTAGGGTTCTACTGCTGAGAACAGACACCATGACCAAGGCGACTCTTATAAAGAACATTTCATTGGTGCTGGCTTACAGGTTCAGAGGTTCAGTCCATTGTCATCAAGGCGGGAGCATGGCAGCATCCAGGCAGGCATGGTGCAGGAGGAGCTGAGAGTTCTACATCTTCATCTGAAGGCTGATAGCAGAATAGTGGCTTACATGCAGCTAGGATGAGGGTCTTAAAGCCCACACCCACAGTGCCACACCTACTCCAACAAGGCCACACCTACTCCAACAGGCCCACTTTCTAATAGTGCCACTCCCTGGACTGAGCATATGCAAACCATCACACTGCTCTTTCCTTCATATTTTACAAAAGCTTTAGAGCCAATACGGAGTGGAAAGTCTTATGCTACGGATCCAGGGTATTTCTAACCCATGCAGGTGCATGACCTCCTGGCATATAATGAAAGCAATGGCTGTGACTGCCTTCTGTGAGGAGACCTTGGAATCTGGTGACTTCTGAGAGGCACAGTTTATAGAGTTGGGTTCTCACAGTGAACAGATCTGGTCTTCTTATGTGTCACTGTGGATGGATCTGATGATACCCTTCAGTGTTGCTACACAGCCCAAGTTGTCCACCATGGACAGCTTGATTGCAGCCTTTTTAAAAAGCCAGTGATTAGTTGCTGCTGAAGCACCCCTTGGAAAAGACATGGTGAAATGCTTAAGCTAGTAGTAGTCTATCCCACTTGATTGATATTGTTGGCCATAGGAGTCAGGCCAGGATGGCTGTCTCTGTGGTTGATGTTGTATCTCCAGAATGTACTCAGGTCTCAGTGGGTCCATTTCCACCATCAGTCTCCATTTCCATTCCATTTCCACAGTCAGACTCTCCTTCCCTTAGTCGTAATAAACATCATAGGCAAGTGCCTAACCAGTCATACCCACATGCTAGCACTGGGCCACGGGTTGTATTTATTTCCATTAATTTTCAAACCAGACCCCTCTCCATAGATTGTCACCATAGATAAAGAGCTGAATCTTGGTTAAGTGACTTGTCCAAGGCCCCAGCCAAGACAAGAGGGGAGGGCCACCCCAATAGGGCTTTGCTGCTTGATAGACACTATTGAAGAGGACTGTAAATGTATCCTGGGGCTGGGAGCTGTGTTTAGGAAATGATCTCATGTTGGGCAGTCACAAAAAATAAATAAATAAATAAATAAATAAATAAATAATGACGAGGCATCTCTGTTCTGTAAACGTCTTTTGAAATTCTATTTTGTTATTTTAATTTCAAGTGTTTCAGACTCTGGTTAATTATCCTTCTGGGCTGTCTGCAGAGGAACCCTTTAAAGCAGGGGTTGGCCCTCAGTCTGTGGGTGAGGACCCCTTTGGCAGACCCCTGTCTTCAAAACTATTTACATTGCAATTTATAACAGTAGCAAAATTACGGCTATGAAGTAGAAATGAGAGTAATTTTATGACTGGGGGGCGGGGTCTCCATAACATGAGGAACTGTATTAAAGAGTTGCAGCATCAGGAAGTTTGAGAACCACTGCTCTAGAGTAAGCAAACCACGCTACTATTCGATTATTCTTCATTTGCTTCTACTTTGTTACCTACCCTATTATAGTCAAATCTTGAAGCGCAGGTCAGAATTAATCATTGGTACAACTTGTCTTCGTGCCTTCACTTGCAGCTCAGAATCCCATACGCGTGTCCCCTGCAGCATTAGGGTGGATGGCATCCTGGACGCCAAGCATCCCTGGAGCAGAGAGGCTCTTTCTGTTCTCACCCGCCTATCTAGGATTTCATACCGTGGTACCTTACAGCCTCTAAATAGTCATTAATTGGCCTTCACAGTAGGAAGGATTTTCTTTACTTGTTAGAAATGTGTCTCGCTTGCAGAACATCTCTGCTCTCTGAATCGCACTTGATTGCCGTAATGGTAAGCCTGTGCGGCTCCACACACTCGCGCTTTTGTGGGCAGAAGTCTATAGAGATGTCTATAATTTTGCAGCAAGTACTACTGGCAGTTCTCAACTGCACGAAAATACAATCTCACCCAAAAGGCCTCTGCTGCCCCGAGGCACAGACTGCCAGTTTCTTCTCTGGCTGACAGCAGATGGCATATGTGAAGTGGCAAGCTTTTCATGAAACTAGACGATGAGCTCCATCATTAATGATCCGCAGCCTTTCCCTCTGATTCGAGAACTTTAAAAATAGAAACTCGAGAGCGCCGAGTGGGTTCCATGACTGATAATTGTCATCGCTTCGTTATAAATGCAAACTCACCCCCTAGGGGTTTTGTAAGAGTGGCTTTGAGGTCTGGCCGTTTTACCCACCAGGGATGTGTGGCAGCAGTGAATTTATTGTGGAGCTCAGCCCTGGGAGGCGCAGCCTCCAGGGACTGGAATCTCTGTTCTATTCTGAGCAAACTGCACGCTAACAAAAATATATCAATTTATGTTGAAATAGAAATGAATGACCCTGACATATCAGCCTCCAAATTCTCTCACCCTCGAGCGCTACTCTGTATGGAAGTGGTAATAGGAAAGCCAGCAAGTTTGCTGCAGAGCTCGAGGTCTAGGCTGGGGAGTGGGGGTTGAGGGGGTTGAGGGGGTTGAGGGGGTTGCGGGGGTTGCGGGGAGGGGGTGGGAAATGCCATGACAGCATATGGAGATAGAAATGTGTGAGAGTGTTGAGGACGGTCATATTTACTCTCAGACTCAACAGAATTGCTGAGGTCAGTGTGGCAGGAGTGCTTTGAAGCCAGAGTTAATCTCTGTCCTTCCTCCCCTGTGGTACCCAGCATCCGCTCCTCTGATTGATTGTAAGGATGAGGGGAGATGGTTTGCGGGCACACCGGAGACATACAGACGGTGCTCAGGAGACACGAGCACATGTATACACGCGCACACACACCTCACCAACCCTTCCCACACTCTTCCCTCTTATCCTAGTGAAGAGATAAGTATTCAGAGAAATCGAGTGTACCAAGGTGGCAGAATGGGGGGACTGCTGTGGCCGGGACAGCAGCTGCCACAGACTGGGTGGTTAGGAGAAACAGATTTGTTTCTTCAGCCTGGAGACTGCAGTGTGAAACGGGGTCCACTTCTGGGATGCTTGCTGGTAACTTCTGACTGTGATCCCACGTGGCAGGGACACTGATCCCATTCATGAGCTATCTCTGTGTGTGTGTGTGTGTGTGTGTGTGTGTGTGTGTGTCTGTCTGTCTGTCTGTCTGTCTGTGTGTCTGTCTGTCTGTGTCTCTCTCTCTCTTCCTCCTCCCTCCCCCTCCCTCCCAGTCCTTCCTTTCTCTCCCTCCCTCTCTCCTTCTCCCTACCCCCCCCCAGCATAATCTGACCATCCCTCAAAGGCCCCACTCACCATGCCAAAAATGCTATGCTATGGTCATGGGGTTCAGGTATTTACAGGTCCAAGGTGGACATAAACAGTGCCTTATCAGCTCCAAGCTTTCCAGTACGCCTCCCTGTATTTGTGGCACTTCACAAAACTGGAATAGAGCGACTGTGTGCATCTAGAGAGGGTTGGAGCTCTTTGGGCTTTGTCTGTTGAATTGAATAGTATACTGTTTGTGTTAATATGTAAATTAGGGAACAGGAACCTGGATTACTGTCCATACCTTCCCTTTCCCAGTTTCACACAGTGATCTCTGATTACAATGTACCCAATGATGATCTACAGCCATGATGGCTTGAAGTCAAGATACAGCTCAAGGTTCCTGTATTAGTTACTTTCTGTTACTGTGATAAAACACCTCGACCAAGACAGCTTACAGAAGGGTTTGTCTGGGCTCAGGGTTCCAGCAGGGCAGGAGTCCATCACCATCACAGCAGAAGCAGGGTATCCATTCAAAGGACCTGGAACAGAAGCTCACATCTCTAACTGCATACAGGAAGCAGAGAGCGCCAACTCAAAATGGCGCTGAGTCTTTAAGTGTTCAACATCTGTCCCCCGTGACATCTTTTCCCCCAAGTCCATACCTCCTAAGCTTCTCTACTCAGGGCCACCAACTTGGGAACCAGCCACTCAAATGCTTGGGCATATGGGGAAAGTCTCATTCAAACCACCACCACAGGAAACCATGGCAACTGGAGCCGAATGCTGAGAACTTTGTCCTTACCACCAGGACAAGGTGGACCAAACTGAAAGTGATGCTGTCTGATCCCACCACCACCGTAACCCCTGAAACATACTCCCCCCAGCAAGGTTCCACCACCTAAACCTCCCCAAACAGCAGCTCCATCCAAGGACTGAGTCTTCAAATACTGGGGACTGTGGGGAACATTTCTCATCAAACCCACCACAGCCTCCTGGTTGTCTCCCTGCAGCTGCAGACTACTTCTCCTTTAGTGACAAGTAGACTTCTGTTCCCTTTGGCTCGCCTTGTGCGTGGGGGAGACGAGATGGATCACAGACGTGACTGTGTGTGAACTAACCCAGTAGATTCCCACAGAACCACAGGTGGTAAGCTCTGAAGTTCTGGTGAGTCACCCAGGCGTTCAGTAGTACATTTCAGGAAGTTGTTTGCTACGTGGATTGCCCGGTACCAAATAAAAATTTCTACTCTCTCTGGCAGCTTTTTTGGATTTTTCTTTTCTTTCTTTCTTTTTTGTTTTTTTTTTTTTTTGTTTGTTTGTTTGTTTGTTTTTCAATTCTGTTTCCTAAATTTGGGGGAAAAAAGTCTACGTGCTTGAGCTCTGAAGAAGATAGTCTCTTAGCAACACAGGAGGACTAAGGCACAAGCTAAGAATCGTGTTATGATTTGTGTGTGTTCTCACTGTTTTGAAAATCATTCTGCAGGTAAGCCTGTACCTCGTAAGACTGTTTACAACATTTGATACATTTAACTTAAAAAGAAAATAAAAGACCTGCAACTTTCTTGGTCCTCCCCACCCCTTTGCTGAATGTTTTGCCCACTTGGAGAATATACGTGGGCATCCATAATTAGAAATTAATTGAAAGTATCTGCTTGAAGGAGTTTCTGCTCCATACTTATTAACTTAGAAACCATTGCTTTATAAGCCCGTGGGTTAGTTTCTTTTTAAAGGAAGCAAGAGTTCACCCTCATTTTATTACACGTCTAGTGATCCTTTTAATTAAGCGTGGAAGCATTTGCAGCCGTTGCACATCTGTAGACCAAGCAGTGCAAAAGCACTGACTGCTCTACTTAAGGGTCAGCATGGTCTTAGCCCCTTTCTGTGTGAGCAGTGACTGGTAGCTGTCAGCAGAGGAAAGGACTCTAGTAGAGCTGTCACCCAGGCTGGGCACCCTAGGCATCTGGCTCTTTTAGAAGGCCGCCACCTTCCTGTGCACAGTAGGCCTTGTTTCTCTCAAAGGCCACCACCTTCCTATGCACAGTAGGCCTTGTTTCTCTCAAAGGCCACCACCTTCCTGTGCACAGTAGGCCTTGTTTCCCTCTTCCTCTCCACCTTAGTCGTCATCTGTGCTAGGCCAGCTTCCTCTCTCCTTTATACGGACTCTGCAGTAACCTACCATAGCTTTAAGGGGGCATCCCAGAGAGCTCACTGCTTTCTGGGGAGAGGGAGGCGGTGTCAGAAGCTCTACGTCAGAAGCTCTACTCTGTCTCTTGAGTCTTGAGAAGGTGATCTGCTTTCTCACCTGACACTTTTTACTCCAGCCTTAACTGTCACTGGCCAATTGCTCTACCAAGACTTTACTAGCTTTTGTTGAGATCCTACCTGAGTCTGGTTTTCCAGGCCAGGGATGGACTTAGGGTTTGCCGTTGGATACTGCATCAGAGGCTGGAGTCAGGATAAACTGTCTCCCTTCCCGTCCACCTCATTTCCTCACTCCGTTGCCCAAGCCCGTTCTAAATTCTGAAACTTAAGTTACCTTCCAGTTTTAGCCTCCTGAGTATTCCTAAGTGCTGGCCAGGGCCAGCAATCAAAAACTCTGCAGGGTGTAGAGACCTGCTTGATAAAATAGTGTTGTGTTGTATGTATGTCCTTAGCCCAAGGTTCCTATGACTATCCGTCGGTCGGATGGTTTGCAGAAATAATTACCTGTCTGGAAGAATTAGAATTAAGCTTGTTTTTTTGTCCTTCCGTCACAGTTGGTATCACGAAATTTAATCCCACAGATACTACTTAATTAAAGTTGTTAATAGTTATAGCGTGAGTTGCGGAATGATGTGGCTTTGCTTGTGTCTTTTTAATATTTATAATGGAAGGGCTGACAGGGAAGAATAATGCTTGCAGATCAGCTTATGCTTGGATGCCATTGTTGGAATAATAGCCAGTATTCACATCATATGAAACTCACTGATGAGACAAAGGTAATGGTCATTTCTTCTCAGTTAGTTCCGATTGGCATGGAGACTTTCGCTGGACCAGCAGTTCCCAGAATTTGCTGTGTTTAAGAACAAACTACTGTTTACTGAATAGGTCAAGGGTGGACAGTAGGATTTGATTTTCTACCCCAGGCCCTGTTGATGCTGTTGGTCTAAGCCCTGTACCTTGAGAACTAGCCTTTGTTCTTGGCCTTCCAAACATAGGTACTTAGGACTTTGAGCATCAACATTAGTCAGACGTGTGCATTCAGGGTCATCTTTTTCTTGTCTACCAAGCCATCCCTGGGGTCTGCTCAAGTCAGAGAGGCCACACAGTAGAACTGCAGGAGATGGTGTCACCGTGACACAGAGAGAGAGAGGTCTTCATGGTTTCTCCTTCCTTCTTAAGATGCTGTGCTGTCTTCCATCTCTGAAAATGGGAATGAAAGGCTGGAAAAAGTAACTAAAGCTACCAAAGGCTGTAAGGTTAAACACATAAAAACAATCCTGCATATATGCTTACTTTTATAAAGTTGCTATGCATGCTTCCATAGGAATTGGATTCTTATATATGGTAAGGATTAACTTGGTAAGGCTCAATATCTTTTCCAGGCATATATCTTATTGGATTGGAGCTTATTAATAGTAATTATGAATTAATCACAGGAGCTAATTAATAATAATAATTGGAGCATTTCAAATAGAGTAGGTATCCTAGTTGGCTTTAATTATCAACTCAAAGGTGACTGAGAGAGAAGGGATTGCTCGGATCAGGTAGGCCAGTGGTCATATTTGGGTGGGGTTACCATGACTATTAATCGATGTTGTAGGGCCCTGTTGAGTGTAGACAGTACTATTCCTGGTCAGGTAGTCCTGGGTTGTATAAGAAAGGTAGTTGACAATGCCCCAGAGTGAGCAACCAAGCAGCATTCTCCGTGGTCTCTGCCCAAACTTTAGACTAATGACTGTCAGCACCAAGTGGTAAGTCATCCGACCTTGGTTGTATTTACACAGCAATAGAGAAGGGAACAACTCTGAAGTTTCAGCTAGGCCAGTGTGATGGTTTGTATATGCACAGCCCAGGGAGTGGCACTATTAGAAGGTGTGGCCTTGTTGGAGTGGGTGTGGCCTTGTTGGAGTGGGTGTGGCCTTGTTGGAGTGGGTGTGGCCTTGTTGGAGTGGGTGTGGCCTTGTTGGAGTGGGTGTGGCCTTGTTGGAGTAGGTTTGCTACTGTGTGTGTGGGCCTTAAGACCCTCATCCTATCTGCCTAAAAGCCAGTCTCCTGCTAGCAGCCTTCAGATGAAGATGCAGACTCTTAGTTCCTCCTGCACCATGCCTGCCTGGACACTGCCCGGCTCCCACCTTGATGATAATGGACTGAACCTCTGAACCTATAAGCCAGTCCCAATTAAATGTTGTCTTGTATAAGAGTTGCCTTGGTCATGGTGTCTGCTCACAGCAGTAAAACCCTACCAAGGACAGCCAGTGACATGAATTGTTTGTGTCCTACATAGTGACTACATTCAGTAGGGAGCCAGGCAGCATGACTGGACCATCCCTGGTAAACTCCCTGGGGCAACTTGTCCTGAGCCTGGGATGACTGCTGTCTGCTTTCTCTCTTTCCTTTGCGTGCTGCTTCCCCAAAAGTTGTATGTTGAAGACTTCACTCCCAGAGCCTCAGAATGTCATTTTGTTTGGGTGTAGATCTTTAAAGAGGAAACTGAAGTTAAATGAGGTCATTGGAGTAGACCCTTGAGACCGGTTTCCTCAGGAGAGATTATGAGATGCACACAGAGAAGGAAGACTGTGTGAAGATGATGAGACATGGTGAAGTAGGGAGAGAGGCCGCAGAAGAAAGCAACCCTCACGACAGCCTGACCTTGGACTTCTAGAACTATAAAGTACTGTTGCTTGAATCAGGCTTATTTTGCCAGTGGTTCAATATGCCAATCACTGAAAGGATGAGTTTTACAAAAGAGACTTTGTTCTTATACCATTGTGGAAAACAAAAACCCAGTCTTAATTCTGCCTCTCCAGAGATCAGGATATGGGGCATACATGAGATAAAGGGGTGGCGATCCAAGAATGGGAAAGGCAGAAATCAAGGTGTGGAACATCCATGAGATGATAGGGGTGTCAGTCCACAAATAAGAAAGGCAGTTAGGAACGGCAATGTGTGCGTGTTCAGTCTGGGGTCAAGGTGTTTCTTAGTAACCACATGCAGAAAAGAACATGTTAGCATGATTTGTGGATATGTTAGCATGTCCCTCTAGAGTCATCAAGTTCTCTACCCACTGCTTGGGCAGTCCCTGCTCAGGTGTTTTTAGTCGGCTTGAGCCGGATACAGCCTTAAGAAAATGAAAAGAGACAAAGAAGAACCTGAGGCAGTTACCACAGTGACGGTACATCAAAGGTGTGATGTCCTTCGCAGAGAGAAGCTTGCAGGGACATTTACCCAAGTGACATCCAAAATCAGTCATGAAAGCAAGGAACTAGACATTTATCCAGTTAAAGCCTGTGTTTAATGAGTGCTTTATGCTTTATGGCTTTGTGGTCCCATAAGTTTTCTGTCATAATTGTATTTTTATAAATAGGCCTCTCTCCATATTGGACCCACTGGACTACAGTTTGCCTTCTAGCTCTGACCAAGCTTTGCCCTCCCCAAGTGTTGCGAGTCAGTGTTGTTGGGTAGGTTCCCAAGGAGGTGACTGTGGAAGAGATTTTAAGATTTGAGTTTGATGCAGTAGAACTTCCCTTCTGTCGCAATCTGTTAATGACAGCAAACACAAGCCCAGTCCATACTCATGGGAGAGGAGAGAATTTCTCCACTAATGAGAAGGAGTTTCTGGTGTCTGTCTTTGGGATGGTTGGATGGATGGATGGATGGATGGTTGGATGGATGGATGGATGGATGGTTGGATGGATGGTTGGATGGATGGATGGATGGATGGATGGATGGATGGATGGATGGATGGATGAATGGATGGGTGCGTAGATAGATATAGATATAGATGTAGATGTAGATATAGATATAGATATAATTTACGCATAAGTGAATCCCATTATTTTGATGGTTGTGAAGTCAGGAGGTATTCTGCTTATTTTACTATTGATGATATTTTATTACAATTAACTAGGATTCAGGGATGTGTGTCATTCCTGGTTCTATACAAGTTTGGACATAGCAGTGTGTGTGTGTGTGTGTGTGTGTGTGTGTGTGTGTGTGTGTGTGTTCTATAATAAAAATTTTAAGTTTAATTTCATGTATGGGACTGGAGAGATGGCTCAGTGGTTAAGAGCACTGACTGCTCTTCTGAAGGTCCTGAGTTCAAATCCCAGCAACCACATGGTACTTCACAACCATCCATCATGAGATCTGACCCCTCTTCTGGGGTATCTGAAGATAGCTACAGTGTACTTACATATAATAAATAAATAAATCTTTAATTTCATTTAAGAAGTCTAAATTTTTTTAAACCTAAAGACCTGAAGATGTGTCTTAGAGATAGAGGGCTTACCCAGTGTGCATGAAGCCCTAGGTTCGATCCCTAGTACCAGGAGGAGGAAAAATCTCCTTCTAGGACAGAAATAGAGCTCGGTTGTTAGAAAGCTTGCCTCCCATGCACAAGGCTCTGGGTTTGATCTTGGCACTATACCAACCAGAGCTGGCATCTCTTACCTTTAATCTTAGCCCTCAAACCAATGACAGCAAGAAGGACTGTGGTCTCAGGATCCTCCTTCAAGTTCGAGGCTAACCTGGGCTCAAAAAAATTTTTTTGAAACATGACTCAGCACTAAAACAAAAAACTCCTGTGTGTGTAAAATATACATGTGATCTGAGAACAGAGAAGGTGTTATCAGTGGGGTGGAGTTTTGAAAAGGAATGACCTCCATTGCTCTAAATTGAAAAAGTAAATAAATAAAAGAACTTTGGAGAAATGAGACAAAATAAGTCAGCAAAGCGGTGTTAAAAAAATTATAGAGAAGTGTTACTTTTCAGAAGACAAATTATATAGGGTAAATTAGTAGATTCATTTATTCAAAAAGATGAAAGCAATGTCAGAACAATCGTAGGCCAGCACATCCCATTCAAAAGTTGCAAGGACCTTGTTGGAGGGTAGAACACCATCTGTCAAACTTCCTGCTGGTGGTGACCTGTTGTGGCCGCACATTTTCCAGTGGTCTGTGATTTGATTGAGGAAAAACTTAGTTTTGGCAGATGGGAAACGCTGATTTAAAGTCCAAAGCCTTCTAAAAGCTTCTAAAACCTTTCTGAAATACTTAAATGTGCTAACAGAGAGATCAAGGTCATTGGGCATTTGCTGTGAAAAGCAGTTAGTGCTGTAATACTTGCACAATTGTTGATGGCTAGGAGTTGCTATGTCTTAATCTTAAAGTGTAAAACACTTCCAAAGAAATTCTCCTTAAATGTCTATGCATACGCATGTGCATGTGTACATATGCACAGAGAGAGAGAGAGAGAGAGAAGGGAGAGAGAGGGAGGGAGGGAGGGAGAGAGAGGGAGGGAGGGAGAGAGAGAGAGAGAGAGAGAAAAGGGGGAGGGAGGGAGGGAGGGAGAGAGAGGGAGAGAGAGAGAGAGAGAGAGAGAGAGAGAGAGAGAGAGAGAGAGAGAGAGAGAAGAGAAGAGAGAGGGAGGGAGGGAGAGAGAGAGAGAGAGGGAGGGAGGGAGGGAGGGAGAGAGAGAGAGAGAGAGAGAGAAGAGCTAAATTTAAGAAGAAATTCAAAATTGATGGAAATGTCCCAGAACCTCACAAAACCTATCTCAAATATAAGTTGTGTGTAAGAGTGCTTGCACGCATGTATGTGCACCACATGCATGTGGTACCCACAGGGTCAGAAGAGGATCCTGAGAGGCTGGAGCTATGGTTGTGGACTGCCATGTGTGTGCTGGAAATCAAACCTTGGTCCTCTGCAAGAGCAACAAGTGCCCTTACCCATCTCAGCGCCTGTCGAACAGAGTTCCTGGTAACTTCCACAGATGAGCCTCTGAACAGAAAGACAAACCTCCTGGAATGCAGTGTGACCTGCTGCAGCTCGGCCCACACAGCCAGACTTCCCTATCCTCTGTGGCACTTCAGTCATGAAAGATATGGTTCTAAGGTTGTCTAAGAAGCCTTCTGATGTGACACAAGGTGGGAAGAACGTGCTGGTCTTGAAACTGGCACACTGGGGCTAGACTAGCTGGGTGATAGAGAGCGCTCCAAGCAATATAAAGAACTTCAGGCGGAAAAAGTTGGATGTCAGTGTCTAGCTGAAAGTGATTTAGCAGAGTCAAAACTGGGCTTGTGAAGAAGTGTCATGAGTATCTTAGGCGGTGTATTTTTATGTAGGTGCGTGACTGGTGTATAACAAACCTATTATGTAAAAGCTATTTAAATAATTGCAGTTGTAAGTGGCAAGGACACATTGTATCACAGTTTACTTGGCAGCCCTTTCTCTTAGCTGTGTGCACACTGGTGGCTCATCAGGAAAGGATTGTATCTTAGGCAGGATAAGTGTGACACGTATGGCGCTTCCCTGGCGTCTCTTGTCTAGGCAGTCCAGATTCCAGCCGAGCTATGCATTTTCCTAGAGAGTGATGCTGTCGTCACCCCCATAGGAAAGTATTCTCTGCTTCCCAAACAACCACGTCTTGGTATTATACTTATTCTCTTGCCACTTCATGCATGTTGTATAGATTTCTTGAGTGACCATTTTAAGATTTCAAAGTAAACCAGTCTTCAGTTAAAATCAGTCCAGTGCAAAGGAGCTGCTGAAACCCATCCCTGGTTTTGGTTTTTTTGCTTTTTTTTTTTTTTTTTGGTGACAGTGACTAAAGACGGCAGATGCTCAGGAACCCATTTTTGTTTTTTGTTTTTTTTTTTAAGCAGACTTTATTCTTTTTAGAGTTTGCAACAGAATTAAGCACACGTGTCTTCAATACCAGCCCCATTTATAGCTTCTCTGTCACCTGCCTTTGTTATCATGAATGCACTTAGACACATGCTTATCACCTAAAGCCATGGTTTACATAAGCAGTCAGTCTCGGTGGTGTCCATCGAGTGGGGTTGGTGGATGTAGAGTGGCTTGGTTACACAGGGCTGCCAAGCACAGTGGTTTCACTACTCTGAAGTCCCCAGTTCTTTCTGTTTTGGGCCCTCTCAACCCCTCAAGCACTGGTGTCTTTATGGCCTTTATAGCTATGTCCATGATAGGCCATACCCTCCTATCCATGTGTATAGTGCCTTCTCATCCTCATAGATCATTTCATAGATAACCCAGTATTTGTATGCATTGTAGTTTATTTTCCTATTCTTTTCTTTTTAAGATTTATCTATTATTATAAATAAGTACACTTGTTTATAATAATAAGTGACTTATAAATAAGTCACTGTCTTCAGACATACCAGAAGAGGGCATCAGATCTCATTACGGTTGTGAGCCACCATGTGGTTGCTGGGATTTGAACTCAGGACCTCTGGAAGAGCAGTCAGCGCTCTTACCCGCTGAGCCATCTCTCCAACCCTTTTCTGTTCTTCTACTGAAGGACATCTGTCCTGCTTCCAAGTCAACAATTAAGAGTACAGCTGCTCTAAACACCTATGTACTGGGTTTTGGGGGTGTGAGTTTTCAGTTCCATTGGTAGATAATAAAGACCACAGCTCTTACATAGCACAGTGGTGAGTTTAGTTTTGTAAGAAGCCAGGCTGCCTACCCAGGAGAAAACTTTAATTTTGTTTCTGGTGAGTAATAGATGGAGGTCTGTAACCCACGGTCTCTCTGCCTTTGGCATGTCGGTTCTCTGGCTTTGCGCTGTTTAATAGGTGTGCTTTTGTTTCTCTGGTGCTCCATGATGTGGAATGTATGCCTTTATGCTTCTCGCCCCCTCAGTGTCTCTTCTAGTAAATTGTCTATGAAGAACTTTGTCTCGGTTCACTCAGGTTGTTTTGTTGTTGTTATACCTTAGGGATTCTTGATAGATTGATAGATAGATGATAGATAGATGATAGATAGATAGATGATAGATAGATAGGTAGATGATAGATAGATAGATAGATGATAGATAGATAGGTAGATGATAGATAGATAGATAGATAGATAGATAGATAGATAGATGATAGATAGATAGATAGATGATAGATAGATAGATAGATAGATAGATAGATGATAGATAGATAGGTAGATGATAGATAGATAGATGATAGATAGATAGATAGATAGATAGGATGATAGATAGATAGATAGATAGATAGATAGATAGATGATAGATAGATAGATAGATAGATGATAGATAGATAGATAGATAGATAGATAGATAGATAGATGATAGATAGATAGATAGATAGATAGATAGATAGATAGATGATAGATAGATAGGTAGATGATAGATAGATAGATAGATAGATAGATAGATAGATAGATAGATGATAGATAGATAGATAGATAGGATGATAGATAGATAGATAGATAGATAGATAGATGATAGATAGATAGGTAGATGATAGATAGATAGATAGATAGATAGATAGATAGATAGATAGATGATAGATAGATAGATAGATAGATAGATAGATAGATGATAGATAGATAGGTAGATGATAGATAGATAGATAGATAGATAGATAGATAGATAGATGATAGATAGATAGATAGATAGATAGATAGGATGATAGATAGATAGATAGATAGATAGATAGATAGATAGATGATAGATAGATAGATAGATAGGATGATAGATAGATAGATAGATAGATAGATGATAGATAGATAGATAGATAGATGATAGATAGATAGGTAGATGATAGATAGATAGATAGATAGATAGATAGATAGATAGATAGATAGATAGATTGATAGGATGATAGATAGATAGATAGATAGATAGATAGATAGATAGATGATAGATAGATAGATAGATAGATAGATGATAGATAGATAGATAGATAGATAGATAGATAGATAGATGATAGATAGGATGATAGATAGATAGATAGATAGATGATAGATAGATAGATAGATGATAGATAGATAGATAGATAGATAGATAGATAGATAGATAGATAGATAGATAGATAGATAGATAGATAGATAGATAGATAGATAGATAGATGATAGATAGATGATAGATAGATAGATAGATGATAGATAGATAGATAGATAGATAGATAGATAGATAGATAGATGATTGATAGATAGATAGATGATAGATAGATAGATAGATAGATGATAGATAGATAGATAGATAGATAGATAGATAGATAGATAGATAGATGATAGATAGATAGGTAGATGATAGATAGATAGATAGATAGATGATAGATAGATAGATAGGATGATAGATAGATAGATAGATAGATAGATGATAGATAGATAGATAGATAGATGATAGATAGATAGATAGATAGATAGATAGATAGATAGATAGGTAGGTAGGTAGATAGGTAGGTAGGTAGATAGATAGATAGATAGATAGATAGATAGATAGATAGATGATAGATAGATAGATAGGTAGATAGATAGATGATAGATAGATAGGTAGGTAGGTAGGTAGATAGATAGATAGATAGATAGATAGATAGATAGATAGATTAACAGCCATTTCCCAGAGCGTCTTTTGAAAACACTTCCTGCCAGTCCAATCTGTAACTTCTCTCAACAGTACCATTTGCAGGGTGGGAAGTCCAATGACGTTGTTTTAGAGTTCACACCTCCAGTTGTTTATCTTCTATTTTTGCAAGAGTCGATTCCGGGCAGGTTTCCTCCTCTGTTCTCTCTCTCTCTGCAAGTTTTATAGTGTGATTTAATTTCTGTGAACATAAATTGAGATCCATCTTTTAAGTGTAGGTCTCCAGGTGTAGGAACATCACTTGCTGACAGTTTTACATTTGCTTCATTCTTGCTCCTTTGTAAAAAGAAAAATCAGTCAGTTCTCTTTATGTGGCCCTATGTCTCGGGGTTATTCTGTTTGATTTGGTCTACAAAATTTATTCCTTTACTAGTTCCATGGTCTTGATTTCTGCAACTTGGCAGTAAGTCTTTGACATCAGAGATGAATGACCTGTTGCCATTCATCCTCCCTCAATATTATTTGAGTTGTTGGGAACTTTCCCTCTGCATCCACACACCAAGAAAGAGCTCGGTCAGTAATCTGCAAAGGTAAGTTGCAACGGTATTGATTGGTTCTGCATTAACTTGAAATTCTGACCCAGTGGGGCTGGCGAAAATGGCTGAGCAGGTAAAGACATTGTTACTAAGCCTAACAGGCTGAGTTTGAACACTGAGACTTGGGATAATAGGACTCTGTTTGCTTGCGTCACTTACCCCGGCTTCCTTCTGTCTTCTTGCATCCATGTCACGTGGTTGTGTGCCTGCAGACCTTTGTTTGGTTCCTCTGAGCCTTGCCAGGTAGAAGCTCGGCTCTTCTCTCGTTCTCCAGATCCAGTCCACATTCAGCACAGCCTCTTATTGAGTCCTGCACCCACATTCTTACATCTTTTATGGGTCTCATGCCCTGACCCCTGGATGGTAGCTCAGTCATATTTGTGGCTTAGATGATAACTGACAGGTAGCCAGACTGGTCTCTCTGTCCCTTTGCCCTCTTACCCACCAGGTGTTCCTCAGTGTGCTAGTCAACTTCCTCTCCAAAGCACCAAGATAAGAAGCAACTTAGAGGAACTTGTGGTTTCACAAGTATCAGCCCATAGTCCTTTGGCCCCGATGCTCTAGGCCCCAAGGCAAGGTGGAACAGCTTTGTGGAAGCCCACAGCACAGGAAAGCAATTCAGGTCTTGGCCAGGAGGAAGAGAAAGAGAGAGACAGGATAGTGAAGAACAAAACAGAACTCCTAAAGACCCACTTTCTTGAAGTAAGTACCACCACCTAAGTGTCCATCACCTCATAAGAGCACATCACAATATGAATGAGCTCTGATCACTCACGCTTCCAAATCCCTAGCTCTGAATATTGCTGTAGTGGGGCACATGAGCCTTTGTGAGACATCTCAGACTCAAACCATAACACTTAATTACTCTCTTTCTGGATGTCAGAAGGATCCTATTCCATATATGGAATGAATATATATATATATATATATATATATATATCTCACATATATATATGGAATGAATATATATATCACATATATAACACACATATATACATATATATACACATATATGCACATACATTCATATACACATATCCAATCTACCACCTCTGATGAACTATCTTGAGTCAGCTGTTATTCTGTTTCATTTAATGATTCTGCTGATACCTTATAGCCAACAGCATTGGGAAAATAAGATTATGTATTTTGATACCTGCTACCATGCAGAGATATAGACAGTTCCCACAATGGCTATACGCTTTTAGTGCTGCAGTTAAGTTTCCTTGCTTATTGCTTAAAAAGAATACAGTAAATGCAGTAAGATAAAAGCACACAGCTGGGCATGGTGGCACATACCTGTTGCATTCGTTACTTGTTTCATTGACAAAATACCTAGAAAATGTAATGTAGGAAAAGAAGGATGCTTCCGACTCATGTCTGTCCTGGGCAGGAGCGGGCAACATGGTGGCGGAAGTGGAAGGCACTTGTCAGATTGCATCTGTAGTTAGGAAGTAGAACATACGGGTGTTCTACTTGCTCTCTATATTTTTATTCAGTCCAGGATATCAACCCATAGAATGACACCTCCCACAACCAGGGCGAGGCTTCCCACCTCTCTGGAAGCATCCTCACAGACCCACCTAGAGGTGTGACTTAGGTCATTTAAAATCCACCCAAGTCTATCGTCAGTGTTAAGGATTACACCTGCAGTGTGACCACTTGGGAGGCAGAGCCAGGAAGATCCTGAGTTGGAGGTGAATCCTGCTACATAGTGAGTCCCTGTCTCAAAAAGTATCAATACAATCATGACAACAACCAGAGTAACACCAGTAACTATGTTTCTAATTATGTGGTTGTCATCAGAGACCCAGTTTTACTAAATTGAAAGTAATTTGTGTTAGCCCCTTGCTAGCATAGCACACATGGGCTTGTATGATAGCACAAGCAGGTACTGTCACTAGTTAAGAGAGATGATCCTCAGGAACGTCGGACAGACACTAACATAGAGCAGCAGAAGCTAAATGAGGCGTTAAGGGCTGCAGAAATAGTGACCACACATAACATGGCATCCCACTTGAAGAAAAATTGACTACAGTGTGTGGTATGCTTTCAAGTTACCTTTGTGTCTTAAGGCTTGCTTTATCTCTAGGTAAAGAAGTGTCATTGTGTTTCTCTGTAATTCTGATGCCAATAACGCCATGTGGTTTGTGACCTCTGCGAAATGTTATACCTTTGATGTAACTCTTCTCTTTCTTCTTTCTGTAAATTTAATATACACATGTCAGAGAACAAGATGCTAAACGTTTTCAAATGGCTGTTTTATTTTGAAGTATGCAGCTTTTATTCCATGTTTTAATTTTTTTCTCCCTTGGGGATCTGTAAGCCTCATAATAATGGTGGTTTTCCCAGTTTTTCCTTTTGTAAGCATCTTGTGTAGACCATAGCACAGCAATCAAATGTAAATCATTAGCATTGCACCTGTAGGTAGACTTGTATGTTGACCCTGAGTTTCCTGGTGTACTTGTGACATATAACCTCATTCTCCGGGTGGGCTAGCACACTGAGTGTGTGCTGTGAATGGTAGAAAAGCTTTTACAGGTGTAGCTAGATTTCCGGATGATCAATGTTTGAGTCGTTAAAAGAGAGGCTATTGTGCTGGGGATGTAGCTCAGTGGGTAAAGCATTTGCCAAGCAAGCATGAGGACCTAAGTTTGATCCTCAGAACCTATGTAAAAAGCCAGGTATGATGGTATGTGCTTGTAATCCGAGTTCTGTGGAGGCAGAAACGAAAGCTCTCTGGGCTTGCTAGCCAGCTAGCCTACCTTGATCAGTGAGCCCCAGATTCTAGTAAGAGACTATATCCCAAAATCAAGGAGGGCAGCTTGTGAGGAACACCTGAGGTTGACCACTGAACTCCATACACATATGTGCACACACATGCATGTGCACCTGCACATACACATACACATGAACATATACCTACCTCTGTCCTCATTCTGTCTGTCTGTCTGTCTGTCTTGTTTGTCCCAGTCAGACGAGCCCTGATGAGAGGCAAAAAACAGCAACTGACCTTTCTTTCTGACCCAGCAATAGCAGACAGCTCTCCTGTGTACTAACTGCCTCAGGAATCCATGCCAACTCTGCTGTGTGTGTGCTACCTAAGGAATCCAAGTGCCAGGAGTCACAGGTGGCCTCTTGGAGCTGGGACTGACTTTGTGCAACAATCAACAGAAAAGCAAGAACTTCGGTCCTACGACCCTAAGAAAACGTTCTTGCAGCAACCCCAGTGGACTTGGAGGCATACAGAGATCTCCAGATGAAACCCACCCCTTGACCTCAGCTTTGTGAGATCCATCAACAACATGCCCAGAGTTCTGACCTGCAGAAACCAGGAGTGATAAATATATGCTGCTTTAAGTTTATGGTAATTTTCTCTGCATGGCTGCAGAGAAATCAATATACAGTGTCATGTTTTAAGCTACAGTACGGGCTCTGTCTGGGTTTTATTTTTACCCACTGTTGTCTTTTGCCTGTTCCTGGATCCATCCAAAATTCAATCCTTTTTGGTCTTGGTCCTAAATAAGTCAATATGAAGTCAATCTAGGAGGTTTTTTTTAATGTCTTTTATTTATTCTTTAAGAATTCTACACATGTATTCAATGTATCTTGATCATATTCACCCCCCACTCTCCCCTCTGACAATCTACAAATATTTCCAAGGCAACCCACTCCTTCGTGTCTTTTCTTTTAAACCACTGAGTTCATCAGTCTTACCTGGTGAATGTTGGCTCACCTCTGCTGATCACTGGCTGTGCGGTAAGCTCCTAAATACAAGGACCATGTCCACAGACATCGCTCCTGTCTGTCCTCCAGCTCCTCCACTCTTCTGCCCCATCTTCCATGATGTTCCCTGACTTGGAAGGAGTGTTGATAGAGATAGCCCACTTGGGGCTGAGCACTCAGTGGTCACTTACTGTCAGCAGTTGTTAGACTTTGATTAACTGCTGCCCACCATTGACAAGGACGTCTCTGGCCAAGGTTGAGGGGTAGCACTAACCTATGTACGAAAACATTAAATATTTAGAAGTTTGACACTACGTCCATTTAGCAAAAAAACAACAGTAGTAAGTCTCTCCTCTACTAAGGCCGATGACTTCAAAAGTCATGGGCTGTTAACAAGACTTACAGTATGGGGCATGACTTCCCTCCTGTGGAAGAGGCCTCAAATCCAACCAAAAAGCAATTGGTTAGTCTATAACACTCATGTTACTATTGTACCATATGTACTTGGTAGGTCAGCATTACCGTATAGGAGCTTTACCTCTAGGTAATACCATTGGCGAGTTTCCCAACCCCAGTGGCCTGCCTAGCACCTTCCAGCCCTGTGCCAGCAGGATGAAGCTTTTAGGTCAGTTCCAGCAGGATCTCTCTGTGCCCCATAACAATAGGGCATTGTATCATCAACAAAGAGTCTTACCATCTCGTTCTGATGGGCTGCCAAAAACAGTGGTATCACCCGTGTTGTTTCGGTGGCCTGTTGAACATCCCAGACCACAAACTCACGCCATGCCTGGCACTGAGATAGTCATTTACCAACCCACGTCTCCTGGGGGAAATGTCGTTCACCTGTGAACTGTGTCTACGTGCAAACTCATTTTTTTAATTTTATTTTTGTCTTACAGAATAGTGAATTTCCATGTTTTTTTCCTTCGTCTTCATTTGGGTGATGAACCCTCACTTTCATTCTTGCTTTATGAAGAAGAATATGGCAGAAAAAAAAACCCAACTACTAGATACTGATTTGTACTGATTTGCTTAAAGCATTACTCGCACTACCTATTTGACAAGCATGACGTCACTTGGTACTGGGCGTAGAATAGCCAGGAGGAAAGAATGAACCGCTGCCCTTAACAACCTGCCGACCGCCAAGTAGGTTTCTGTAAAATCTTGCTTCCTTACCCACCCGCACCTTGTGGTTACAGAGTATAAAATAAAAATACAAAGGAGTCCAGGATCGAAGCCTTTCAGGGTCTATCCGGCTTTGGTCCACTGGTGACATTAATTCTCTTTCACTTTCCTTGGTGCCCGAGCACTTATTCCAGAAAGATCCATACAATGCTTAAACCTTTAACTCCCAGGATCCCCTCTCTCTCAAATACATTCCTATCTCTTGTGTTCTATCTTCCTCCTCCTAAGACCTCTCCCCTCCCCTCAACCCAAGATGCTCTCCGCTTGTCAATCCAGTGGGGTTGGTGCCTTGGGAGAACCGGTATAATCTAAACATCTGAGTTCCTCTGTGGTTCCATTGCCAGGATGGGTACCACGGGCCCCTCCCAGACTTGATGCCCCTTTGTCTGTGGGTTCAACCTCTGTTGAAGTGCTATTTCAGGTGCAGGAAAGCCACAGCACAACCCCGGGAGTCTAAGGCACTGGTACAGTCCCTTCGACTGTCCCTTTTAACTACACAGAGTCCAGCTGTCTAGAAAGGGCTTCCTGGAAGCCCCCGTGCACCAGCTTTGGGTTGTTGTGTTAGAGCGCAGGCAGATGTTTCGAATATCCAAATTGCCAAATAACCAGCAGGGCACCCTTATGCTCGGTGCACTACCAGGGGCACAAGGCGGAGGCTCCAGGCATGCTGGGAGGTTCCCAGGAGCAGAATCTAGACCTTCTTCCTCCTATGTTGTACCATCAGTAGGTCCACATGTTTTTGCCATATGGCCCAGCTAAAGAGGGTGGTGTTTGGGTGCTGTGTTTGGTGGACTCTATCCTAAGACCAGAAACACTCAGATTGTACTCTGCTGATGTTCCAGGTCCACGGCAAGACTCTGGAAGGGAGTCAGTATATATATATATATATATATATATATATATATATATATACGTATATACATATATATATCTGAAGTTTATATATATATATAAACATATATATTCAGATGTCTGAATATATATAAACTAAATATATATATTCAGATGTCTGCAGAGCCCAAACCTCAGCCCTGTGTAGAACTACTGTGCCTACTAAACTACGCAGTCACATGGAACCATACTCAGCCGTAGTGGAATGAGAACTGGTTCTGTTGGGAGTCACGGGCTCCTCCCTCGTGAGACCTTTGTGACCGGACTTGGTAGCCTGTCAGCCGCACCTACTCAAAGAAATAGCCCAGCAGCATCTCCTTCTTCTTGGAACTGGGGAGGAGACAGCGGTGAGCCTGGTGGGGGAGGGGCGCGACTGGAATTCCTTTCCGCTCTTTGCTTTTGGTTTGCAGGCTCTGGTGGGCTTTGCTAGCACAGGGTGATAATGTGAACTAAGGTCGTGACTGTTGGTAGCAAGGAAGAGATCAAGAAAATGTATATTAAGGAGACAGTTAATTGGGGGTGGTTGCAGCGAGGAAAGAGGTAAGCTTGACATCAAGTTGGGGCACAGAGTCAAAATAAGTGGGAACAAAGACATTAAGCAGGTGTCTGGATGTGCACGCGTTCAAAGGATGTGCTACAAGGAACTGGCTCATGCCATTGAAGGCTGGATTCACAGGTTTGAAACCCATGCCTAGAAAAGTGATTGCTTGACTAAATGCTATCTCATTATGTATGCCTATAGCATGTTTCATATGTGTATGGACATACACAGCTGTTGCTTTTAAACAACTTTTTCTCCCTTTGTCAGCAGCATTCTTAAGACAGGGTAAAATCCCACTTTTCCCACTCCCAGAGATCGGTTTTTACAGTTTTTCAGTTTGGGGAAATAAAGGTCTCCAACAATAAAATGTTTCCAGGCCTGTGGCATTCCCTTCTGGCAGAAATCACCACTGAGTAGACTCTCTGTCCTAACTGTCCTTCATAGTAGCCCAGGGCATTTTTCAAACTCTACCTCCCAGAGATTCCAGTTTAATCCCAGAGGAGGCTCGACAGTGATACCATTTTTAAAGGACAGACCCTGTGTAGCCAGTGTTTAGTCCCTGGGGAAGGAAAGAGGGAAGAACCACCACAGGCTCCTGAGGAAAATATAGAAGGGAAAAAGTAAACTTCCTAAATGATCAATCATTAGAACTGTCCCTGTCACGCCTACAGGGACAGACTTTGGTATAAGTGAACCATACCGAAGTTCAAGACTAGCCTCCAGCAGGGCAGAAGCCACTTGTCATTCAGTCAAGAGGATGAGGGGAAGCAATTCTTAACTATTTCTTTCATATGTTTGGGGGCTTTGCTTGCATGTACGTCTTCACATGATGCACGTGACTGGTGTCCTTGGAAAGGAGACACAGGCATTGAATCCCCTGGAACTGGAGCTGTTAGTGCCTGTGGGAAGCTTTGCGCTGCTGGGAATCGAACCTCGATCCACTAGCAGAGCAGCTAGTGCTCTTCACTGCTGAGCCATCACTGCTGCCCTGGAAGATTTTGTCGGCTTGGATTGGCTCGGTTGTTTTTTTATTTAAACAAATAAAAAACTCATAGATAGCTTCAAGGAGTTATTTTCACTATACATATATTATATATATATATATATTAAAGGTTTATTCATTTATTTTATGCATATGAGTACACCGAAGCTATACAGATGGTTGTGAGCCTTCCTGTGGTTGCTGGAAATTGAATTTTTAGGACCTCTGCTCGCTCTGGTCAACCTTGCTCAGTCCCTGCTCGCTCTGGCCCAAAGATTTATTTATTATTATAAATAAGTACACTGTTGCTGTCTTCAGACACACCAGAAGAGGGCATCAGATCTCATTACGGATGGTTGTGAGCCACCATGTGGTTGCTGGGATTTGAATTCAGGACCTCTGGAAGAGCAGTGCTCTTAACCGCTGAGCCATCTCTCTAGCCCCATATGTGTGTGTGTGTGTGTGTGTGTGTGTGTGTGTGTGTGTGTGTGTATACATATATATATAATTTTATTATTTTAAATCAGGTCTTGAAATTACAACTTCTGACCTCCAGCCCCCGAGAGACACTTGTGTTCCTCAAAACGCCGTTTAGAGACCGAAGCATCGTGCACTAAGGTTACTTCCGCCTTTAATCAGAGCTAAAATTAGCAAAAGCGGTATCAAATTGAAACCAGCTGCCTCGGAACGCTCTACCAGCCCATGGCCTATTATTTCCGACTGAGGTTTCCCCCTCAGAGTCCCCACTAGCGTAACTTTCCATGTCGACTACGTGTCACACTTCGACAGCAGCCTAAGAAGGGGAGAATTCTTCCCCTCTTGAGCCTAGATCACATTTTAAGACATAAAGTAAGAAGTCAGGTGTGGTGACGCATGCCTACAGTGGAAGCGCTGGTGGGCTGGGGAGCTGAGGCAGGAGTTTGAAGTCAAGGTGGGTTTTATGACAGGACTTCTATAACAGGACAGGGTTATATGTCTTGGGAGAAGGAGGGAGGTCAAACTGTAAGGACAGAAAGTGGTACAGAGAAAGGATTATTGAGAAGGAAGGACGGTTGTGGTAGACATTGAAATTGGGTGCATCAAATCCTCTATTCCTTGCTATTTCAAATGTCTGAGAATACATCTCTATCCAGGCGAATAATGGCCATCTGCTCTCTTCATGCCTGGAGTCTGACATCTAATAGAGCAAACTTCTGTTAACTGTTCCTCCGTGCTCCACATCCTGCAACTCTGGGGGTGAGCCACACCTTTGCCTGGTGTTGCCGTGCTAGGCTCAGGAGCAGTCTGCCTTCATATTTCGGACACCCTGGGACCTAAGGGACTCCTGACCAGCCTCCTGGCCTTATGAGTTATCGTCCTCTCATTTGTGAGAATCTTTATACATGTTTCATGGCCACTCAGAGGAATGAAGGGAAGACAATCCACGTGAATGGTTGAAAAAAAAAATCCTAGCATGTGGTGAATTCTACTGACATTAGTTACTAGGACGGATGGCTCCTTGGGACAAAATGCCTTCTATCCTCGAGGTGCTTGTATTCTCGAAGGACACTGAGAAGGTGGGATATGTGAGCTCGTGTAGTAAGTGCTGTTAGTCTGCTCCGTGCCCATGCCTGTTCTAGAGAATGAAAATACGGTGGGACTGAGTGATGAGCTCTTCCTAGAAGGTCTTAGTGTCACTGAAATGGAGTCGTGGGGAGAAGGGAGACAGACAGAAGGGGTGTGTTGGCATAAGGTCACCCCTATGTGGGAGGGGACCAGGCATAAACAAAGGGAAGGGGTTTGAGCATTCATGGAATGGCAGTTAAGGACCTATCTATGAAGGAGGAGGGGGAGGAGGAGCAGGGGGAGGAGGGAGGGAGGGAAGAGCAAGGAGGCGATGACTTGAGGCAGGCACTGAGAACTTCACCAAGTGTGTCCACTACTGCACAGGTTGGGGGAGGGGCACCATTTCCTTTAGAACCGTCCTGACAGCGCACTGAATCGGAATGCAGCAGCCTTGTCTTCTAGTCTTGCAGATGGGACTGGTGCATGAAAAACTGGCGCATGTGCCCACAGTCATGAATACTGCCCAGAACAGTAGGCTACTCACACAAGGGTGTGTCCTGGAAGGAAGATGCAGCCAAGATTTTTAAAGATCTGGCCAAGAACACACCTCCAGAATGGCTCTCTCCAATGGAGCCTAGGCCATATATCTTGATATAGAAAAGTATACAAAGCCTGTGTCAGGGAACATGCGCGTCTGTTGGGGAGATAAAAGACAGCAAGAGTAAAACCAGCAAAAGCTGCATTTGCAGAACCGTTTATTCAAGACGGGCAGACGAATGGATGCCTGCCCTGTACTAAAAGAAAGCTTCAGCCTGTGGGGGAGCGTGGGAAGTCGTAGGTGTCGATTACAGCATTGGAATTGGCGTCTTCATCAACCGGGCACCGCTTGGGACCTAGTCACTGAATGGGTGGCTTAGCAGCTTTCACTGTGTGATTTCTGCCAGGTAGCACACAGTCTCCATTAAAAACCTCCAGTGTTGATGAGCTCAGAATAGAGCAGCCCCCATGCTCTCTGGACAGCTAGTTTCTGCTCTTGGGGCGGCTGCTCAGGCTCGAGGTCATGCAGCCGAGATGTTTCTGACACTGTCACTTAGGACACATCTCCGGTGCATTTCCTGAATTGAATGTCTCTTTGAAGTGTGGTTTTCAGAACTTTGTTTCTTTGTTCACTTGCTTCCCAGCATGCTTTTTTTCCTCTTCCTCTCTGACTGTCCAAAAACTCTGAGTGTTATCAACCAACTAACTAAGAGACTCGATTTGCCTCCAACAGAGCTGATTTCTGGATCTACCCCTTCCTCTCCACATGTGCAGCTCCACAAGGTGCCAGCACAAGGAGTTATTTGTCTGCTGGAGCCCGTGCACAGGATTTGGTTGACTATTTTCATGGTTGAACATCTCCAAAGCCTCCTACTTCCTGTATTTGAGCATCTTTTTTCGGTTTTGGTTTTTCTGAGACAGGGTTTCTCTTTGTAACAGTCCTACCTGTCCTGAAACTCATTTTGTAGATTTGTAAGTCAGCCGAACCTCAAACTCACACAGATTCTGCCCTCTGCCCTCTGCTGGGATTAAAGGCAAGCATCATCATGCCTGGTTTTGAACACTTCATTTTTACAACTCGAGTACAGCTCTTTTGATTTCATCCTTATCTCCTCAGCTTGTAAAAATGATCATCAGATCCTGATCGATGGGACAGAAATTCGCTACATCCCATTTCCTCCCAGCATGTGTATAATAAGCTTTTCTTCTTTATCACTGTGTTTAAATCACAGACCAGGTTCCTCAGGCAGGAGCAGAGTAACAGGTCTTAGACAGGGCTTTAGCTGGTCTTGGTGCACCAGGTCGTCGGACAGCGCAGCGGCGTGCTACAGATGTGTTCCATGCTAGTTTGCTCTGTCCCAGGGTACTACCTAGTGAGGAAGACTATGAGAAGTCTCTTTCATCAATTCAATGGTGCCAACTGTCAACCTGTCACAGTCTGAGTCACCTAGGAGACAGACCCATTAACATGTCTGAATGAGAGTTTCTGGATTGGATTAAATGAAGGAGTGGACCTAAATTTGAACTACATCTTGCCATGGTCTGGGGTCAGGCACTCAACTCTCTTGGCTTCCTAACTGTGAATACAATGTATCCAATTGCTACTGTGAACACAATGTATCCAATTGCTACTGTGAATACAATGTATCCAATTGCTTTCGTTTCTCTGTCATAGTGAACTGGCAGCCAAAGTAAGCCAGTTCTCACTTAAGTCACCCAGTCAGACACTTAGTCACAGCAAGAAAGAAAGTAATGATCAATGGATCACAAGTTCCCACGTTGTTGGAAGGACAGATAGAACCATGCCAGGTCACATGACTCGTTTTGAACCAGCTAATTGCTCTTTTACAGTTTTTAAAACTTAATCTCAGATTTTTCATCTCAGCTCATCAGTATGCATCTGCTCTTTTCAATCTGAGCAAACTTCTCTTTAGAATGTCAGTACATATTCCCTATAGTAATTATAAATTCCTTGTAACCCTGACATCAGAAGAACTCCATCTTTGATCATGTTATAATGATGTAGATACAGTACTTACATGTGAAACTCTTGAAAAAAAAAAGATTTTAAAAATCATATCGTCTACTTTAAGTATGTACAATAAAAGTAAAAATTTTAAAAATTGATGGCATCTTAATGTCCTAGTTAGGGTCACTATTACTGTGATGAAACACCATGACCAAAAGCAGTTTGGGGAAGAAAGGGGTATCTTTGGCTTACACTTCCGCATCACTGTTCATCACTGAAGGAAGTCAGGGCAGGAACTCACACAGAACAGGAACCTGGAGGCAGGAGCTGATACAGAGGCCATGGAGGGGTGCTGCTTACTTGCTTATTCCTCATGGTTTCCTCAGCCTGATTTCTTCAGAGCACAGGACCACCAGCCCAGGGATGGTCCCACCCACAGTGGGCTGGGCCCTCCCCCATCAAGTATCAACTAAGGAAATGCCCTTAAAAGAACCTTCTGTTCTTGTTTCGCTTTGCCGCTTGTTCTTGCTGTGTAGCCTAAGAGCTAGCTTATGGTCATCCTCCTGTCTCTTCCTCCCCCACCTCCCAGTGCAGGGATTGTAGCCCCTGCCCTGCGTCAGTCACCATGCCTGGCTGACTCTCTGGCTTTCTGAGGGAGCGTACCTGTCCACACCACCCTCCTACCGTCACCACTTCTGCCTTTCCTTCCTTTGCTTGAGGTTCTGTGCCTTCCCGGTGTTCAGCACAACCTTTTAAGATCTGAGCAGTCTTGCTAGTTTCTATAGTAACATTCCTTTTTCTTCTCGTTAGAATGAAGGGGAATTGCCTCGTCAGAAAAACCCAACATTCGCAAACACTCCTCTGTTTTAGAATTCTGTGCCCTATAGCCCTGTTACCCGTGAACCTCCAGCGTAAGTTGTAGTGTTAGTTAGTTGACTATATGAACTAAGGTGTTTTCCTTTGAACCTGGTTCAGTAAGCCTTTTCCAGGATGGTGTGTGTGTGTGTGTGTGTGTGTGTGTGTGTGTGTGTAAGTGTGAGTATGTGTGAGTGTGTGTATAAGTGTGTATATGTGTGTGTATGAGTGTGTGTGTGTGAGAGAGACAGACAGACAGACAGACAGAAGCGGGAGAGGGGGAAGATTGCCCCATCAGCTTAGGTACAGAACAACCACCTGTGCCCCCCAAGCCTCTGCTTGTGGGAACTCAGCTTTATCTGATAGGACTCTTCCCCATGTGCAGAGAATGTCCATCAGTGTGGCATTGGACATCTGTGACAAACTGTGACTTCAGTGACTCTCTCTATTCTGGCATGCACTTCCCCTTCCTTGGCTTCTTACCTTGTAGAAACCCAAGGGTGGGTATTCAGAAATGTCAGTGTGCAGTGTAAAGACTGCTAATGGCAAGGCATGTTTACATTCTTCAGTTAACATAAGGCATGGAAGCTGTGTTCCTGCTGTTCTTTAGATAATGTCATCCATTTGAGGCATGTGTATGTGGCGGGGCATGGTTTTCACTTTGGATACTGAACTTTTCCAAACTAAAAATAACTTCTGACCTAGGAAACAGTCCTCAGCATCTTCATTCAATTTTGGCTCAATTTCTAGACATCAAGTTCTTGGAAACAGCTTAGAAAGGCTGGGGTATCAAGTCTGCAGGACTGCATGCTTCCTATATTTGGCTCAAAGTATTTTATCAATAGCTCTCCATAAAAAGGGTACCCAGGATGTCAAAGACTTAGCCCCTCAGATCATGTTTCACTGTCTATTAGATCCTTTAGGTTTGTTAAGTAAGGTTCACTCTCCTCCCACAGCCAGCCATGACTGTGGTCACCCTTGAATAGTGGCAGGATCCTGCCTGGGACTCTGTGGTGGTCTGGTCATTGTGCTCTGAGTGTGTGTGAGTGTATGTGTTTGTATGTGCCTCTGTATGTTTGTATCTGTGTGTGTGTCTGTGTATCTATGTGTCTGTGTGTGTCTGTGTGTGAATGTGTGTATCTGTGTGTGTCTGTGTGTGTGAGTGTGTGTGTCTGTCTGTGCCTGTGTGCACACATTGTGTGTGCATGTGTGTGTGTATGTGTCTGTATGTGCCTGTGTATGTTTGTATCTGTGTGTGTGTCTGTGTATCTATGTTTATGTGTGTGTATGTGTGAATGTGTGCATCTGTGTGTGTATGTGTATCTGTGTGTCTGTGCCTGTGTGCACACATGTGTGTGTGCATGTGTCTGTGTGTGTGTATGTGTGAGAGTGTATGTGTCTGTATGTGTCTCTGTGTGTGAGTGTGTGCACACGTGTGTGTCTGTCTGTGTGTTTGTGTGTGCCTGTGTATGTGTGTATCTGTGTGTATATGTATGTGTGTGTGTGGGTATGTATGTCTGTCTGTGCCTGTGTGCACACATGTGTGTGTGCACATGTTGTGTAAGTGTGTGTGTGTGTGTGTGTGTGTGTGTGTGTTTTGCTGGAATCTGGATTCAGGGCCTCCTGAGTCCAGGCTAGTGCTCTGCTGCTATACTGCACCCCCAGTCACCTCACTGTCCCTCTTGTCTCCCTCTAGTTCATTTTCCGGACTGGCCAGCAGCCAGATGATCATTCCAGAATATAGGTCAGTTCGCAGTGTCTCCATGCTTGGAAGCTCTTACTCTCGCATCGGGGACAGAAGCAGAACTCAGAACAGATAGAATGGAGCCATGGTGTGTCTCTGTCGTGTCTCTTCAGCTGTACCTCCTAGCATGACACGCTTCTGTGGCCACCATCTGCCTCAGGCCCTCGCGAGGACCACTCTGACCGTCCCTTCTCACCTGGTTGACTCATGCCTACGCTTACATGTAACTTCCTCTAGCATTCTCATCTAAATCTATGTTACAGACTCTGTTGGCTTTGAGCCACTATTTCTATTCGGTGTAATCTCCTTAGGTCTATGTCCCATCAAACTGTGACATTTAAAGTACTGGAGACCATATTTTTGCTTTTCATTTGTTTTCTAGGCTAGCCCATATAATTTTTATGTAGACTGAAAAGTAGCGTGTAATTAAATATTTGTTGAATGCTGAGACAGGTGGTTAGCTTTGGTGCTACATCATCAAGCCAAATGCGGTGCAGGGGGAAACGCAGACATCGAAGCCAAGAGGCAGGCGTCGCAGGCTCTGTCCTGCCATTTAGCAACTGCATGAGGTGGGACGCGTCTTTTGACCCGCGTGCTCTCTGGCTTTCATTTGTTCAAGTGCACGGTAGTTTCTAGACCTACTGAGGAGGCCTTAGAACATACAGCAGTGAGTTATTTTGGAGGCGAGTGTTCTTGGTGCCGAGCGGTTGCTTTCCTTCTTGTCCTTTAATGTCATTGCCTAGGGGACTGTCCATCCATGCCGAGCAGAGCATAGAAGGCCCTGAAGGACCTGGAACTCAGCCAGCAGAGTGACTTGAGCACAGAGCCAATGTGTGGCAGGACAGTGGGAGAGTGGTGGAGCCACGTGTGGTCAGCAGCCTGTGCTGGAGTCCTCTTTGACATGCTCTGGGATGTGACAGAGACACTAGTCCTCACTCTTACCAGTCACGGTCCCATTTCCACACGAATGCCATGGGCTGTTCTGGGAAAACTCCCAACACAGCCCTAACATCACTGCAAGACAGGTTTGTGGTCTTAGAAACATTTCACAAATTCTTTATTTCCTTATTATAGAATATAAATAACAGTCTTAGAGTGCCAGTGTGGAGAACTGTCTGAAGTAGCGAAAGACTTTGAAGATATATATGATATTATATGTAGAAAATAGTGTTTTAATTAAAAGCTTGGATAATCTGTCTAGTAACCGAAAGGCCTCCTTTGCACACATATCAATTCGGTAATATATTTTTGCCATATAATGTGTGGCTTAGGAAGGCAGAAATTTACATATGGATTTGCACAACCATTTGTTAATTGCCGTATGTCCTGAGGTCTAAAAGGTCTAAATGTTTGGAAATCCTTGGATTACTAAGGTCTAAAATATTTAGATCATATTCTATATTCTCTAAAATATTTAGACCATATTCCATATGGTCTAAAATGTCGATTAGAATTTGCTAGAAATGAAGTAATTCACCGTGTTTTCATACTGATTGCTAAAATGTATGCAAATGTAATTATTCTTTTTAACACAGAGAAATCATGCATGTAGAATATAATATACCTTGTAATGAGACTAGAGTGGGAACCTCGCCTCTGGCTGATCCCATCTGAGTAGACTCTCTGTTGATGTTATTAATTAATGTAAAAACTGCACCAAAGTTTTAATAGCAGCGATTTAGTAAAATAGAACTCATTGCATTATATCTCCTCTTTACGTCAGAACTAAATATTTTTAAAAATTAGAATCAGGAACATTGCTTCTCTTGTCTCCCAGTGACTTGGAAGTTAAGAGGGGCTTCTGGGGGTATGGTCGTGTCCTGCGTTCTTCAGGACTCCTTTGCTGATGGTTCTGTTTCCTGATGTTGCCTTCAAGACTAGCATTTCCATCCCTTGTTACAGATTAAGATGGCTTCCTTGAATATGCAAGTTTTCAGCTCAGATAAAACATCATTACAGTTGTATTCTTCCACTTGGCATGTTTTAACCTCATCTCAGAAGATTCTAATGAGATTGCAAGAGCCACACATCTTAAGGTCAGAGAGAAGTATTTGGCAAGAAGCTAAATTCTGCATTGATTTTTCAAGGACCCAAATTTTAAAATCTTGGCCAGAACCTATAAAGGGTTTTTTGAAAATCCTGGCAATTAATATTAAAATCTATGCTCCATATAATGAAAGTTACAGATGCTACAGGTTTACTGTATGTAATGTATATGGGCCTTGTAAAATGGTATGTGTTTGGACAGCTTGCCCTTTCAAGTATACAGTTCTGTATTTTGTTTTTTTGTTTTGGTTTTTTTCCAGTATTTCTACTGGATTGTGTAATCATTACTAAGTACAGGACTTCCCATCATTCCAGAAAGGAAAACCAATGTCTGCCAGCAGTGGCTCCTGAAATTCCTCTTCTCCAGCCCCCAGCCCCTCCCTAATCAACACCCTGTCTCTGAGTTTGCTTTTGGCTCATCAGTTGTATCGCATCTACTTTTGCCTGCTGTAAGCAACACTTGCCGTGAACATCCATATACAAGTCTGTGTGTGAGCGTGATGTTTTTCATCTTTGAGGGAACGTAGCAGGTGTGGAATTGACAGCTTACGTTTGGTGATATGAGATGGCTTATAAAAGCTGAGTAGAAGTTAGCTGAGAGAAGACTTGGAGACAGGACCAGTTTATACATATGCCATACCTTCGAAATACCCTTGGAAGCCTTGCGGTGCCAAAATAAATAAAAACAACCATGATTGCATTTGAAGAAAAATATCAAAGACTAGGACCTGCAGATGCTTTCTCCAGGCTGGTGAGGGAGGCAGGAGTGCTGAGGGTAGTGTCTTGTTTTTGCAGGAATACTGTGGATGTGGTAAACAGGAGACTCCACTCCAGGTGGGCGGGGCAACTGTGGCAAACTGGTCTGCTGAGCCTGCTCAAGGCTGGGGGAAGGGTACAGGTGGGTAGCTGATACAGGGGTTTTATGCCCAGTTAAGGACTTTAGATTTCATCACAAGTACACTGGGAAGGAAGCCATTGGAGAGACCGTGAGCAAGGCATGTCCTTCTGTCTCATTTCTGCAAGTCTGAGTGTCTCTAGGTCTTTTCTGAGGTGGTGGCTTGAGAAGGCAGCAGGGCAGACAGGAGGAGTCAGTCAAGAATACAGCACAGGCGCTGTGTGGTCTAGCGGTCACACATGGGCTCTGCAGTCAAGGTGCCTGTTTCCCTGAGAACTTGGGCAGCCTGACTGAGGCTCTTTAGGTCTTCTTTTGCTTGTCTCCATTACTGTTAGGGGCCTTTTGAGTTCAGAGGGCTGAGAGTGCACGTGTCTGTTGTACTCCATACCATAGAAACAGTTTAACAGGCCAGAGTTTATTTTGGTTCCCAGACTTAGAAGACTTGGTCCACGGTCACTCAGTTCTATCACTTTGGGCCTGGCCACAAGGCAGAGCATCCTGACTGGAAGCATGTGGTGGTGCAAAGCAACAAACCCTCGTGATGGACGGGGAGCAGAGTAGAAAGGGGGACTAGCACAATACATGTCCTTCAAGGGTCCGCCGCAGTGACCTATAACCCTTCAGCTGTGCAGCCACCAATAGGTTAATCTGTAGCATCCTGATGATGCGGTCCAAGATGAAGGCGGTGCCCTTGTGGTCCGGGCGGCAGCAGCAGCAGCAGCAGCAGCAGGGGATCAAGCTGTCCCCTTATGAACCTTTAGTGAACACTTCATAGTCAAACCGCAGTGTGTAAAGCATCTAAAACGGATCTCCGCACTAATTAAATGTCAAAGACCAAACTTAACACAGAAGTAAAAACATTTTAAAGCAATGATCCTAATAGCCTAAGACAGTGTAATAGACAAACTGAAAACACAGTGAAATAAGAAAGACAGAGCTACACCAGGATAGAGCCTAGGAAGATGATGGTCTTCAGTTCGTGGTACCACACACGTTTGTGCGGCTCTCTCATTAGAGGCTACAAGAGCAGTTGACAGTTGATAATGCCACCTTCTGTCAGGTGGTGCTTGGTCGATGCCAGCCTCGTATCTAAGATTCAGCTATGGGCTGATTTTGTCTTTGACTTGGAGGCACAAGGATGGGGCAGGGGGAACAGAGGTGGGGACCTGTTGTTCCACAGCCCAGGCTCCTCGGCCTGAGCAGTGGGAGCACAGTCTGAGTCAGGAAGGGCTTCATACTCCCAGTCCTCCCCATTCTACAAATGCGGGTGCTCCTGAGTGGGAGTCTGCCCTGCCTCCTTCATTCCTAGGCTCTGCAAAGGAGGCATGGGCCGACCGTGTGGAGGATACCCATACCCATGTCTGGTATTTAAGACATCTGATTGGCCTGAGATGATTGTGGCATTTAAGAAACTGCTTTGGGTACTTGGTGGCACTGAAGGTTGCATCAGACCAGTGCAGTAGAGCGTCATCATATACCTCACAGCCTTTTAGTAAGCAACACTGTGCGCTACCCTCTCAGAGCCCCATAGTCCTGTAATATGTTGTTAGGCATAATCAGAACATGGCGCTGTAGTGGCAAAATAAAAACAGACCTAACCCCCAAGGCCACCCTGATATGTAACATGGCCATTTACACAAACTTAGGGGTACCTCCTGTGCTGGGTAGTTTTATGTCAACCTGACACAAGCTGAAGTTGTCTCTGACAGGAGACAACCTCAGCTGAGAAGATGGCTGCTTAAGATTGGGCTATAGGCAAACCTCTAGGTCATTTTCTCAATTAGTGATCATTGGGGGGTGGAGGGGATCCAAGCCCATTGTGGGTGGGGCCATCCTGGCCTGGTGGTCCTGAGTTCTATAAGAAAGCAGGCTGAAGAAACCACGAGGAGCAAGCCAGTAAGCAGCATCCTTCCGTGGCTTCCGCATCAGTGCCTGCCTCCGGGTTCCACCCTGGTTGCTTTGGATGATGAACGGTTATATGAAACTGGGTGATATAAACCCTCTTCTCCCCCCAAGTTGCTTTTGATGTCGAATCACAGCAGTAGAAACCCTAAGTAAGACGCCCACTGAGGTAGCACCTTGTTGGCCTAACGCTGCTGCGTTTTGGGTTTCAGGAGCAAAATTCCAAAAGCATACTTTCACTTTCTTCATGCTAAACGTACTGGTGAGCACATTTCAGTACGAGGAAGCCGATTTATAGTTGTCGTACCAGTCGTGAGGGTGCCCCAGTGTTTGTTTCTTAGGAGTTATATGTAGCACTAATATGGGCCCTATGGGAGATGGCAGGAAGGTCACCTTAGACCAGTGGTCCCTTAATACAGTTCCTCATGTTGTGGTGACCCTCCCCAACCATAACATTATTTTCACTGCTACTTCGTAACTGTAATTTTGCTACTGTTATGAGTCATAATATAAATATCTGATGTGCAGGGTGTCTGATCTGTGACCCCATGTGAAAGGGTCATTCCGCCCATAAGGGGTCTCAATTCGCAGGTTAAGAACTGCTGTCTTAAAGTGTCGTAGATGAGAGCAAAGCCATCGAAGGGGAGGGTGTTTTAAAAACCGAAGGGATGCTGATCCAGGTATACAGTTACTTTTACTCCTCCTAATATGGAGTGACAAGCATGGTCGGAAGCAAGCGCTCCAGAGAAGAGGCATCAGAGTTCTGACTTAGCATTTAATTAGCACCAGCAGTGTGATGCTGACTTTAAGAGTAAGTCCCACTAGAGCCAGCCTGCACAAGACTCCCTCCTCTAGAAGACCTGTGAGCACTTGAGGTTTTAACAGTTTTTTTCTAGGTCATGAAGAGGCCACAGCAAGGTGGTGGGTGTCACCTGACTAGACACTGGAGAAATGGCCACCGTCTGCAACCCTGAGAGAAAGAGGAGCCAATGTGGTAGTTGGAGCAGGCCAGGACAACTGAATGAGACAGCCCTGAAGTTGGTCCCACAAGAGACAGTGGAGGGCCCATCCTGAGTGACAGGGTAGAAGAGAAAGCTGGCGGTAGTCGGCAGATGTTACCAATCACACTTCTTAAGATAATATTCCTACATCATACAGCGTCCAGGGCAGGAACCCAAGCGCTGCATCACACAAGAGGTCGTCATAGGATTTGAACTGTGGCCCTGGCCATTCAGATGCTTCAAGGTGGCTGGAGGATCCTGCCTCGTGATTCAGTCATGTGCCCCGCAAATCTGTGCCAATTTAGAGTGGGAAACCTCTATTCTGCTATGCTGTCCTGATCTAGGGGATGGCTTCTCAAAGACAGATGTTCCTAAAGTGCAAGCAAAGGAAGCCATGTTCCTTCCGTTCCCTGACGACGTGTTTTGTTTCCTTCTGTTTTAATTTCCACCATGCTTTATAGATTATAAGCACGGGGTTAACATGGCGGATGTGAAGCTATGGGAGAGAGACTGGCTGAGAATTTCCCTGTGATCAGCAGCTCAGCTGTGAGAGACACTTTGTGTTTGGAGTGGGCGCTTCTGTGTAAGACTGGATAGGTAATGTGAGTTCCCCTATCTGTGAATAATGTGTGTAAGATTACACTTGTCTCTCCTTAAACAGCTAAGTATGTCGAACTCCATGTTGTACAATAGAATGCTGAAGAGTTTAGAGCTTGGAGAAATTATTGGAACTGGGTGGAACTTTGTTACCTTTGCCACAGTCAAACTCCACCAGAAATCAGGCAGATGAAGGTGGCAGGGGTCAGGACATGAGGTGGCCGCTGGGAGAGGTGGCAGTCGGGGTCCTTGTGGTCACAAGACGGTGGCCAGAGTTATTAGCTAGCAGATGAGACCAGAGGGAAAGGGTTTTTACGCAAACCAATCAATATCAGGTCATCCAGCCACATATCAGCCTCTGACCTAAATAATCCAGGATATCTGAGATAGGCAGACTGACGTGAGTGCCCACTCATAGAATCACCATGGTGATACTAAGAAACCTTTGTTAAAAACTGTGATACTATAAGTTTAACTCAAGAGGTTGATAGAATGTTTGTTTGTAAGACATAATATAACCTACTGTTAATGCTAACTTTGTGGTCTGAAGTGTTTAGCGGTTGAGCTGGATTCCTTAGTAAACCAAATTGAGATGGCTTAAGTTACAACTTTAAAATTTTACTCCCTGATGTTAATTCTGCATGTACTAGTCTTAGAAGTAGACACAAGTTAAAACAACTTGACGGAGGAATTCCCCGAGTGGCTTGTTTTCCGAAGTACAAAGAACAAAACCCTAAGTTTCCCTAGGTCTTGTAACTCAGCAAGGCTTGTGAATGGAAATAATGGTGCCCAATCACATTTTGCTTTAAAAGATAAATACAGATGAGATTTTTTTAAAAAAATGTATTTGCATTCCAGCATTTAAAAAAGATAGCTGTATGCACACCTTTAATCCCAGCACTTGGGGAGGCAGAGGCAGGCAGATTTCTGAGTTCGAGGCCAGCCTGGTCTACAGAATGAGTTCCAGGACAGCCAGGGCTACACAGAGAAACCCTGTCTTGAAAAACCAAAAAGTAAATAAATAAAAAAATAAAAATAGCTGCGGCATGTTTTAAGCTAGACGCTCAGAGATCTGTTGGCGCTTCATTGCTACCCCGTCTCTGCCTTTCAAACATGGAAAAATGATTGACATCTCAGAGTGACTTTTCTCAGCGTAGTTTTCAGGGTGACTCTCCTGTGACTCGTATTTACTAAATAAAACATCACAGTCTTTGGCTTCCCTTCCTGCTTCTGTGTTAATTTCTTCAGGGAAGGTAGAGTCTGTACATATTTATGAAGGCTGTACTCCAGGCTCGGGATGGCTTCCTGTGTTTCTTTTCCTTCCGAGTTCCTCTCAGTTGTTCCCTTTCCGAAATGATACTTTGAAAAACAGCATCTTTGAAAGAGACATAAAAATAATCTATCATTAATGCATCTGCACGCTTTGGAGGACCTGAGCGGCCTGGAAACACGCAGGTCAGTCTGCCTATCTTAGACACCCTGGATTATTTAGGTCAGAGGCTGATATGTGGCTGGATGACCTGATATTGATTGGTTTGTGTAAAAACCCTTTCCCTCTGGTCTCATCCGCCAGTTAATAACTCTGACCACCGTCTTGTGACCACAAGAGCCCCGACTGCCACTTCTCCCAGCGGCCACCTCATGTCCTGACCCCTGCCACCTTCATCTGCCTGACTCCTAATGGAGTCTACCCTGGTTTCATCTTTCTATCTCAGCAGCCAGCACTCGGCCCTTCTTCAGCCTTGCTCCTCGCCCACCCTTTTGGGTAGGAAACCCCAAAGTAGAATTTCCCGGTAGTTTGGTAGACCATCTCTCAAGAAGACTTAAAGTCACACTGAGACACTGAGACCGGGTTTTATACAAGCCTGCTTGTTCGGCTCACGAACTATTTTCAAAATCTACAAATGTTTCCATAACATATAGTCTTAGCTTTTTTGTGAGATGCCAAGAGACTTGGCATCTTGGAGCCATATTCCTGTAATCAACAGGGTACAGGCTGCCCTCCTTCCAAGGGCTCATGCCCCCCCCCCATACTGCCTCAAGCAGGCTTTGCCCTAGATATACATTCTGACCCAGGAAGCAGTTGGGGATGAGCCCACTCTGAGGATCATAGACCTAGTTTCCTTCTCCCGAGGGGTCTTTTCCCCACTACCTCTTTCTCCTTCACCATATTACTTTTCTTGTGGCAACACAAAATCCACTCCTCTGAGCGAAGTGGAAGATGAGAGTTCCGCATTAATTCATGTATTCAAATATAGCAAAAGCCTAGTGTGTTAGGAGAAGGGAAAAGGCAGCCACTGAGTCAGTTTAGCAACAGTGAGACTGCTGTCCCTGTAGGACATGTTAACTGGCTCCTGTCAGATGCACCTTAAAGCTACAGTGTAGTGGTTTTAGTAAAGGTATTCTCCTGCCTGGCTACAGCTCCTGTGACTTGAAGCTTGTGATTTGTTGCAGCGTTTAATGTGAGTAAGTGCTCATGGGCATGCTTGAGGGACTGTGGTGTGACAGGTTCTTTGCCCTTTAAAGCTCTGACTGATCTCCAGAAGCCTGAGGGACCAGGGCTGCAGTCCTTCCAACCCCAACAGAGATAAGTGAGGCCCTTAACTGACTTTGCAAGGAAGGGGATAAGGTGGGATTTCAGTGGAGTCTAATTTGATTTTTAAATTGATGCTATTCTCTCAGTAAACCAGACTTGCCTGTCTTTCTAAGTTTCCAGGGTCCTCTCACTCGTGGTGTTGAGCTGGTTAACAAGGAGGCCAGACTCTGGGTTGGTTGTTTGTTTGTTTTTTAAATATCTGGAAAAATAGTGTCTATTTTTTTTTCCTTTTTGCAAGGCGTTTAGGACTATTCTTTAAGGTGACATCTGAGATAATAATAAAACACAAACCACCTCAAAGCGAGAATGTCAGTCTCTTTCCTCACATCCCTCAGTCCGCGTTAAGCCCTGTACTCCTAACAGCCCAGTGATTTCTGCGGCCAGGAATCTTCCCAGCAGTGACTCAGATAAACTTGATAGCAGTGGATTAGGGAGTGTGGTATACCCCTCAGCAGCCAGGACCACTGGTCCACTGAAGAGTTAATCTTTGTTTGCGAGTGGAAGGCTGCTGACTCTGCCAACAGTAAGTGGCCTCAAGAGCTTGAGGCTCTGGGAGGTGCAGTTAGTTGACATTGTTCTTATGGGGTTGCAATCCCCTTCAGCTCCTAAAGTCCATCCCCTAGCTCTTCCATTGCGGTCCCGGGCTCAGTCCGATGATTATGGTTGGCTGTAAGTATCTGTAAGTACTGATCAGGTGCTGGTAGAACCTCTCAGGGAACAGCCACACCAGGCTCCTGTCATCAAGCATTTCTTGAGAGCTCCCAGGGACTAAACCGCCAACCAAAGAGTACACATGGAGGGAGCCAGGACTCCAGCTGCATATGTAGCAGAGGCTGGCCTTATCTGACACTAAAAGGAGGGGAGGGAGGCTTAATGCCCCAGCATAGGGAGATGCTGGAGGGAGGGGTGAGGTGGGAGTGGGTGAGTGGGTGGAGGAGCACCCTCATAGAGGCAAAGGGGAGGAGGGCAGGGAATGGGATGGGGATTGTTGGAGCGGTAACCAGGAAGGGGGTTATCATTTGAAATGTAAACGAATAAAATAATTAATTTAAAAAAAAAAAACAAAGAGCATGAGGCAGGGGGATAGTACTTCATGGCCAGTGCCATCACTCAGTGACCTTGGACAAGCTGGGTCATTTCTCATAGCTCAGTTTGCTTGTCTGAAAGATGAGACCCTCTGTAATAACCGTTCCCAGTGCCTCAGCTCCTGTTTTCCAGTCATCGCTTTAAGTGACAGGGCGCTGTGGACAGGTTTCGTTAGAGGCTTGATTTCTGTGATGAATATGTATGGAGGCCTTTCGCCTTGTTAGGAATGAGTCCTGGAAAAGGTGTCCTTTGTTGGCTTCTTTCAGCATCTCCAGAAGAATACCGCCACTCTCTTCCCAGTTTCTGCCTCCTGGGCTCATGAAGTTTTCCCGTTCCCTCACCCTTCATTTATTTACTTTGAATTCGATGCTTCCGACTTTCAGATGTCCTCCAAAAACTGAAAGATTCGCCCGTAGAGGAAACCGCAGCCTGAGGAGTGCACAGCAACAGTGAGCTCAGTATTGTCCCCTGGGACTCATTGGACCTGGCGGCAAGCTCAGGCGTCCCATGGTGGCTCTGCGTGCACTTACTAAACATCAGATTTTCGGATGCAAAGCATCCGCGACAGCTTTTCATTTGTGATTGTTCCCATAAGACAATGGGCAGAGCAAATCTGGGAGAGGAGGAATTGGGCCACGGGGGGGGGGGGGCGGGGGGGTGCTGGCTGGTGTGAACGGGCAGCTATTCAGAGCTCCAATGATGATAAGCTGCAGATGTGAGAGGATCATTTTCTGTCATTTGCTGAGACAGTTAGCTTCCTCTCAAATGTGGCCGGCGCTATTATTAAAGATAGCGCTCATGCTGTTTAAAAATGCAAGGCACTACAGGGTCCTTTTGCCAAACGTGTAAGTCCAGACAAGTCGGTTTACCTATGAGCAGGGAGAAGGACAGAAATGTGAACAGATCAGCCATCCCACAACTAGTCGTGAAACTGTGTGTTCCCTGGTGTGGAGACCTGAACTTGCTTATTGGACCCCCCCACACACACACCCTGCTGCTTTCTGGATGAATGTAAATGGGGAACTGAAATGGAAGATCACATGCTTCCTAGAGTCTTGTTTCCTAATGAGCCACTTCCTGAAGACTCCCCCTCTCATACACAGATGTCATCTGTGTTTCTATGGAAGCTGTGTATGTAGTTCATACATTTCCCTATTATAGTAATTGTCAACTGCTAAGTTAGCTTCTGTTACCTAGGGTTTTCGTTAATTTGAATGTGTACATAATTAGAGAAAAACATTGAGAAATTAATGTTACCTTCTTATATGTTGAAATTAGATGTGTCAAAAGGCAGAATTACAGTAAGTTTAGTTATGAATAACTAAACTTTTATTTGATTCATCAGTGGGAACATGATACCTCCATTCTGAGAAATAAAGTGGAGTCCCCATGAGACTGTGGTAGAATAGTGGGGTTTGTAAGTCAGAACCCCGGAAACAGAACAGTAGCAAAGTCCCATTGACATGGGGGACTCTATTTCCATGAGGCTTGAAACTGATGGGTGGACCAGGACGTCCTGGTTTTAGAAAACACTAGTTAACTTGGGGATCAGTTTACTTCTTTGAACTTTTGGTTTGATTGTATAACATCAGGCACAAGTGTCTATTTTGGTTTGACCTTGGTTGTGGGGTTTTATAATAAGAGCTCAAAACAGTGGCCCCCATAAATTTTATTTAACAGAGGTGAGGAAGGATAAAATGCTGGTGTCAGGTTTTAGATTCCCCTTACAGTTCTACGAATTAAAAGCAAAAGTCTCCTCATCAGTCAATCTCACACTCGCCTATCCTGGTCTATCAGAATGTATATGTGTATGTGTAAAGTAGGATGGGGTGGGGTTGTAATTAAAACTTCCTTTTTTTTACCAAAACACTACTTGTATCACAAAGATCTCATAGCTAAGGAGCAAAGCTGCCTACAGTCAGTGAATGATAAAGCCCTGTTACCTGTAGCCCCCGCTCCTATTAAAACTTGAGGGAGATTTAGATGGGACCATTTCAGTTTTCCTTTCAATTGAATGATAGACCCAGTTTTGTTTTTAAATGACTATAAACCTTTTAAGCAGATCTAACAGCACACGTTAGTTTTTACTCATAATTTCTCCTGTGTCAGAGTTGGGTGGGGAGCACCCAGGAGATGACATATTTGTAGGCGGATGCTAAAAACTGAACATTTAGAAAGTTGTAGAGTTAGTAATGAAAAAATGCACAAAACACAGTTTCCCACTTTACAGCAAGCCAGGGTTAGGCAATCAGCAGCAAATAGCCAATGCAGTCAGCTGCAGAAGAAACACCAGGGAAAGGCTGACCATCTCTGTAGGTGCCTGTGACAAAGAGTAGCAAAATGTATCCATTTGAATCCATATAGCACTCTGGCCACAGCTTGTGGGCTGTACAAAGATCAGTGGGGCCAAGTTCTAACCTTGTGGGCTTTTCTAAGTGGAGAAAAAGATAAACAGCTATGTGCCAATGACTTTTCTTGTTGCTGTGTCCAAATACCTGTAAAGAAGCAAGTTAAGGAACAATGGTTTGTTTGGGCTCAGGGTTTGAAGGGATCGAGTGTATCCACAGCAGGGAAAGTCATGGTAGCCCAACCATGAAGCAGCTGGTCACATTGTATCCACAGTCGGGAAGAAGAGGGCAGGGAATGCCCCTGCTCACTTGGCTTACTCATTTTACCCTTCTGATGCAGTATGGGACCCCAGCTCGTGGGGTACTGCCACCTACATTTGGGGTGGTACTTCTCAATTAACACTCCGGTAGACATGCCTGGTTATGTGCCTTCTAGGCAATTCTAAGTTCACAGTAAAGGCTAACCATCATGTTACGTAGTTATAATGCCAGCTGATGTGTGGCTGTGTCAGAAGTCATTTAGGAAAGGCTAAGGGTAAATAAGAGAACTTCCTGGCCTGGAGTGGGTGAGCTCTGGCTATGCAGGATCCTTAGAGACTCCATCCCAGAATTGCTTCTTGCTGCTGATATGCGGTTTCCTACCACTATTAAATAGCCCAATGAATTCTGTGCATCAGCCCACCCTATTGGGCAGATTTCCTGCAGAATCAATATGAAGATGTACTCTCACATGGTAATGCTATGTAGACAAATTGATGACTTCATAATTCCTGATGATGATTTTATAGAGTTCCTAAATTTATACAAGTAATTTCAGGTCCTCTAAAGTATAAAAGCTGCAGATAGTGCTCTGTAAGCCTTCATGTGTCGCAGGCTGATTGCCCTAGGAAAAGAAAGCAGGCTTGGAACAAATTTACGATCAAGAAAAAACATTTCTTCTATGTTAGGTACGAGACCATTATCTGGTAACTAAAGGTCATAGACTGGGAATGGACAATGTATTGTAGGACAAGGACAAAAGATAAAATATTGACTAGTTTATCTATACAAGACTTCAAAATAAGACGCAAGGCAGATGACTGTCTCTTAACAAAACCGTGCTAACTTGTGACATAAAAATTATCACTTTAAACTTATAATAAATTCATGGAGCTAGTAATAGAAAGTAAATGTTTAGTCAGATACTAGTCTTAATGGAAAGGCATGTAAACAATTCTGCTGTTATTCCTTAAGTCTTATCGATTTATGCATGACTTATTGCCTTAAACTTACTATGAACTCATTGGAATGTAGAAGTATTTAGAAAATCATGTAACCAGTTATCCTGTCGTAATAGTTCTAGATGATCGTTGGATGAGGTGATTATTTAAAGATACAAAATGAAGGTTTTTGTAGCTTCTTTTTCTGCTTCATCCAGAGTGAGTGAGTGTTTTTTTCCTGCATTTTTTTCTCTTTTCCTTCTTTCATTCTTTCTCTTCTTCCCTGGTTTACAAAGAGTTAATGAACTCCAAGCTTCTTACCTGACCAGCCAGGGGTCCTTGAGCGAAGAGAAAAGAGCCCAAGCAACTAAAACTTCTTTACCTAATCCCCTGCTGCTAACAGCAGAAGTTAATTGCCAAAAACCTAATAGCAGAAGTTAATTGCCAGAAACCAGCGGCTTTTAGACACAGAATAGCAAGAGAGTTACGTTTCCAGAAACCTTCAGCTTCTAACCCCCAGACCAGTACGAGAGTTAAGACCAGAGATATCAGTCTTTGTCCTTTGTAAAATGCTGTGCCCCGCCTCCACAGTACCTGTGAACAAGGGGCTGGTCCCAGCCTGGCTGCCCCTGAAAGAGTTGTGAAATCTGGTAGGGACAGTACAGATGAGGGAGATACTCAGGGGATTGGAGTTGAGTGAATCCTGGGAAATACTTCTGGAAGCATTTTAAATAAGCCTTGCACAAAGCAAGAGAGAACTGGGGGTGTCTGGACTGTTGACCCAGTTACCAAACATTGAACATTTTGCTTTAAGACATCCAATTTCTTAGTGAGGAGAAGATGCACAGGAGACGTCTCAGGCATGGAGGAGTCGTTACCCCACGGACAAATCTTCCCCTCCAATTTTTAATGTCTCCAGGTAGGAAGAATTTCAATTTAATTTGTCTCCATAGTGAACCAGTAGCAAAAAGTTCAAGGAGAGCTTCCTTCTCAACTTCCTCTCTTCCCCTCCCTCTCCTTTCCTCCTCTCCCTCTCCTCTCTTTCCCTCCCCTCCCCTCTCCCTTCTCTCTCATGTCTAGTCCAGGACTAATTATTCTCCCCTATTTGAAGTGTTTTGTTATATTTTTAGTATGTCTTAAAGGGAAAACTTGTAATAACCAAATTCTTTTCCAATAACCATGTCCAAACAAGCCTTGAGAATATTTATAAGTATACCCATTAATATGAAACTTAGAATGTCTGAAATCCAGTGAAACCAAAAACACTAAACTTACAAAGAAGCAGGCATGGATGTCAGACCCAGCTGTTGGTTTCCACGTGACACTTCCACAGGTCCAGAGACCTGGAATGACTGGGTTTAAATGTGAATGGTTCCTCAACTGCTCCTGTGTTTGAACACTTAGTCCACAGAGGGTGGTACTGTTTGGGGAGGTTGTATAAGGTAGAGGCTTATAGCATGCTGTGCTCTCTGCCTCCTGGTTGCAGGCTCCTAACGGAGTACACCATAAACCTGCCACTGTGCCTTTCTTGCCCAATAGAGCCTTTTAAACCGCAAACTGAAATAAACCTTCTCTCCCTTAAGTTACTTCTCTGATACTTTGTATTAGAAAGGATAAAAGTAACTAAGACAGGCACATCAGATGTGCCTCTCCATCTTTCCACGGAGATCTGAAAGGCCAGATTCTTACACATTTGAAACCCCAGGGACCTGAGGCATCAACTCCAAAGGTGCTAAGCTGTCCTCTTGAAGGTTGATGCCTAAGAACATCTTTTCTCAGTGCTGATCTTTTGCCACTCTGGAGCCTGGAGTCTGAGATGATTCTGAGTCTTTCTGCCATGATAACCTGTGTCTGCCACTGTCCCAGCACAGCCCTGTCTAGGTGTACCGGAAGCTGGTGTGCTCCATTTCTGTCTTCTTCAGCTTCAGACCCAGTAGCTTGTTGGGTATTCTGTTTTCTTTTATGCCAGCCATCGACCTAAAACTCTACCGGTCCCTGTCTCCCGGGCAGTGTTTTACATGATGAACAGATATGTTAGGTGGGGCTCCCAGCAGTCCTGTTAGCTGGAAACCCACAACACAGGATTTCCAATATAAGAACCACAACAGCTGTATGCAAGCTGGAACACCTGGCCACCACAGCAAGACAGGCTTGTTCTACTGTTGGGAGGAACAGTATGTTCTTTCTCGTATGGTAAAACTTATCAACAGCATTCTTAACACAGCAGCTTTAGATGGATTTTTATTTACCTTTTTAGTTCCTGGTTTAGAGGCCACTGCATTAATTCAACAGGTACCTTGTCCTTCCGGTCTGGGTGAGGCCCAGGAACCTCAGACCATGTCTTGGTCATTATGAGATCTTGTTATGAACCTACCCTTTCCCAAGCACACTTCTCAAATTTTCAGTTCATTTAAAAACAACAACAACAAAAACTCTTTTTAAAATAAGTCGTCTTGCCTTCCAGAAGAAAGGTGAGCATTTTCTTATTTTTGAAGGCTACGGAATAATTTCGGGGGTACATAATTCCAGTATCTGTTAGAAGTAAGACTCCAGTGTGATGTGGGTATTGTTACCGTGTCTCCACAGTTCTCACAATATGCCAGGCATTCACGGGTGATTATATAGCTGGGTGGGGAAGGGGTGGCTGGATGCTAAGTTACCCTTATTTTAAGGTCCAGAAACTAAGCTCCAGGTAACTTGTCAAGGTCATCTTTACTCCTCATCCTGCCCCGAGTGATTAGAAATACAAGATGGGTAAGCTAAAAAGAGGAGGCTGCCTCCGTGCTCAGCACTGGACTTGGAAGATTTTTTTTTTTTAGACTCTTGAGCTACAACAAACCAAACTAGCTTTTGTGAGGGATTTAGGTCTTGTGGTGTGTAGTTTGGGGGGGGGGGCGGCGTCTATAAAAACTTTGCCTGAACTAGTCTTCTGGGAAGTCTGTCAGCCCTGTCCGGATATATGTATGTATGTATGTATGTGTTATTGTGTGTATGTGTGTGTGTGAATGTGTGTATGTGCGCACACACACTCCAGAACAGCAAGTGTTGAACTGCTTAGGTTTTTTTTTAAGCACACACACATACACACACACACACACACACACACACACACACACACACACACACACAAATGTCAAGTTCATCTCTTTTTTTTTTAAATATGTATTTTATTTATTATATACAAGTACACTGTAGCTGTTCTCAGACACTCCAGCAGAGGGAGTCACAGCTCATCAAGGATGGTTGTGAGCCACCACATGGTTGCTGGGATTTGAACTCAGGACCTTTGGAAGCGCAGTCAATGCTCTTAACCACTGAGCCATCTCTCCAGCCTAAGTTCATCTCTGTATACGAACAGCAAACAGAGGATGATTGTTTTAGTTAACTCCTTTGATTTTTGTTGGTTTGTAGCCTAGGTCCCCCCCCCCCAAAAGACTCTGGAACCAATGGTACTTTCAGGAAGTTCGCAACCAGCTCATACTTTTCGATGAACTTTTTCGTCATCCCTCATTCCTAGCTGTCTGCTCTGCTCAAGTGGCTTTCAGAGCAGTAGGTGTGGGAACCACCCCCTAGGATAAGTAAAGAGAAGGTAACAGTCCACTTGTGTTTACTAGAGAGAAGACAGGGCCATAATGTAGCCCTCACTAGTGAGTCTTCCTCAGAGGAAGACCAGTGTGAAGAGAAGTTTCTGATCCAGCACCGAGCTGCGGGCAGAAGTGGGAGCCTTGAGTGGATGGAGCCTGGCGGCACTGAGCGCACTTCCTGTTTGCCTATAGTGACTCCTGGAAGTCAAACCCCACGTGTGAGGCTTAACTTCCATAAATGTCAGCCTATGGGCATTGAAACTTCTCCCATCTTTAAACTTTTCTTTCTTTCTCATTGTCCGAATTTTACTTTGTATTATCTTACTTCATGCATTCGGGAAAAAAAAAGTTTCATTTTCTTACAGAATTAAAGCCCGAGGTAAACTCCACTCACAACTTTCCTCTAAACACTTCAAACTTGCAGACGTATTTAAAAAATAAATCACCTGCGCTCAAGATATTGACATCTTACTAGTTAGCCTTCTCTCTCTAAACATACATGTTCTCTGAATCTTAAAAAAAAATATCCTGACATGTATGTTCCCTGTATTAACTGAAATTACCCCCCAAAGCTTTTATTGTTTTCTGTGCTTGGGTATCTGGCTTATCATCTATGCATTTCCTCCTGTAGCTTGAAGAGTTACCATTTATTTTGATCTCTTGGGACAGGATCCTTAGACCTGCTGTGTAACAGAAGATTGTGCTCTTGAATTGAAATCCTGATGTTCTTGCTTCCGCCTCTCAAATGCTGTGATTACAGGCTTGTATTTTATGTGTGGATTTGGGCAACAGATGTAGGCAAAGGGTGTACGTTAAACTACCTTCATGTCCTCTCCACGGTATGGTTAAGAGGCAGGCTCTGTGAGGTTTTTTTTCTCTTGTGTGTGTGTGTGTGTGTGTGTGTGTGTGTGTATGTTTTATGAGAGAGACAAAATACCCAGAGGCACCAGGCAGAGAGGGGAAGAAGACTGAACATGGCCAGCAGACCACACATGGCCAAGGCTACCCATGAAGTGGAGAGAGGAGCAGGACACAGAGACCAGAGAAAGCACAGGGAGACTAACAGGATCCAGAGCCAATAATAGTAGAGTAGCTGGTTAGGAGGCGATGAGATGCTGAGGGGAGAGGAAGGGCCAGGAAACCCGCGTGGGGGCTTCGAGATGTACAAGTACTTGTAACCGAGGGAGCCTGGGAGGTAGCATGGACCTGGGTATGCTGATGGGCCCACAGGTATATGTTAATGGGAGAGCCATATGTCCCTGTTGCCAGAGGTAAGGTAAATGACTCCTTTGGGCAGATGGGACTTGGTTTCCTAAGTTCCTGAGGAATGCTGTATATATTATATAACGGCCATTTTGTATAATGGCCAGAATCCTCTTTATACACTGGCTGGAGCTCATTTCTGGATATTCGGACTGCCTTTTGGAGGTTAGAGAGTTGGACTTTCTTTTGGACCTGATAAGTACTACAGTGTCTAGTTTCATATATGTCTTCTAAGGTCTTTTAAAAAAAAAAAAAAACTTGGCTGATTTTTTATTTGTTTGTTTGTTTGTTTGTTTGAAGAGTGCAAACTAGTTGTCTGCATTACACCATGTTTCCAGTTTTCCTGGTTATCCTTTTGTGGTGCTTGTGGTGCTGTTTAGACCGGTTCTTTGTGTTTCTAATTCTGGAATTTATGCCTAAAGGCTTGGTTAACTTTAAGTAGCTGTGACAAAATACCTTATGCAAACAACTTAAGGGAGAAACCTTAACCCTCTGAACCTTACACACCAATAAATTCTTTCTTTTTTAAGTTGTCTTGAGGGGGCTGGAGAGATGGCTCAGTGGTTAAGAGCACTGACTGCTCTCTTGCAGAGGTCCTGAGTTCAACTCCCAGCAACCACATGGTGGCTCACAACCATCTGGAATGGGATCTCATGCCCTCTTCTGGTGTGTCTGAAGACAGCGACAGTGAACTCACAAAAATTATTAATTAATCTTTAAAAAAAATAATAAGTTGCCTTGGTCATGGTGTCTCTTCACAGCAAAGAAAAGTGACCAAGACAAGGCTGGCATGTGGGTCCTGATGCATCCCATCAGAGGACCTGTCCCACTTACAGTATCAGCCGCCCCAGTGCACAGTGAAACCCTTGATTAAGGTGGTGATCACCTTAGCTTCCTCTTGTGAAGGCATCCATTAAATTCCCAAGTCATCTGGGAGGAGATGGACTTGTCACCACCCCAGACCCCTTTCTCCCGTGTTTCTCCTACGAAGTTATTTAGCGTCTGTGCTTTCTTTATCCCTCAATCTAGTCACACAATCGAGGGCTGCACGATTTATTTCCTACTTATAATTATTTGTGCTCTATAGAATCTTACTCTATGCATTAGTTCATACTGTTATATAAAAAAAAAGTAACATTAGCTTAAAAACAAAAAAAGCTTCTCTCTCATCCAGGTGTGGTAGGACATGCCAGGAGGCAGAGGCAGGTGGATCTCTGAGTTCAAGGCCAGCTTGGTGTGGAGAGGGAGTTGCAGGACAGCCAGGGCTACACAGAGAAACCCTGTCTCCAAAAAAAAGCATATTTCTCCCAGTTTTGGGGGGCTGTAAGTTTGAGAGCAGGGACTAGTATGGTAATGATCTGAGGGGACCCTCTTTCTGGGTGTTTATAATCAGTTTCTAGCATGGTCATGATCTTTCTGTTTACTTATTTGTTTGGTCTTGAGATTATAATGTAATTACAACATTTCTCTCCTTTCTTCCTTCGAACCCTCCCACAATACCTTTTGCCTCTTGCCTTGAAATCCAGTCTTACTAATTTGTTATTGCACGCAAGGTGTATTTGTATATACATATACATTTCTAAATATAATTTATTGAATCCATACAATGTTACTCGTGTGCATGTTTTCAGGGCTGACTATTTGGCACTGGACAGCCAATCAGTGTGCTCTTCTCTGGGGAGGCCATCTCTCCCCCTCCCAGCGTACTCAGTAGCCTGCAGTTCTTTGCGTAGGATTGATGGCCGCAGTCTGTACACAGTTGGATTCTAGTACGGTGGTCAGGTTCCTATAAGGCCCTTCCAACTGATTGCACACAGTTGACTTCTAGCAATGCCAACTACCTACGGGGACTGTCCACTTAGTGGACCTCTGACTGTGTCTCCACGTTTAGGAAGAGTAGCTGAAACATTCTCAGCAGTCCTTTGTTTGGAACAACAGGAGCTCTTCCTTCACCTAATCTTATGCACCAAAGGCTCCTCCCCTCCTTTACTGCTGAAGATCAAACACACTCCCTTTGTACTGAGCTACACTCCCGCCTCACCCCACTTCTCCCTCCACCCTTAAGTTTTTCTTTAAGGCAGAGTTTATATTGTAGCCTCGCTGGCCATGAATTCACTCTCACTCTCTGCCTCTGCCTCTGTCTCTGCCCCTCTGCCCCTGCCTCTCTGTTCTCTCCCCTCTGCCATCTGCATGGCTCTCTAAGTGCTAGAATCATAGCTGCACGCCGCCATGCCTGCCTTCAGTCCCACTTGACAGCATCACATTCCATAGCAGTTACCCGGACAGACCTAGAGCTCTTTTAAGCAACACAGAGACCTTGCTTAATTTCCTTCTTTTAATTATCTTCAGAGCAAGTAGCCAGTGTAACAGTTGCTCTAATGGTTGCAGCTTTTAACCATCACAGGATTTAGAGATGCCCCTTCGTGCTAAAGTGCATTTACATGTTTGTTCCTAAGGTTTAAATTATCTCGTAACTGTCTGATTCCACTGTTCAGAAACCCATGCTTCGTCCCTCTGAAATGACATTATCTATGAGGGGTGAGCATTTTTTTCTTTGCTTTGCCTTCCACCCAGCAAGTGACCTCTGACTCACTTTATGCTTCCACTGTGTAATTCTTAGAACTGACCTGGTGAGAAGTGGTACTCAAGATGTTCCCTGGGAATGATCTGCTTCCACCACCAGGACAGAGTCACAACAAACAGAATTACAAAGTATTTATGTGTCCACAATTGAGTGCATGTTGGTCTTTGTGATTCAAATTTAAAGTTACATGGTTTTCCTAACCTGCCTTATACCAAGCAAATAGGTGTTATTTTCTACATCCTAGTAACGTGTGCTGTGCACTGATTTTTCTGCAGTGATTCCCAGGGCTCTCCTTCTCTTTCCCTTTGTTGGGTCATTGCCCTATGGAACCAGCTGACAAAGTCCGCTCAGTCTGTCAACAGGTTCTCCAGCGCAGGAGTGAGGATTAAAAAGAAAAAAGACAACTGACTACATTGTAGCATGACCCCAGCCAGTTCTGAGGCTGAGGCAGGTTTATTTTTTCCAATCCGTTTTTATCCCATTTTAATTACATGCAGGTATTAAGGGGGAGTAGTACAATGAGGAATCAAGCAAGAGAGTAGTCAAAGAACAACCAAGACAATAAACACAAAGTCCCATGATCACTCCGGGTGATCAATGTTTCTAAGGATGATCAGGATGTCTGAGTCTACTTCTTTCTTCTACCCTAAAATCAGATTCTTACTTCCTTGTCCTTGGCCAATGTCATGTCTCTGCCTAAACTTCCTTCTTTGTCATGGCCTAATGTCAGATTCCTGCCAAACGGCACCCCAAAAGGCTCTCCACAACCAGCCATGGTGCCTCCTCCCCGTCCTTACTCCCAAATGTATGTACATGGCCCTGCAGCTCCATGTGTGACCACTCTGATCCCTGCACTGTCTTGGGCTTCTGTCCCAGCTCTGGTAACCACCATCAGGGATTTGTAAAGCAGAAGTATCATACTTATCTCCAGCCCTGTAGAAGAGGGCAAGGAAATTCCAGTCCTTGCCTGGACCAGAAGGACCGTGTTTTATCTAAGGGCGTGTGGCTTATCATCAGTGACTTGGGCGTCAGCAGCACTTGAAGCTTTCCAAAGACCTTACCTTAATGTCAGAGTTGAGTTGAGCCCAGAAATTATGTTTTAAGGAATCCTCCAGGGAACAGGTTGGCATATGTAAATTTGAAAAGCACTCTAAACACCAGAGATTGAAATGAGCGATGCAGTTTCTCCCGTGGAAAAGGGGTCACAGGTTACACTTGTAAGCATTTAGTTTACTTTATAGGGTAGCAGATTAATGCAATTTCCAGGTAAGTCTATTAATGGGTCAGCCACTGTTTTATGCTTGTTTTTGCCAAACTGTTGTTCAGATAAATCAGGAATCATATTCATAAATGTTTTTATACCCTTTTCAGGAAGGAATACATTAGTAAGTTAGGAAGAATTTTTCAACTGTAAGGTAAAAAAATTTTATTACTCAGTGGTGAATTTGCATTTTTGTCAGTGTAAAGAGGATATGTTGTAACCAATATTCACAACTCTATTCAACTTGGAACCATAATAAAATATAAAATAAAATAAATACCCTTCCTCGTGCCCTTTTTAATGAAAAACAATTCCTCCCCCTGACTTCCTCTCTTAAGCTTCTGGTGCTGCCGTTAAGATTGTCTCAGCAATTGAGAGTCATTTATTGTGACAGCCAGGACTCTGAAACAATGAGGTCTATTTTAATCTCTAGATTGAAATGTGGCACGGAAGGTAAACAGTTACCTCACTCTGAGTCTGCGGCGTTTCCAGTGGCTTCTAGGACTAATGTCAACTCTGTTTCTCAAGGTCAGGGATGTTCGAATGTTTTCCCCACTTGGCAGATGTCTAGTGAATGAACATCTGTGTCTCTTGCTGGTGAGCTTGGGTGATTGTTCTCCTACATGGAGTTAACATTCATTTGTAGGTTATTTAATCTGATTTATTACATTACTTAATATAATAAACTTATTTAATATTTAAATAATTTAAATCTTATTATTTAATCTTCAAACTAAGCCGTGATTAGCTCAACTGATAAAATTATTCAAGGCATTGAGTAGGTTTTGTTTTTTTGGTTTTTTTTTTGGCTTTCGCTTAAAATTTGGCTACTCTTGGTGTCATTCTTTCTACTAGCTTCTCTCTCCTTGTTGCTATGACCAAACAGCTGGCATGAAACAAGTCAAGAGAAGGTTTATTTGACCAGAGTTCAGTCTTAGCACCCCACCCCACCCCTCCCCACCCCTCCCCACCCCACCCCCGTTTTGGGGTGGATAGCACAGCAGGGAGCTGGGGTCCCTGGTGCTCATCAGGAAGCAGAGCAAAGGGAACCCTGGACTGCTAGTCTCTCCTCCTTGGCAATTTTACTCTCTCTGGCCCTCCCCCCATTCCATAGAGCGGTGCCCCCACATTCACAGTGAGTATTTCCTCTACAGTCAGCCTTCCCTGGAAAGGCATACAAAGACACACCGGGAAGTCCGGTGTGTATCTCCCAGATAACTAGTTAACAAGGAGGATCAATGTCACATTCTTTCACCCCTCAGCACAGAATTATATGTATGGATGTTTAGGATTTTTGAAGGATTTTAATTGTCTCTCTCTTGTTCACTTATAAACATTATCGAGAAAACAAAAGAGCTCATGAGCAAACAAATAAAAATCACACAGGTCGAACTTCTATATAGTTAGAATCGCCATTTGGGGCAGAGTCCGTGTAGCCTCATGTTGGGATTGACACTTTCTCGCTGTGCGTTCATCTATCACCAAACATAAAAGAAATCCCTGACGGACTTAAAACTAGAAAAACAATTAGCTTTATGCCCTCTCTGGTAACTCTTGTCTATTTCCTGCACTCATTCACTTCATCAATGTTTATCTCTTCGTGTTCTCTTTTCTTCATGCTATAGGGTGCCTGCACGTATATTTGCTTACATATGTACATAGGTTATTAGATAGATAGTGAGGCAGAACATGCACTGGTTGGGTTTTTTTTGGGGGGGGGTTTGTTTTGTTTTGTTTTTCTGAGATTGTGGGACTTTGCTTAATATACATTCTAAACCCGTCCATTTTCCTGAAAATCTTGTGAGTTTGTGTTTCTTTAGTCATGGATAGTATTCCGTTCTTAAAACAATACCTAATTTTCAGGATCCACTCAGCCATTGTTGGACAGTTCTTTGCTACCGTGAACAGACGATCGTTAAACATTGAATTTGAAGTTTGCTTTTTCTCCCCTGAAGTCCACGGGTGACTGAATGTCTGTTGCTGTGTATCCAACACTGTGCTAGTCCTTGAGCACACACAGGCGAGGAGGATTCTTCCCTGCCTCTCTAGTGCAGATGGGTTAATATTAATAGGGCAAACGAACATGCGCTGAGAACCAAGTGTAGTTGGACCCTTTAGCGTGCGCTTGACAGCCACCTAATGGGGATTTAGTTACAGGATATTGGGGTCATTCAGGCCAGATACACATGAGTATCGGGAACAACTACAACTTGGATTGTTTCTTGTCTATAACCTTCGTCTTGTAAACTCTGCCTCATTTCTCTTTTCTGTCTGCCGCCCCTTGGTCTCTCCTTACCCCATTTTTTCCCACCTTTATTTTATCTGTTTATTTGTTTTTTTAGGTAGGGTCTTTGACTGTAGCTCAAGCTGCCCTTGAACTTGTGATTTCCCCCTGCCTCAGCCATTCTGGATGTTAGAATGGCAGGTGTGCATGACTGCATGCTTCCTCCATTGCCTTTCCTCCACTTAGCACAGAGAGACACTAACTGACTCAAGTGGTCTTCGCTGGGATCTCCCTCAGGCTCCCCCTCCCAGCAATACCACCCAGGAAACCAACCTTTTGTGCAGGGGCCTCAGGGGACCTGAGAGCAGCCAGTATCCAAACTCTAGTAGACAGGATGTACTTCCCAGACAGGATCACTGCACACAGAGAAAGGGCACATGATGGAGAATCCTCAGGTACAGTACGATGCTTCTTTAAACCGCAAGCACTCTGTCATGGCCCCGGATAACTAGTGTGATCAGAGCAGGCACAGGAAACAAGGGCACCAGTTAGGAAGACTATGTGGTAAATGAAGGCATTTTAGTCATGGCCTGAAATCGTCAGGAATCCATTTAATAGACATTGAGCCTGAGAGAGACATGGGAATATGTGTGCTTGAGAAAGGTTATGGTATGTATGGTCACAGGAGGAAGGCACCACCAGGTGGGAATGTATAGGTATCAGATCAGGGCCTAGAGGGGTATGATGAGGGAGGGGCTCAACTAGATGATGTAAGGCACAGTAATGAGGCAGAGAAAGTAGGTGTGGGCACAAGTGGGGGATATAGGGATGCAGGAAGACCCCGGTCCTCTGTGCAAAGAACACCAAAAGGGAGCTGTGTCCGCAGCATGAGGTAGACACAAGAAAGAGAGGAGAAGCTAGCACAGGCTTTGCGCAGCCTGGATGTTGTAATGTTGCAGATGTGCTAAAGGCATTTGGACCGGCAGTCAAGACACCCCTGAGATCTACACCATAGATGTGAATTTGGCTCCATTGCATGGCAGGGCTCGGGTGTTTGGATCCCAAACTAAGCCTGGGGAGTAGAGACAACCTCCTGGGGAAAGTTTATTTAGGAAGAAGAAACGCAAGCCAAATTCAAAGCTCCAGGGAGCAGGGGCTCGGTGTTTACACCCCCACACAAAGGTCTAATTGAAGAGAGGATTGACTCAACAAAATTGTGACTTCTTGAGCCCTGTCATGTGCTAAATATGGCTTGTTAAGTAGGAGAGAATTTCCTCGGTAAAATGATAGGCGTCAGTATAATTTGGAAAATCAGTTTAGATTTTAGATCAAGTGTGGGAGGTAGTGAGGATGATATGGGGAGACTGGAAGACTCAACAGTTGGGGAAAGAGCTTTTAGAGGCTTCTTGCTCAATGCACAGATGCCCAGAGTCTCTGAGGGGTGATAAGTCACCTGCTGCACATTTCCAGCACTGGGAATTCCAGTAAAGAGAGTTCATTGTGTTGCCCGGTAGCTTTAGATTTATAGTGTCAGAAAATGCCTGTCTTTGACTTCTCCATCTCCCTTCGTCCTTTGAAATTCCCCTGCCCACAGCGGTTGTTTTATGTTTTAATTTTAAAGCTGGGACTGCTGATTAGCACAAGCACTTGGCTGTAAGGCAGACTCCACCCCACCGTGAGATGCCCCAGGCTCTGACCCCTCTTAGCTACATCTCTGCTTGAGGTATTTAGAGCTCATTCTGCATGTCTTGCTTCCAAATTTATTTTCTGCTAGAGGTCCTGGTAATAAAAATACAGTTTTGGGGGTGGTAGACTTGTTTTCCTTGAACTCAAGCTAACTAAAATTTATGGGAGGCCATAACCTTCATACTGGCTAGGTACCCCAGACCGCAACAGACAAATAAAAATGATGTAGCCTATGCTAAGTACCAAGGGATCAAAATGAAACTTGAAGGAACATGAAAATCTCCAAATAAGAAAAGCCACAGTAGCCAATTGGGCCCAGTCTACCTGAGCCGGCATGGTGAGTTGTTACTTCGACTTTAACCCTAACTTGGATAGTAACCTGGTGTTGACCCATCCTCTTTTACGTTGTTTATTGTACTATTATTTCATTTCCCCTAGGCAAGCTATGCCTACAGCCATTCTAATCTTAGTAGTGATCCTTTGTCACTTGTGACACACTTGATATGAGCTCAGTCATCACCACCATCAATTTGATGACATCTTGCTTGTTGAGGCAACCTATGGAGAGACCCGACTTAGAACATTTTGAACTTCAGTAAACGCGGAAGCACCTCTAGAGCTCATTCACACTCTCTCCCCGTGTGTCAGGACAAAGCCGAGTTCATTTGTTCTATGCATTCATAGACTGTTTTAAAAGATTTACTTACGTATGTATCTGAGTGTTGTTTGCATGTATGCCTGCATGACTGAAAAGGACATCAGATGCCTTTTAAGATGGCTGGGAGCCACCTTCGGACGGTTGCTGGGGATTGAACTCAGGACCCCTGAATGGGCAGCCAGTGCTCTTAACTGCTGAGCCATCTCTCCAGCCCCATTCATAGATTTTGATTAAAGGTTATTTTGCTAACTGAAGTGTGTCGTTAGAGCCAATTGAGCATCCGATTTAAGAGTCTGCTGTCAGATTGTCTTACTAAGCACATTTGCCCTCTTCTGGAGATGGTAGAGATCAGCTTACCTACACTGGAAGGTAGGATGGCTCTCCAGGGACTTCAGATTCTTAAAGTGTCCTCTTCTTCCCCTTGTCCATTGAGGAGAATTGGATTGTTAACTGAGCTTTTCCTTGGGTCTGAAGACAAGGCTAAAAATGCTCGATCCGATAAGGACCCTTTGCAAAGGGCCGATGAGTGTTTTGTTTAGGATTCTAACCTGAAACAGAACAAGCTTTCTCCCACAAGTTAGTTTAAAGGCAGACATGAAGGTTTTTTCCAAAGCACACTACTTTTAGATGTAGTGCTTTTAAACAACGAAAAGCAAAGACTAAAGTCTGCGAAGGGAAATTAGTCACTGCTCTCCCAGTACATTTTGCAGTAGTACTGTGGGTTTTGATAAAGCGTTCGGAGCATTGCGGATCCAGTGATGTGTCTCAAGCCCATCTCCAGCTCCCTGTCTTTTACTGGCCTTCTCAAGAGCAGCGTTTGTGTGAACACAATCTTTCACTTAAAAAATAAAACATCTTGACTGCTGTGAGGAAATGGCAGAATGGCTGGTCGGAGTCGCGTGTGACACTGGCGTACTCAGTGGTAACAGCATTACTTCTCGAGAGTAAGGCTGTAAGCTTTAACCGACCCATTCAATGGAAGGGGTTTTAAGTGGTTGCTTTCTCCAAGTCGGCTGCTTCCTTATAAGGAAAACACTGATTTTTTTTTTTCCATCTTAGTGATGGAAACTGAGGCTTGAGAACAGAGGTAAAGGAACTTACTGAAGGTCACCCAGCTGAGTGTCAGGCCCGGGACTCAAACTCATGGAGTCTCTGTACACTCTTTCTTCTCATATCAAACCACTTCACAAATTTCCCTCTGTCAAAGCCTGGCCATCCCCTACTTCTGCTCAGCTCTGCGTTTGGTGGGTGTGGCCTCCAGGCACGCCCTGTGTGACTGCATACTCATGAAGCAAGGGCAGGGTTAAACCAGAGGGCAATTTCTAGTATCCTTTCTTAGAACCATCCCTCTTGGCTTTTTTTTTTTTTTAATTCTCAGGCTTGGATGCCAGTGGTTAGGCAAGACTTGTGAGCCAGCAGTCCCCAGAGATTCCCACCCCTGATACCGCCCCCCCACCCCCCACACACCCCTCTCCAGTCCTGGAATTAGAAGTGCCTGGGTTTCGATCTAGGCTCCTAATGTTTATCCAACAATCACGTTACCAACTGAGCCATCTCCCCAGCTCATTGAAGTTATTTTCTTAAGCAAGGATTAAGAAATCCAAGCCAAACACCTCAAACACATTTGATCTTATCTGAGCTTGACAGCTAAGCAGGGTCAGGCCTGATTAGTTCTTGGATGGAAGAACTGCAAACGAGATGCCATTTAACCCCTCTTGCTGCCAAATAATGCCACATGGCTCTGCCTATTTCTGTACCGTATTTATAAGGAAGATAGCAGAATCCCAGACAGCTAGATACGTTCTTTATTCAAGAGCAAGACTAACAACACAGAAGATTTATCCAGGGTTGTATGTGGGACTTTTGAATAATATGCCAATAAAAAAAATCATGAGCTGGGCAGTGGTGGCGCACGCCTTTAATCCCAGCACTTGGGAGGCAGAGGCAGGTGGATTTCTGAGTTCAAGGCCAGCCTGGCCTACACAGTGAGTTCCAGGACAGCCAGGGCTACACAGAGAAACCCTGTCTCAAAAAACCAAAAAACAAAACAAAACAAAAAAATTATGATAAGCATGTAGGGAAAGAGGATTCCTTACCTACTGCTGATAGAGTGTGAATTATATGAATTATACAGCCTTGATGGAAATCAGTATGAGGGTTCCGCAGAAAATTCAAAATAAAACTAAGGCATGAGCTAGCGAGATCCCTACGGAGCTTATGTCACACCACAGAAATACTCTGACACAACCATGTTTACTGTGGCATTTTTCACAGTAACAAGAAAATGGAATCAGCCCTGATATCTGTCCGTGGATGGATGAATAATGAAAATGTTGTTTATGCGCACAGTAGAATCTTACTCTGCTTTGAAGGCAAAATGAAACAATGAAATTTGCAAGGAAGTGGACGGATCTGGATGGTATATGAAGTAAGCAACGTGGACTACGTTCTGACTCAGCAACAGATCCTCGCTGTGGTGCTCGTAGGGATGCAAACACGTGGGAGTAGATCGTGAAACTAGGAAGAGCACAACGTGGGAGAAAGAGTTGCTGGGACAAGAGAGGAAGACCATAGGGTACGGGCAGCATGAGAACAGCGTTTTCTTCATTGCTGATTGATATAGCAGGGCCCAGCCCACTGTGGGCAGTGCCATTCCCTAGGCTGTGGGGGAGCGGAGGATTGGGAGAAACGGACAGGCTGGTAAGGGGGAGACCAGGATATCAATAAAAACAGTTTTAAGAATTACTTGAACGTGCCCTCGTAACTGGGCTTGTATGAGGTTCAGTGGTCTCTCATTTGTCTGTTGTACTCATACCCTAGGTTCAAACCCTAGCATATATTTCTTTAAAAAAAAAATAGAAAAGACAAAACTAGGCAAGCAAAACACTGCAATGACGATTGTAATATCAACATAAACTTCAGAATAACAATTATATACCAGTGACAAAATGCCAAAGTGAAACCTAATACTTTTCATGATAACGTTCAAAATAATTTTCTTTCCGAAAAGAATTACACATTTCTCAGCTTGGGTTGTGGTTTACTGATAGAGCAGTTACCTAACATGTGGCTTAATCCTGAGTTTAACCCCAGATCATGGGAGCTGGAGGGGTAGAGAGGGGTGTGTTTTATTATTATTATTTATTATTATTCTTGTCATTCAACACAAATGTTCTGGGAAAACAGAATCTCTGCTGAAGAGTTGCCTCCGTCAGGACTGGCCTGTAGACACATCTATGGGGCACCTTCTTTATTGCTAATTGACATAGGAGGACCCAGTCCACTGTGGGCGGTGCTGCCCCTAGGCAGATGGACCTGGGCTGTGAAAGAAAGGTAGCAGAAGTCAGTAAGGTGTGTTCTTCAGTGGTCCCTGCTTCAATTCCTGCCACCAGATTCTTCCTTGAACTCTTGCATTGGCTTCCCTAAAGTAGATTAACGTAAGGTAACCAGAAACAAGCCCTCCGGACCCCCAAGTTGCTTTTGGTCTGTTTATCACAGTAATAGCAAAGCAAACTAGAATAGTGTGTATGACTCATCTGCTGAGATTATAGTGTCTCTGTCTTTTGGTTTCATATTTTACTAGTTTCAAGGTTCAAATAAAGGGAGATCTGTATAAAAATATACTACATTGCCTTTTTTGTGAATTCCCAATGGAAACTGACAGTTCTCTATGAGTAACATTGTATTTAATTTCCAAAAGGGATTTTATTTCTATTTTAACTTGGAAACTTCAGATCCTTTTGGATAGGCCCTGTGTCTCCTCCACCCCTAAAGTTGCTCTAACATTTGATAAAGCACAAAACTTTCTCCTTTAAATATAGAAGTTAGATATTGGTGATATTAATAACTTGTCATGACGATAATTGAAAAGGACCACCTAAGGCAACTTGGTAGTATTTATTTTGCCAAGATGAAGAAGAAAATACTGATTTAACTCTGTGTGAGGTCTACACACAACATTGTGTCTTCTGGACTTCAGTGGGGGTTCTTTTAGGTCCTAGTCATTTAGTTATACTGATGAACGTAATAGAAACCAGAGTTGTCTTCATAATCCGTGTTCCAAAGTTCCCCTCTCCTGTTACCAGAATATCAGGGTGCATGGTAAGCCCCACCGAGACCTACGGCCCCCACCTTCTCCTTGCCTGCATTTTGGTGCGGTCTGCGACATCCTTGGTGCTCGACTGTTTCTGTTCTACAAAAGACAGTTTCAGAGGAAACAGAGACTCATGAGACCCAACAGTTCTGTACAGTTCACACTTTCTCCGGAACATCCCATAGTAAATAACTTGGTCTGTTGGGAGGCAGAGTCTGTTTTAGCAAGTCTCCTGTCCTAATTGAGGCCTGCCACAGACCAGTGGCAGTCAGTGTTCAGGTCAGTGAACAGTGTGGATGTGTTCCAACAAAACATCCTCTGTGCACATGAAATTGGAATTCTGTGTGCTTTGAACGTGTCCTGATTTTTTTTTTCTCTTTACTATTTAAAACAAAAATTCTTAGCATGTAAACCACACAAAACCTGATCCCTATCTGGGCCCAGGCAGTAGTAGCCGGCCAAGCGCTGGCTGAGTTGGACTTGGGTAACACTACTCTGTCATTTCTGCAGAATGTTTTGTTGCTCGGGCTAAAGCTACTTTCATTATTTAGTCGTGCAGAACTTTGCACCCCTAAGCCTCAGTTCCCCTTCCTGTTTCCCTTCCTGATCTGAGCACCCCATCGTGATGGCTGCTCCTGGCTGTCAGGGAGACACACCTGGGAAGCAGAATCCCCAACTGAAGACTTGCCTCTATCAGATTGGTCTGCGGGCATGCATGTCTGGGGGTGCATTTCCTTGATTGCAGCTGGGCCTGGACTATATAAGAAAGTATCTAACTGCAAGTCTGAGAGCAAGCCACTAGCCAGCCTCCCTCCAGGGTGCCTGTCTCTCCTCCTGCTTCACGTCCTGCCCTGGCTTTACTCGGGGATGGACTGTGACCTAGAAGCGTAAATTGAAGTCATCCCCAAGTTGTTTTTGGTCACTTTGATTGCTTGTTTTGTTTTGTTTTGTATTTTACCACAGCAACCAAAAGCAAACTAGAATACCTATCTATCTGTCATTTAAAACCCAGGAGTCGTTCTCCATGTTCCCTTTCCTGTAACCTATGTCTGCCTGATTTTCCAGGACTCCTCGGTTCACCTGCCTCCTCTGAATGCCTCCTCTTTCCCGACACCTAGACCCAGTGCTTGGACCTCCAAGCCCCTTGCCCAGAGCTTGGCCTCTGTTGCACCCTCCCTCATCTACCTTGAGGCTTCTAGCATCACCTTCCCAGAGCCTCTGTTAGCACACCAAGCCTTTGTTTAAGAAGTCTTCATTCCCTTCCTTGGGACTCTGTAGGGTAAAGTTCCTGGGGAATTGTATGTTCTAGTTCTATAGTTCCCAAGCCTATAGTTACCCCTATAGTTAGCCCATCCCCAGGCTAACCCCATCCCCATCCCCAGAAGCTTCATCTTAACACTCTTTTCTCAGGCTGCCTCTCTGCCTGAAGACACCTTCTTGAACTTCTCCCTAAGCATCAGTTCCCCCTTTATCAGTAAGACCAAATCCATAAACCACATCATCCGAGGCTATTTCTGCAGCTCTTTGATCAATGACTCTCCTCTGGGGTTTTGGAACTTTTGGGTCAGACATCTCTACTCTGGCATCAATCTGAGAAAAATTGCAGTGCTTTCTAAAAAGGTTCAGTAGATGGAACGTCCGTGCGTGCGTGCGTACGTGTGTGTGTGTGTGTGTGTGTGTGTGTGTGTGTGTGTGTGTGTCATATGATCTGTTGAAACCTAACCCCAGTTGTGGCGCTATTAGAAGTGGGGTCTTCTAGAGGTGATTGGGGGAGAGGGTGGAGCTCCCGTGAGTGGGATTGACAGTTGAATAAAATAGGGTTAGAGAAGTGTTCTCTTTTTCTCTGTCCCTTCTGCCATGTAAGGTTATAGTAAGAATACTGTCACCTATGAGCCAGGAAGAGAGTCCTCAATAGACCCAGGGTGTGTCATCTCCTGTCTTGCTGGCACCCAGCAGTGAGAAATACATTGCTGTTTCTTTGGGTTGTGGTATTTTGTTACAGCTGATATACGACATCTTCTGCGCTCCTTGATGGCTCCGTGTCAATCTCCCAATTTACCCCAGTTAGGTTTGCTCCTCCTCTTTGACAGGCTCTACATTCCTAGGCCAGTTTACAGTTTACAATCCTGTTTGGCTTCTCAAGTGCTTGGATTGCAGGCCTATGTACCACTATGCTCAGACTTGTGTCTATACATGCGTAGAGGGCAAAAGACAGCCTTGGGTGTCATATCTCAGACACCACCACATTACTTTTCGAGATGGGGCCTTTCACTGGCCTTCAGTTTGCCAACTAGGTTAGCCTGGCTGGCCTCGAACTCAGAGATCTGCCTATACCTCCTGGGATTAAAGGTGTGCACCACCAGCTATTTTTATGTGGACTTTAAGGATAAAATTCCTGTTCTTGTGTGTATAAGGCAAATAGTTTATCAATTGAGCTATCACCCTAGTCCTGTAGCAAATATTTGCAATTATTTCAATCAATGTGTTCATGTCTAAGCCTTTTCCAATATTCATATAGTCTAGGGGCTACAATGTCAGGATTGCATATTCAAATAGCCATGGGACCAGAATGTCAATTTAACTGGTAAAAGTCGATTTAACTGACAAAGGTCAATACTAGAAGGTCTGTGATAAACTAACTCAGACTTGTCCAGTCTCTTGGGCACAACCTGCTCTTGGGGTTGGCTGTTTTTACAGAGTATGTGACTGTGTAAAGGCAGACACATTCATTTTCAAGGGAAACATGAACATTTTAATGTAAATATTCCAAATTTTAAATATAGGCCACCAACTCCTCTTTTAAAAACTCCATCTTGTGGCCAAGTTTTGTTTTGTTTTGTTTTTTAATTATTCTAGCTCATCCATAGGATGGATGTTGACTGAGACCCACAGATGTCTGCATCCACTCATTGGCCACAACTGTTGTCTGGGGATGGAAGGTATGAGGGCTCATTGAACAAAGACTCTACCAGAGCAAGTGTATTCTGTCTTTACCATGCTTTCCCTTCCAACGTGATTCTTACCCTTCTGAAATGTAGACGCCTACCGTCACAGATGCTTTCTTGCATACCTCCATATTTTCCCTCTGGTGATACGGGATTACTGTTGACTGTGGTGATGGAGTGGGCTTCCGTTCCCTCCCCTGCTCTTGGGTAACTGTTAGAGGATAGTGTCCATCTTAATGGGTGTTCCATCCCACTGACCATCCCCTGGTTTTTGCTGAGGGCTGTTATCAAGGAATTATCCTGGTCAGAGCAAACTTTCCAGCGTCCAGGACCAGGAGATTATTATCTCCCCAGGAGCTCAAAATTGAGGAGAAAATCCTCCTGCTGTAGCCTGTCTGGGTGGTCTGTCCCTACTTCGGAGAGTCTCATAAAGCATGGACGGCAGAGGTTACCTAGAGAAGAGAATGTTCGTAATAGCCAGCTATATTTGATCTCCCATAAATGATTCATTTCCCCTGGACAGCAATTTTCAATCGTCTCTCAATTATATATGAATCAGCAATATTCTTTGCTTCACCTGATGTCCTAGACAAAGACCTCTTCCTTAACCAGTGGAATTACTGCCTGCTGAGAAATGTTACCATTTGATGTAAAACTTTTAGTTCAGACCACCCAGGGCTTTATACTTCCTTTAAAAGCAATGTCAAATTCTGCAGCTGTTAGTTGTTCTATGTTTTAAAAAAAAACAGTGGTTACAAGGTTTCTGTATTGAGCAAATGGTAGTTCTCCTTCGTTTCTCTTTGTCTTTTCTTCCTTTCCGAATTTGAATTCTAACTTCAAAATTACCCAGTTATTTAGGTGAATAAAATCCTTCTGTTCAACACAAATCTTGGCAACTCAGAATTTAATTCATGAAACGTCGCTGAGGACTTGAGGTATGTGGCCGTAACTTACATCACGTTGCCACTCCTCGACTGTACCAGCCTCTGAAAGGGCAGAGTAGCAGTAGTCGCTTCACAGAGCTGACCAGAGCATGCGAAGAGTTGATTACACCATGTGAGGTGCTGACGGCTCTCTGGACGGAGACAGATCGATAAAACACCATTCCCCTCACCAGGAACTGAGCAGCAGAGGCTGTCTCTCTCTGACTCCTACATTCTTTCAAAAGTGCTCTGGGCCCTGTTCTTAGGAGAGAGCCTGTCTTAGTTAGGGTTTTCCTGCTGTGGACAGACACCATGACCAAGGCAACTCTTATAAAGACAACATGTAATTGGGGCTGGCTTTTAGGTTCAGAGGTTCAGTTCATTATCATCAAGATGGGAGCATGGCAGCATCCAGGCAGGCATGGTGCAGGAGGAGCTGAGAGTTCTACATCTTCATCTGAAGGCTGCTAGAAGAACACTGGCTTCCAGGTAGCTAGGATGAGGATCTTAAAGCCCATACCCACAGTGACATTCCTACTCCAGCAGGGCCATACCTACTCCAACCTTCTAATAGTGCCGCTCCCTGGGCCAAGCATATATAAACCATCACAGAGCCCATCCAGGTTAGTCTCACAGAAAACGTTTGACTTCTCTGTAGGAGATTGGAAAGATATCACCAAAAGTATGATAATTTACTAGCCACCAGTGTCTTATATTTCCAAATGTTCAAAGTAAGCATATACTGCAGACGGAGAATGTGCTTTCTGACCTCAGGTGCCGGCTTATTGGGGGCAGAAGTCAAGAGCAGATTAGCGGTTCTTATGGTCATGTGCTTGCAGTCAACACAAGCTGTCCCTATGCTTGGGAAACCAAGATTTTTCTCCATTCACTTTTAGCCTTGCTATATTCTCAGCCTTTGGGTCGCGACCCCTTTGGCAGTCACATATCAGATATCCTACATATCCGATATTTACATTACAGTATCAAAATTACAGTTATGAAGTAGCCCCCAAAAATAATTTTATGGTGGGCGGGTGGTAAGGGGGGTGACCACAATATGAGGAACTGTATTAAAGGGTCACAGCATTAAAATGGTTGAGAACCAGTGTTTTAGTGGAGTCTGGCTCCCTTTCCACTTGATAGGCATGCATTTGCCTTTGAAGAAGAAAATATGTAGTGTTTAAGTTGGTAGGCATTTGAAATTTTTAGGACCAACATAAGTGGAAAAGAATCGGGTCTTTCAAAAACCTGTGTGAAATATTGAAGGTGAGATGCTGGGAACTGGAAGATACAGAGTTGGAGGTGGAGCTCGGTGGGAAAGCAGGTGGCCCTACAATCAGCCCCCAACAAAGCCAGAGATGAGGGGTTGGAGCGATGACAGCACCTTCTAGCACTGTGGCTCGTCCAGAGGTCCATGTTCAGTTCCTGGCACACATGGTAGGTCACGCCCATCTAAAACCCTCGTTCCCTGGGATTTGGTGTCCTCTTCTGGTCTCTTCGTGCACCTGGTTTACTTAACATACCTGTAGGCAAAATACTCGCAAATTTAAAAATAAATAAATAAAATAAAATAGAATAAAGCCCTTTTTAATCTTTTAAAGAAAGAAAGGGGTTTTGCTGTTGTCGTAGGCTTTGAGGAGAATTGGTTGGTTGGTTTTGGGGCTTTTGGGGTTTTTTTTGTTGTTGTTGTTTTTTTGGGGTTTTTTTTTGTTTTTTGGGTTTTTTTTGTTTGTTTGTTTGTTTTTGTTTTTTGTTTTTTGGTGAGTGGGGGCAGTCAGTCCTTTATCAATGAGGTTGTTAACTGAGATGTCTGACCAGGACAGTACTGCAATCTTCCCACCAGATTGACATTTCTGACATTTTAGCATTTCGCCGGGTTGTTCACGAGCCGATTGAACACGAAATGGCAAAGTAAGGTCACCCACCAGTAATTGTCCTTTCACAGTTCTCCAGCTCTGATGCCTCTGTGCTGTGCTGACCCCTGAACCACACGCCTCCGAGCCGCCAGGAATAGATGCACAATAGGGAATTAAGAGCCTGAAAGCTGGGGCCAGGGGGAGAGCCCGGGGCTCACACGTGCTCCCAGCTCCCAGCTCGGCTAAAAGCTGTGCGAGCCTTTAGCCATCAGGATTCTGGATTCCTCATGCATGCCATAAGGTTTTGGGGAACTCTTGGCAAAACCAGGTCAGCTTCAGAAATTAGCACCCATAAAGGGAAACAGGAGGTTACCTTTTAAGGGGACGGTGATTTCAGTTTCACGATCTAAGTAATTATAGTAGTTTTCTAGACTCCTGGAAGCCAGCAGTGGCTGATGAGTCAGCCTTGCAGGGAGCTGTTGAAGATCTGCAGTGCCTTTGCTGTTGTTATTTTAAAGCCAAGGTGGCCCGCAGGAGGCTGGGCGCTCGCGGTAGAGTGCCCCCAAGTTCTGGGAATGGTAGCTGAGACCTTCCCCCTTCGGTTCTCTGCGGGATCTGTGAGCCGTTTTGCCAGCTGGACCTCTGTTTCAGCCTTGTCTGAGAAAGGTGCTCGTTTGGGAAATCGTGGTGGTGTAGCATTGCATCTCAGTAAATAACACACAGCAAAGTCACCGCTGACAGGTGACTGAGGAGACAGGCTATTTCCTACCTCATTTTCCTGCCCTCTTGGCTTGATTCTCCAAATTCAGACATCAGAAGCAGACTGAACCTGTCTGTCCTGAGCCTCAGATGCAGTCGTACCTAGTAAGATAGCTAGGATCAAACACGAACGTCTCTCGGTTGGGCAAATCTTCGTTTTTCCCCTGGGGTCTTTCTCAGACTCTTCTGAGGTCAGAGAAGCGGGGGCGGGGGATGGGGCAGTTACTCTTCCTCTCAGAGCTAGACTAAAACAGGCCCACTATGTGTTTCCACCCCAGTCCAGTTTCGCTTGCCTGATGTCCCTGTGGTGCAGAGGGAAGGAGTTAAGGTAGGGATTAGAATAGATCTGGTCTTTATCCCAACTGTGCCCTGGTATGTGGTACTCAGAGTCCTGGCTGGCTGTGTGGCACTGCTAATCATCCCCCTGTAAGTAACCTCACCACCGTGGGCATCCTAAACTATCTCTTCCTTAGAGCCTCTCCACACCAAGTATAAGAAACTGCAATACCCACTGGACTCAGAGAGGCCACCAGGAATGTTTAACTCTGTATCATCCCCTAGAACATGATTTTGAAGGGTTATAAGTGAAATTTAAGTTAAAATTGTGTGTGTGTGTGTGTGTGTGTGTATACACACATATACACTGCAGTACGTGAAATGAATAAAAGCAGATTTTTTTGCTTATAAATGTAGCTGAAATGGACACTGTTGCAGCACCAGTAAGAACAATGAATCAGTTTGAGCATGGAGCATTTGACAGGCGCCTGGGGTGGCCTTCTTAGAGCAGGCAGACGAGTCACCGAATGGCAACATTGTTTTCTTTTTCAATCCTGGATTGCAAGGCATGGCGGCAGATCGTTTTCCCCGTTGAACCATCTCACTAATCTCCCCCCAAAAAAATGGTCATTCATTTTTTTCAAATTGAATGATACTTATCAATTAAGGAAAAGATAAAAATCTTGTTATGACAAAGGTACCCGTTTCTGTCTACACGGATGGATGGAAACAAACTCTTTGTGAGGCAGAACTATAGGTTTTTTTAAGAAAAACTTCTGCCCAGTAAGATTAGTGTTGTGTGTGAGACATACAGGTGAGCAAAGAACGGTTGCACACGTCCAAGGGGGTGGGCATTGCTCAAAAGAGAGTTCAGGGAATGACGTCTTTAATGTCTTTAATTATCACATTTTTAAAAAGTACTTAGAGACTGATAACAAAGCAAAGTGTGAAAATATGAGTGTGTGTGTATGTGTGTGTGTGGGGGGGTGTGTGTGTACAGTCAAGGGGATTTATGTACTTGGACTTAGGCACATGAATGGTGAGGCGTGTTTTCCTGAAACATTCCGATACTTCTGACATTAGCAGTTAGCCTTGCCCACATGCTACGGTAGTGTATGGAATGTCTCCGACGTCCAAGTCAAAGTGCGGAGAGCAGGGACCGTTCTTCTACAGGATAAGAGACAGAGCTAAAAATAGTCTGACAGCACCCACACCTTTGATCCAGTCCCCCCCTGGCTTGTGTGTAAATGAGAGGCGGACATAGTGAAGTATGGTCCTCTCCTCTCACGGACTTTACCATGTGCCGTAAATCGCTTCCATGTTCTTTGATAAGATGAACTTTGCTCTTTATCACTTGGGAAAATGGGCCAGAAGTCCCCGAGCCACCCTGTCTGTCTGTTGTAATTACCAAACAGTCCAGGCTCCAGCTCAACTTGACGGGGGTGGTTGCCTCATGTATTTTGACTAGAGGGGGGCCATCAGGCTGCCACATCTGACAGACACCTGCAGAGGTGAGTGGAGACCAGAATAGCCAGTGTGTCAGAGGGTGCTAATGCAATTCTGCTTTCAACAGCTGTATGCCCAGGCCATGAAATAGCGCGCTCACGGGCCTCTGCATCAGGTGGTTGATGCTAGCAGTGGAGTCTCCTTGGCTGACCCTTGAGATAGAGACTGAGCTCTCAGCTTCCCAGAAACCACCATCTGATTGGCTTTTTGTGGCTTCTTCTCCAGGGTTGTTAATGCCGGGAAGAGCACGTACAATGAGGACCAAGCCAGCTGCGAGGTACTCACGGTGAAGAAGAAAGCCGGGACCATCACGTCCACCCCTAACAGGAACTCCAAGAGAAGGTCATCCCTTCCCAACGGGGAAGGCCTGCAGTTAAAGGAGAACTCTGTAAGCACTGTTCCTGCCCTCTTTGGTGTTCAAATACGCTAGCCCCCACTTTCAGATGCTGGGGTTTGGGTCTGGTCACGGTGCGTGTCTTTAATCCCAGCACTTGGGAGGTGGAGGCGGAGGCAGAGATGGGAGGATCTCTGTGAGTTCAAGGCCAGCCTGGCCTATGTAGTGAGTTCCAGAACCACCGGGGCGTTGTCCGGGTATGAATGGATGGATGGATGGATGGATGGATGGATGGATGGATGGATGGATGGATGTGGAACAAGCCGTTCTGCAGATTCAGAGACATAATGGGTCACTAGGGTGTCACACGTACCACACTGCAAGTGACATGTGTTGGGTGATCTGGTGTTTGTTTATTTGGCTTCGTTTTTGAACAAAGTAGACATAACACTGGCACTATAAACAGGTCTGTTTCAGGAGCCGATATAGATAACCTCTAGTGGGTTCAAAGAAACCGATTTTTTTTTTGGAGGAAATGGCCTGAAAACCTCTTATAAAGAGTGGAAGAATCTCTAGCCATTGGCTCAGAGCCTAGCCAGGCTGTGACCCTGTCTTCCCCCTTCCCTGTCCATTATCCTTGGCCAGTTGGAGCCTGTTCCTAATGTTCTTCCAAGTTAATATTTGTTTTTGGTTGGCTGCAGGCCCTTGCAGCCTATGGGGTGGCCTGGCAGACTGAACGCCCTCCCATTGACAAGCCCCAGGGTACATCCCCTCTCTGCAGTGTCTGGAGAACAAAGCTGACATCTCCTCAGAAGGAACTGCAGCTGCCCTTAGAGAGGGAGGGCGGGCGGGTCCTCAACCCTGTGGGTCAGTAGATTGTTCAGCCCTGTGGAGAGGTGCCTTGTGGGAAAACCGGGGGACAGTCGATGAGATGGCCCAATTATAACTATTTGCTCTGGTAAATCTTTCGTACATTTTTATATAAAATACACAAAAATTGAAAAGATCTAGGAGCTCCTTCTTTGCCTAGAAAATAATGTCTTTGTTTCATTTAGGCTCAGAGATAGAAGTACTGAGATGATTCTATAGTCAGGAAACTCAGGACTTGGGGTGCTTTTTCTTTTGATAGATTATTATTATTATTATTATTATTATTATTTAATCTTCCTTTACAGTTTAGCCACCAACCCCCTCCACGTCCACCCCCAACTGCTCCCAAATCCTATACCTCCTCCCCTGTCTCCAAGAGGATGTCCTCACCCCCACCCCCACCCCACCAAACCTCCCCACTCCCTGGGGCCTCAAATCTCTAAAGGGTTAGATGTCTCTTCTCTCACTGAGGCCAGGCAGTCCTCTGCTGTATATGTGGCGGGGAGAGGGGGTGGGTGGGTGGGGGGGGTATTGTATCAGCTGGTGTATGCTGCCTGGTTGGTGGCTCAGTGTCTGAGAGATCTCAGGGGTCTGGGTTGGTTGAGGCTGCTAGTCTTCTCATGGGGTTGCCCTCCTCCTCCTCAGCTTCTAGGGATGGGGTTGCCATCCCACGGTCAGGAACTCTGACTCAGAATTGTTCCTGTCTAGGGGAACTGCAGGGACAAAAATGGAGAAGAGCCTGAGGGAGAGGAGGTCCAGTGAGAGGTCCAGATTGGGATCCAGCTCAAGGGGAGGCTCCAGGGCCTGACACTATTACTGATGCTATGGTGGGCTTACAGACGGGAGCCTAGCATGGCTGTCCTCTGAGAGGCCCAACAAGCAGCTGAAAGAGTCAGGTGCAGATACTTACACCCAACCAACGGACAGAAGCCGGGGACCCCTGTGGTTAAACTCGGAAAGAGCTGGAAGGGTCTCGGGTTTTTTAGCACTTTTTTTTTCAGCCGAAGGAAGCATGGCATGAGTGAGGCCTTTCCCAATGAATCAAAGTAGGGCTTTACAGGAGAGGGCTTGAGATAATGGTTAAATGTACACTCTCTGTGGCAAGGTGGCTCAGGCCATCTAAGACTTACTAGCTCGGTAATGTTGACACACTTACTCATTCTGTTAGGTTTGGGTTTTATAACTGCCAAATGGCAGAAGGAAACCGGCTGGAGGTATGCGATCTACTACTGGTCTAGTGGAAAGTTTTTGATCCAGTCATTAATTAGAAATCTTTAATACAGGGCTAGAGAGATAGCCTGGTGGTTAAGAACCCTCACTACTCTTTCAGGGAATGAAGGTTTCCTTCCCAGCAGCCACACGGCAGCTCACAACTGTCCCTAACTCCAATTCCAGCACAGCTGACGCCTTGTTTTGGCCTCTCTGAACACTGAATACGTATATACTCATACACATGAAATAAAAATACTATTCAATCCTTAATGCACGTTAATGATCAACCCCCTCAGGGCGCCCACGCGTCCGTGTATGGGTGAATGAATTTTGTGTTTATTCACTTGTGAATGGGGAGTTAGATAGTTCGTTCTCCCACTCGATGAGGTTATTTTGAACGCAGAGTTATGTCGGGGTGGAACTTAAAACGTGAGAGTCACCGCCAAGAATGGAGCACGAGGACATCTGTCCCGTGGCCAGTCAGTGGAGCGTTTTCTCTTCCTACTCCACTCCTGGAACCTGAGGTGATGTTTCCAAAGGGACAGCGAGAACAGGAAGTGTGCTCATGGGTGAGTCCCAAGCCGCCGTGAGGGTTCTAAACCGTTGTGAGACCTGTGCTCCTGGAGGGAACAAGGCTGAACCAGACAGAGTGGACACAACCGGGCGCTGATTTCCAGCCCTAATTCCGTTATATGTATGTCCTCCCTTATTAGACTTCATGTTAGAGTTGAAAGCAGCCGTATGGCCCTTTGATTTTAATTGTGCAAAAAATTATAGTAAACTCTTAACCATTTTAGATGTGCAGTTCATTGGCATTAAATATAGTCACTTGTTTGTGTAACGGCCACCATTGCCCGCCTCTGGAACTTTTTTTATTTTCTCAAAAGACGTTTTGCTGGGGGAGAGTGGGTGGCCCACGCCTTTAATCCCAGCACGCCAGAGGCACAGGCAGGCGGATTTCTGTGAGTTTGGGGCCAGCCTGGTCTACAGAGAGATTTCCGGGACAGCCAAGGCTACGGGTTCACACACACTAATTTCCTGTCCTGCCGTCACGTGGGCCTTCGACAATCGCCATTCCATCTCTATGAATTTGACGACTCTGGGTACCTAAAATTAGGGGAAGTCTACAACATCTGTCCTTTTGTTCCTCCCTTGTCTTAGGGTTCAGGATCATGGGGTTATCCAGGTATTGCGAGACATATTAAAAAAAGGTTGACCCGCCAACTCTCCACGGGTTCTGACCACGCTCCCACGCTCCTGCTGCCACCGCCGCCAGCTCTCTGGAGCTGTGGTCTCTAAGACCGCAAACTCTCCGGCCCTGCGGGGCCATTTCACTCGGCCATCCCTCTGTTAGCCATCTCTCTGGTGGGAACCCCGAGTTCCTCTCACTTCCACGCAGCGCCCACGCACTCCACGATCTGCCTCCTCACCACCTAATCACCCGGTAGAATCAAGACTCTTAATGCTTAATTAACCAATCAGATTTATGTATAAATAATATCATAATTTACAAGATGTCAGTACAATAATTTTAGAGCCAATTGATAATGATAAAGCCTTAACCCAATTATTCTAACCTTTTGATAATACGACGTCGGACTCCATTCTTCTTTCCTCCTGCAACCCCTCTCTCTCTCCCCCACTCCTCGCTCCACCTCCCTTTTCCCCGTCCAATCACAGACCTTCCACTGCCCTAATGTGATTGGACAGGGAATATCCTGCAACATTCAGGTTGTGGCATGAGTCAGTTCTGAAGGTTGGATACCTTGCCATGAGAATCTCCCTCACCTGTGATGGACTCGGGGGTTCTGTACAAACACTTCTCAGGCTTCTACTCTCACAACCCTTGGCTGTCCACCTAGAAGTATAGCATTCTGGATTCTATGCTAATTCAGTCTTATCTTTTGCTGACAGTTGTGTTTTCCAGCGCCTGCACCTTTCACATCCCCCTCAAGAAGGCCATGAGACTCCAGTTTCTCACCTTTGTTAACACTTGTTTATTTTCTTTTTCTTTTTTTTTTCTCTTGATAACAGTCATCCTACTGGATACGTGGTAGTAGTTACTGTAGTTTTGAATAATAATTAATGATACTATATTTCAAACCTTCTATTGGTGCGTCCCCGTATGTAGGGGGGTGTGAGCCTGTGTATCTGTCTGTGTATGTGATGGTACCCACAGAGGCTACAAGGAGTGCATCAGATACCTTGGAGCTGGAGTTACAGGTATTTGTGTGATGCAGATGCTGGATAAAGCAGGAAAGCCATCTCTTTAGCCCCGTGACTGTATTTCTATGTGCTGATTGACTTTTTATACATCTTTAGAGGATACCTGTTTGGTTCCTTTACACGTTTTGTTTGTTTGTTTGTCTTTTTTTTTCTCGAATCGTGTCCTCTGTTTTGCTGTTGTTCACGCTGTTCTCTAAAAACCTACAAACTGTGACATTAGCCACGGAGCACTTGCCGTGTGCCGAGAATGAGATGTTGGGGATTCACTGGGAGGCCTGGAGACAGACCACCAGGAGGCGTTTACAGTTATTGAAAGAGGCAGTTAAAATGGGGAGGGCGGCTGGGTGTGGTGGCACACGCCTTTAATCCCAGCAGAGTCAGGCACCATTCATTCTCTGAGTTTGAGGCTAGTCTTACCTAGAGAACAAGTTCCAAGACAGCCAGGGCTACACAGAGAAGCCATATCCCCCCCCCAAAAAAAAACGGAAAAGCAAAAGGTAGAGTGTTGCAGGTGATGAGTGCTATTGAGAAAAAGGTGGAATTAAAACCTGTCTAAGCAGGAGGTAGCAGGGTGGCGAGGAAGGCATCCCTGAGAAGGTGCAAATTGAGAAGAAGAGTGTTAACATTGTGACCACTGCAGAGACCTGGATGTAAGCGCGGGTCCAGGGTCCTCCTGCTCCAGGGAGGAGGCCCCACTGGTTGGGACAGAGACATGGGTAAGCTTTGCTCTGAGGCTGTGCTACAGAATCGGGCGAGACCTGTGAAGGTTGGGTCTTGGCATGTATTCTAAGTGTAGAGTGTACTAACTTCAAATTCTGGATACACTGATTTTTAAAAGGTCAGTGATTTTTACCCCCCAGCTAGAAGACACCCCCTAAAAGTCAAACTCACACATTGCCACACTTAATGTCAGGCCTAGGCTTATAGCACTGTTGGAAACTATAGATAATGATAATGTGTTTATATGTGTCATAAAAAGCTAGGACGAAGTATAGCAACAGTATAGGACCAGGGCAGAGTCACATGCCCGTCCACCCCCTCCTGCCTCCCCCTTCCCCCCCACACCTGTCCTCCTGGAGGCAAGAGATTCACTAAGCAGCAATGGCCTGATGAGGCCAGTGCAGTGAAGAGAAGAAGCCCCGTTTGTATGGAAGCCTGACACACTGGCCACTGGTGGTCTGGTGGAAGACTTCCTAGAGAATGTGAATTTTGGCTACACTGCTTTGGCTCCCAGCGAGTCGCACGTGCACCAGGCGAGGAGCAATCTGGATTCGCGAATGAAAGACAGACAGACAGACAGACGGACGGACGGACGGACGCACGGGCTTGCGCGCACACACACGCGCACGCACACAAACACCCACTCCAGTTGACTTTTGACATGCCATGATGTGACTAGCGCAAAGACTGGGCCCTCCTAAACCTTCCCCTGCTAGCAAACGCTCCCCTTCATACTCCTGAGACTCCTAAACCGTCCCCGACCTCGCCAGGCCCAATCAGGGAGGTGGCCAGTGGCCATTACCCGAATTCTTACATGGCTGGTTGGCCTTCTCTCCTGTAGCTCGCGTGTCCCTGTCGTGGTGATTTGCCTTCTTTCTCTCCCTGTCCCCAGCCCACACAAATCTCCAGTCCCGCCCCAGTCTACCTGCCCAGCCATTGGCTGTGCGGCAATTCTTTATTGCCAATCACCAATCAAATCCAGGTGGGGGCGGAGACCCTCAGCGTCTGGTCAAGCAGCCTTTTGGGAGCCGAACTGAATTGAGTCACCATTAGAACCAGTCCCTAACACGTGGCATTTGAACTGCCATCTTGAAAAATGACCAGGAGCGGGCCAGGTGATGGTAGTGGTGCGTACCTCAGAAGGCAGAGGCAGGCAGAACTCTGAGTTCAAGGCCAGTCTGGTGGACAGAGCGAATTCTGGAAAAAAACAGGGCTACACAGAGAAACCCTGTCTCAAGAAACAAAATTACTTACTTACTTGCTTAATTAATTAATATATTAATTTATATATTAATTTATAATAATATATATAAATAATATATAAACAAATGGAAGTGAACAGGAGGGAGAAAAACTTGGTTTAGATTATATGCCTGTCATGCATAGATTATGCCCTATCAGAGCCTGGAGTCAATCCCCAGTAAATATTATTATTTTTACTACTATTATTATTATTGTTGTTGTTGTTGTTGTTAAAAGATGAATAAGTAGTTTTCCAAGCAAATTTTAGAAAGGGAGTGTTTCTGACTAACGCGGTGGTTCTCAACCTGTGGGTCGCATACCAGAGATCCTGCACATAAGATATTTACATTGTGATTGATGACAGTATCAGAATTACAGTTATGAAGTAGCAATGGAAATCATTTTATGGCTGGAGGTCGCCGCAGCAGGAGGAACTGTATTGACGGGTCACAGCTTTAGGAAGCCGCTGTATTGAAGGAAAGTGTGTATGTAGAGACAGTTGGAAAGCCAGCCCGTGATGCAAGACATGTGCACTTGGAGTGGAACATCCATGGAGTGATGTCAGTGGTACCCGAGTTGTCCAGATGGGAGCCTGGGCCCTGGAACCTGTAACAAGATAGGCTCAGCCACACATCCTCAGGCAGTCAAATAAAGAGACAGAGTAGTAGTAAAGAGATAGGAGGAGGGGGGTTGTTCCATGTGACCACATTAGGAAGAGGAACAAAGAGTTTCAGTGACCGCTCCCCCCAGCCTCTGGCTTCAGTGCATCTTCAGGGTCCAGACCTGAAGTTTAGGTTTAAACACAGGCTGAGTACACATAACTCTGCAGTCCTGGTCAGAGTACAGTCCCATCCATCACTACCTCCATTTCAGAATCTCTGCTACAGTGATCTGACAAGCTGTCAGAATTGTATGAAATCTTTTCCTCAGAGACAGACTTCCCCTTTGGCAGGCGCAAGGGCTTCAGCCCTTCCTTTCTCCCCGAGTAAGATTCCTGGGGAAATTCCCATTCCTTTTGGTACTTTGTCTCAATAATTAAACAGTGGAAAGGAAAGGCAGAGGGTGTCTCTTTAGAATACATTCACTCCTGCCAGGACCATTATAGTAAGACAGGATCAGCCAGTGTCAGACATGACATCTATCAGATGTCATAACAAGCTGGTACTTTAACCAAATGGTTCTAGCTGTGACAAGATGGAATTAGGATGATAGAGGTCAGAGGATGCTGGGATACGAGCTAAAAGCCTCCCACGCAGCAGGTGAGAGATGGCAGAAGCTCAGAATGAGGCAGAGCTTAGAGAGAGGAGCCAGAAGAACTGATATGAGGAGTAGCTGAAGTGACCAGACCGCTGGCTGCCTGAGGGAAGAAGGAGTTGGGATTGGCGGAGGCTTCTGACACTCTGTGCTGGACAGATGCCTCAGGAAGAATGAGAGGATGGACGGAGGCGGAGCCTGGAACAGAGGCGGAGCCTGGAACAGAGGCGGAGCCTGGAGTGTCGTTCTGCTGGTCTCTACAAGCAAGCCTAGGGAGTTTAAGATTTCAGGAGTTACAAGGTCAAAGACTAAAGCTGAAATGTAACTATATTAAAAGGAAAGAAACAAAGAAGGTGAGAGAAAAAGTGCAAGATAGAGACAAATCATAAATAATCCAAGAAGAAAAGGTGTCTTAGTTGCTTTTCTGTTGTCATGGCAGACAAAGCAACGTATAAAAGAAACCATTTAATTCGAGGCTCCTCGCAAAGTGAGTCCGTGATCACTGAGGCAGGGAGAATGGAAGTAGGCAGAGGCTAGCATGGTGCTGGAACAGTAGCTGAGGGCTCCTATCTAATCTACAAGCGTGAGGCATAGAGAAGCAGAGAGCTAACTGGGAATGGTGTGAGCTTTTGAAACCTCAAAGCCCATCCAAAGTGGCACACCTCCAACGAGCCCACACCTCCTAATCCTTCTCAACCAGTTCTATCAGGATCAAGTATTCTAATCTGTGAGCCTATAGGAGTCCTTCTCATTAAAGCCAACACAAGAAGGAGTTGTTAAGTTAAGAGAAGAAAGAGACCATTATAATATAGGTCACATAAAGGTCGAGGAGATATGGATGGGGAAATGGGCCATTATATTATAAGCCAAAAATGGAACAGGATTAATAACAGCTTCGTTATCTCACGGCAGGTAGAATGCTGACCAACAGGAGGAACAGCAAAGGAGATTATATGGGACAAAGATTTATCTTCTCTCTCCTTTCTTGGCCTCTGTGTGAACCTAGCAAACTTGCAGTGCCTGTTTCCGAAAAAACGTCATGTACTATGTAATATGTGCAACTTCCGTAGAGACGGACGAACACCTGGAGCCTCTCATGTGATAACATAGAATGCAGAGCAGGACGCAAAAAAAAAACTATTACAGCTGTGCTTTGTCAGCAAAGTCGGATGTATGGCCAAGCTCTGCCTTTGTGCCTGGTGATGTCTCTTACAGTGCGTGACAACAGGATTCATAGGTGACTTTTCTCACTGTAGATAACTACTATCTGGCATAAAAAAAGCTTAATTTGATCCCATTAATACAGTAATCTGCCAGCCAAGGAAATCAACTTAAGCCTTTTTTTTTAAAGTAAATCAACCTTTTAAGCCTGGTATGGTGGCAAACACCTTGAATCCCAGCACTCAGAAGGGAGAGAGGCAGGTGGATCTCTGAAAGTTCAAGGCCAGCCTGGTCTGCAGAGCGAGTTCTAGGACAGCCAGTGTGCAGTCAGTAGTATTGTCTCCTCAAAAGCTCGTCAATGGTGCCTCACTGTGAGAGAGAGGCCACAGACCGATCTCAGGTCCCAGCCGTGTGTGACGTCGGACGTCAGACGTTAGAGAAGTCCACCCGATGGAAAGAAATCATCAAACTTAAAAGGAGACCTACATTAAGAAGTAAAAAGACATTTGAAAGTTAAAAATAGTAGTTTGAAGAAAAAGCAAGGGACTATCATTAAATGGGGTTTCTGTATGGTGCCTGTAGGTTTCATTTCGTTAGTCCATTAGCAGTTTGGTGACATACTTCATAAGAAATAAGAATTCTCTTTAGAACAGCGGTTCTCAGCCTGTGGGTCACGACCCCTTGGGGGGGCAAATGACCCCTTCACTTGCTTTGTCACTTAAGACCCTGGGAAAACACAGATACCTACATTATAATTTATAACAGCAGCAAAATTACAGTCATGAAGTAGCAGTGAAAATGATTTCATGGTCGGGGATCGTCGTGAGGAACTGTATCAAGGGCCACAGCGTTGGGAAGGTTGGGAAGCACTGCTTTTGAAGACTGCGGAAGAGAAATCTTACACGTGGTCTCAGCCCGAAGGCCAAGAAGCACTGGCTGTCTGCTGAAGCAGTTGTAAAGAGGAGGTGGAATCCCGCTCATGCCTGGACCACTTGGGTACAGTCTGTGTATGAAAAGCCATAAAACCCTCAAAGGGGAAATGGGTAACGGGTCCTCCTCTGCAGCGTGTAAACCTTAACGTCCCTGTGTCTCCAATGGTTTCTTAAGTGTGGGAGAGAAGGGGGTCTAGAAATACTAGCATCCCCAGGGACGGTTCTAAGGGTTCCTCTTTAGGAAAGACTGCAAGTATCTTCGAGGTGTTGTGAATCATGTGTAACCCTTTACCTACTACTGGGCACCTTTCACTTAACTAGACTGAGATTCAAAGAAGCAAGCAGGATCACGGGTTTTCTTTATTTTGATGTGAAAGCCTTTACAGCGTTATTTATCATAGAGATCACCATTGTGTGTGAACATTGACTTCCCGAGGGCTTTTGCTTGGCAGCCCCCAAGTGCCCAGTCCCAGGAATGAGATAAAAGTGAGTGATCCTACCACAATGCCTTACTAAGAAGGAAGAAGTTAGTTACCCTTATGGGCATTTAAAAACCTTAGAATGAAGGAGTGTTGCCAGGCTGGGCACAGTGGTATACCCTCAGCACTAGGGAGACAGAAGCAGGTGGAGCTTTGTGATTTTTGAGACCAACCTGGTCTACATAGCAAGTTTCAGGCTAGGCAGAGCTATATAGAGCTACACACACACACACCCATACATACACACACCATACACACACACACACCCATACACCATACACATACACTCCCCCCAACCTACCCCCTCCTCTCTCTCTTACACACACACATACAGACACCCATATACACACACACCCATACACACACAGACACACACCTATACACACACACACCCATACACCCATACACATACATTCCCCCCTAACTCCCCCCCCTCTCTCTCACACACACACACACACACACACACACACACACACACACACACAAGGCTCCTCATTTGAAGTGGGGATTGTTTTGGGCTTGAGCGTACCCATGGGGACACACGCACTCTAAGATCATTTTCTTCAGAGCGCCCTTATGTTGTTTAATTTGGGGAGAAGCACACTGTGTCTGTTAGTTCAGTGTCTAATTACAATAACAGGAGATAGCTGCAACATCAGGCCGAGTTCCACAGTGGGGGAGAGGAGAGAGAGCTGCCTATCCTTTTCAGCAGAGGTGGTGGGGTGGGAATTCAAGGCATGCAGGAGTGTAATCCAAGAGGACAGGAACCGTCCCAGAGCACAGACCTGCTAACTCTGCGCTGCAGGTTGCCATGCCTCCCATAACCCTCTTCTCTGCAGCTCTCTTCCAGCCACAAAACAGTCAGATAAAAGTTACTTCTTGTCTCACTGTTCTTCGCTGAGTTCTTGGTGCTCCCTGCGGTGACATGGCTTAGAAAACAGTAGGAATGGCCTTTAATCCACTGGTTCCTCTTTTTCCTCTTGTTTTGTGCAAGTCAAGAAAATGTAATCTTTCTGTTTATCCGCTTAGATTCCCCCAACCCCCTACCCCCTCATCCCCACCCCCACCCCTGCCCCTGTGAAGAGGTTAGGCAGCCGGTTCCTTAAAACTCTTATCTGTTAGTTTCAGAGACTAAAGAACTCTGGGTGGTACTGAGTAGGGTTGACCTGACCCTCGGGTGTTGAGATGTCAGAGTCACTGGAAAGGTGCCGGGTCTGAACTGAGACTCGTGGACTGGTGAGAACTCACTCCAGACCGGACACCCCGGCATCTCCCTACCCGCATGGCGAGTTTTACAGCTGTGGGGAACTATGTAGTGCTAAATGGAAGCTTTTCCTTCAATAACTCGTGACAACGGAACAACGTCCTCGCTGAGATTAAAAAAAAATCTAGATGATTTTCCTCAAGGATGGAAAAATACGTAAATAATCTTAAAAAGAGTTGCTTCTCTTTCTTTCTTCTAAAAAAAAAATAAGGAAGACGTATACATGGCAAGGCTGTGACGGACAGCAGAGGTACGTGGGCCCGAGATGGTCACTCGACTGCCTCAGGCTTGCCTGCTTCTTACCAGTGTGTTAGCTGTGAGGGTTTGCTGGTTGACAGCCCCATGGATGGATGGACAGAGTGGCTGTAGGAGCCGCTGTGGACTCCAGCCGAGTTCTCATGCTGGCTTTGATATTTTGCAATCTGGCTGGACACATTACAGAAACTGAACCGTCCAGAGGGACACGTGGGAGTCTGTGGTTTCCGTGTACCCTGTGGAACGTGGTGGGAAAGCTGGCTGCCCACCAGACTCACGGCGAGCTGTTTCAGAGAGCAACTGAGGAATCTCATTCAAAGTGGGGCCGCCGATCCCTCCCCCCATGAGGGATACTTCCTCCCTGCTGTTAGCATGACCCCATCCCAGCTTCTATAAATACTTATAAATCAGTTGCAAGGCAGGGAAAAACAAATATCAAGTGTACAAAATCCAAAGAGATGCCGCTTTCCTATAGGACAACTATTTCCAGATTGGTAGTCGCCCAAACATCTGTTAAAAATAATATTTTTTTGCAGCACTTGAGAGGCAGAGGCAGGTGGATCTCTGAGTTTGAGGCCAGCCTGGTCTACAATCAGGACTACACAGAGAAACCCTGTCTTGAAGGAACAAAAAGAAAAGGAACGATTTCTCAATGTGCCTATTGATTATTGACATATAACCATACTACTGTATATCCTAGAATAGAATTATTTCCCATAACAAAAATTAATAAATGTTTTTATTGTTAAAGGTAGCATTTTAAAATAATAACAACCAACTGTTACATTCTATGAGTTATATGCCAGGCATGGTTCTGCGTGGATTTTTTACACTGACCGAAGTCTTGTGAAGAGCAGATTTCCTGATATTAATAGCTAACGTGTCAGGGCCCAACTGTGTCCGTTACAACAGCAAGTACAGCTCAGGTCCCTATTGCTGCCGTCTGTTGGAGAGTTGCGGTTCTCCTAAGCGATGTCTGCTTGTGATTAGATGTGGTTAGATTGTCCTTACTGAGAACAGTGCCATTGCTGATGTGTGCTTAATTGCTTGTGTTTTCTGTCAACAATTTCCTATAGAAAAACATTAACTCTGAGGGATAATTTAATTTAAACCTTGCTAGAGGACACAGGAGCCCCACCCCTTGAAGAATCAAGCGAAGTTAATCAAGTGTGCAGCAGTTTGTGTCTGTCCCAGGAGTATCCCACTTCCTACCACACGAGGGCGCCAGTGTCAGTGTCTGGGAAAGTAGGAGTGCTTGAGGTCTCTATTTTTACCAGAGACTATAAAAGGATTCTTGAGTGTTGGTTATCTATGCTGACCTGATTGCTCTGACTTCCCCTGTGTGCTCCCAGAGGAGAGCATCCTGGGGGAGAATCAGTTTGAGTTATATAACTGTGAGTGAGAAAGCCCACCCTGCCTTTCTTTAAGCTTTGTAAACAAAGCTCACCCTGGGTTTTTGTGTGCTTCCTGCCTCACAAGTCAGTATTTCTGCGGGCAGCACAGGAAGTGTTTGTGGATATATCTGAGCCAACCCACTTCTTTGTCGGCACCCCATGGAGGCTGGTACCTCGTTGCTTCCCTGTGGTTCTCACTGGTTTTTTGCGTGTGCCTGCCTGGGGGGGTTCACCAGCATGCCAGCCCACGGGATGAGGGCATATGGGGTAGCTTCCGCTGTGTGCTGACCCAGGCAGAGTATGCAGTCTGTCTGAAATTACTCCAGCTTCCTGTTCAGTAGATAATTTCATTTAAAGTTTTAGTTTTGTTAGAAGAACCAAGATCACTTTCGAGCTAAACCTCCTTGTTTTAACTTTACATATGAAGAAAGGAAAGAAAATAATTTTAAAATTTTTTTTGTTTTGCTTTTTGGAGACAGGGTTTCTCGGTGTAGCCCTGGTGATGAGGCTGTCCACTAAGAAGGTGACCGAGCCCAGGGGAAGGACAATCCAGATCAGGTAGAAGGACATGGTCTCCCACTCTTGGAGACCATGGTGATGGCCAGCGGGTAGCCTAGATCACTTTATTAGTTTCTATTGGTTGGTGTCCACCTTCCTCCTTCATAAAGGAGAAAACTCCTTTTGGTCAGAGATAGCCCACATATGGTAGTATGGCTGATGCCTCCAAGAGCAGGCATATTCCCTATGTGCTTTCCCTTAGCACAGCCAGAAGGAAGGGACCCTTAACTTTGTGTGTAGCCTGGTGACATTCAGCCCAGACTTAGCAGGGATATGTAGGGACTTTCATTGTTTGTTTCAATGATGACAGTGATGCATACATGTCACTGGGTGGGCGTGTGCATGTGTGAGTACAAGTACCTATAGTGTCCAGAAGGAAGGCGGCAGAGTCTGTGGGGCTGGAGCTGCAGGAACCTGGAGCTACCTGCTGTGGGTGCTGGGAAAGTCCTACAGGCTCTTAGCCACTGAGCCATCTCTCCAGACAGTGTTTATGTTTGAGACGCCATGAGTTAATCACTCAGCGGGTGCTGGCCGTTCAAGCCTGAGAACCCAAGATCATCTTCATGTAAAAAGCCGGCTGCGGTTGTGCACATCTCTAACCCCAGAACCCTCGTGGCATGATGGGAAAATCACCCAGAGGTCCGCAGGTCAACACACAAACACAGTCACACAACACAGCAAGAACAAGAGAGAACCCAGCCCAACGAGGTAGAAGGAAAGAACCAACCCCCTAAAGTTGTCCTCTGACTTGCACATACACACTGTGGCATCTCTGCACCTGTACACACACACACACACACACACACACACACACACACACACACTAATAATTCTTTACAATTAAAAAAAGTAAAAACGCTTAGGTGTACCAAGAGAATAAATTATTTCAAGTGATTAAAGTAACTCAATCACTTAGAATTAAGTGATTCTCAAAACTTAGCTATTTGTGATATGACATTATGCCTTTCGTTGATATAGCAAGAAGTGTCAACTTAGGTGTGGAGTTGGTTACATTGTAATCTCAAAGTAGCGGGAAGGTAAAGAGTAACAGGATATTTGGGAGGGCAGTATTGTTGGTTCTATGGGCAAGGGAAGGCGCTGCTGAAATCACCACTGCCCTGCAGCCCTAAAGGGAGTTCTAAAGCTGGGAGGTGTGTGAAGATGAGGATTCACGGACTTTCTGAATTCTATTCATAGGTGCCCCCAAACCAAGACTTGAGAAGCCTGGTCTGGGCTCAGCCTGTCCCAGGTTCCTACCTACTTAAAATTCTTTTCGGTGCCAGCACCTGCTTTATTTTGTATTTTCCTTTCCCTCTTTTCCTGGCATGGGCACCCTTTCATTTCCGTGATCTCAGCTCTTGTTAGAGAAGCTGACAAACATGGCTACCCAAATGCCATGAAACCTGTAGGGCAAGAAGCCCAAAGGCAGAACAAGACAGCCCTTGTGGCTTCCCTAGCAAGGCTGCCAAGACCCGGGCTCTTCTGACTTCTCGCCACACCACCCTGGGTCGATCTATTTCAACCATATTTGTCTGCAAGGGGCTAATCCTGCTTTCTGGCACTGGTCCTGGGATGTAGGCTGAAAGAGAGAAGAACAGGGGCAGGGGAGAAAGATAGCCTCCGTCTCAAGACACTCTGGGAGCTGGTGTGTACGGCTTCGATCACTGAGAACAGTCACCAGTAAGCAGAAGGGAGAGGAGATCCTGGCTTTCCCACTTCCTCATTGCTAGTCACTAGGTACCAGCTGTGCCCGGGTTGGCAGGCCCTGTCACCTGTAAGTCCCTATCATGTGTGTTATCTCTTTAAAGCCAGGTTCTCCCCAACTTTCTCCAGCCACAATGATCTGTTTCTGCACTCTAGGGGAGTCAGCAGTGGCACGGAGGCTCTCTAGGGTGGCCCCTCATTTGGCAGAGCTAAAGGCTTAAGTGACTCACCGAGGTCTTGTGGCGATAGTACTGACAGCAGCTGCCTCTGCACATGCACCTCGCACACCGTACATAGCTGTCAGTCAACGTGCATAGTGTATAGTTGTACTGGCTGACTTTGTGTGTCAACTTGACACAGGTTGGAGTTATCACAGAGGAAGGAGCCTCCCTTGAGGAAATGCCTCCCTAAGATCCAACTGTAAGGCATTTTCTCAATTAGTGATTGAGGAGGGAGAGCCTAGCCCATTGTGGGTGGTGCCATCCCTGGGCTGGTAGTCTTGGGTTCTATAAGAAAGCAAGCTGAGCAAGCCAGGGGAAGCAAGCCAGTAACATCCCTCCATGGCCTCTCCATCAGCTCCTGCTTCCTGACCTGTTTGAGTTCCAGTCCTGACTTCCTTTGAACAGTAACAGCAGTGTGGAAAGTGTAAGCTGAATAAACCCTTTCCTCCCCAACTTGCCTCTTGGCCATGATGTTTTGTGCAGGAATACAAACCCTGACAAAGACAATAGTCTCCTTAGCTCCTCCCCCACAAGATTAATATCGACTGCGACTCATGTCAGGAAGTCGTGTCAGTAAGATACAAATCTTTGACTGCCAGGTCGTTACCTGCCCCAGCCGTGGTTGAACCACTGCCATCCCCCGCCCAGCAAGTGTGTGTGTAGAAGTTAGCATGAAAACAGCTACTCCTTAAGGCCTTTGTCTTTCTGTTGCCCTTGGTTCTAAGTTTGGTTTCCCATTATACTTCTGCTATACAGTGCTTTAAATGCATGTGTTTCCATCTGAATTTGATCGAATTCTTTTTAGGGCACAGGTTCCTAGCTGGACTCCTCCCAGACTCCTCTCTTGGTCTTCACCACATAGCTTGAGTGATATGGCCTCCGTGACCGGCCTTTTGGGCTAAAGCCTACTATAGGGACCAGTGGCCTTACCACAGCTCCACAAAGTCAGGCAGCAAAATCGCTCTCCCTCCTTTCCTGCCTCACCACCCTGTGGAGTCACATGACCATGTCTGGTTTCCTCTCACTGGTGTGCCTTCCCGCCACAGACTCTGCACCTGCTGTGGCTATTGTCTAGCGTTGTGGGCCCCTCCCCTTCTTCCAGATGAACTTCTCCAAAGCTCTCAGCCTAGGCCTCACAGTACCAAGACCCCTTCCTGTACCGCTCACCTCCTGTTGATCTGGGTGATTCCGCCCTGGAGTGTTCAAAAAACAACCCATGCCTATACCTTTTTTAAAACCCATCTTTTATCATACCGCATACATCCGTGCCTCTTAGATCCGTCTTACACCTGTGTGTTTTAGGGGTGTTCTAAGGCAGGATCCCAACTCACCTCATTCATCTCCCCCTTCCTCATGCCAGGACTGCAGGTGTCTGCACAGTGCCTGGCTTGCATGTGTGATGTAGTTGTGTGGTTTCTAAAAGTGCCCATCTTGAAGACTTCTAGGAAGCCATGGAGGGGGGGAGGTGGTAGGGAAGATGGCTTTAGTGGGTCAAAGTGTTTGTTGTGCAAGCATGAAGACCTGAGTTGTTCAGATCCCCAGCACCCACATAAAAGCTGGGTGTGGCATCGTGTATCCCAAACCACTTTGCTGGAGGGAGGTGAGACAGGGCCTTCTGCCCAGCCAGGTTAGCTAAAAAGGGAGCCCTAGGTTCCTGTGAGCTTCGGCTCAGTGAGAGACCCTGTCTCCAAAAATGCAAGAGACGGCTGGCTCAGCAGTTAAGACTGTAGCCAAGAACTCATGTTCTGTACCCAGCTCCTAATTCAGGTCCCGAGCTACTGCTTGTAAGTCCTGCTCCAGGAAGATCTGTGCCTCTGACTTCTGGAGACCCACGCTCACACACCCACACACAAAAGACACATACCAGAATTTAAAACCAATCGTTTAGAACAAACTTAAGGTGGAAATCAATATTAGACACTCAGCAACAGCCAATACACACACACACACACACACACACACACACACACACTCAGACCCATATACATAGACATGTGCACACACATATGCACACACTCACAGATGTGCATCACACATGAACATACATTCAGACCCATATGCACACACACATGCATGCACACTCACACAGAAGGGGGGCTGACATGAACTAAAATCTGTGATAGAAAAAGTCACACAGGTTGCATATAGGTGATATCAGCTGGGAAACCAAGGCAGAGGGACATAGGGAAAGGAGACTTTCCTGCTGCATGTTGTATGGACTGCACTGGATTTTTCAGGACTAGGGCACAAGCAAGTCCTAAGAACTCAGGATGGGGCTGGAGAGATGGCTCAGCGGTTAAGAGCACTGACTGCTCTTCCAGAGGTCCTGAGTTCAAATCCCAGCAACCACATGGCGGCTCACAACTATCTATATAACAGGATCCAATGCTTTCTTCTGGTGTGTCTGAAGAGAGCTACAATGTACTCATAGAAATACAATAAATAAATACATAAATAAATAAGTACTTGATTTGTAAAAACAAAACAAAACATCAGGATGCAGAAGGAAGAAGGGAGAGTATTCCTAGAGGGTAGGAGCACTGGTTGAGGAAAACGGTCTAATTTACTACTTTGAGAAAGGGCTTTCTCCAACGACTGCAGGGCCAAACCCGGCCTGGGATTGCAACATCTGAGGGGCAAGAAATAACTGTTCAAGTCGGACTCCTACAGGCTTGACCTTTCATAAGAAATTTTATCACAAACCCTAGGCGCCTAATTATAGAGTTCATCCTTTCCTCAGAGCGGTGACCTAGTTACTGGCTGATGAATAGAGCGCCTTGCCCTAGGTAGGAAGGCTGGGACCACTGCATCCTATGGGTGACGGTGACAGCGGTGACTACCCTAAGGGCCTTCTCTGTGTGTTTCCACCATGTTTGATCCCGTGATTTTTAGACCAGAGACAGCGATCGGATGGATGAGTGTGGTCAGGCTACCCAGCTCCTCACTTCTTTTCTGTCGCCCTCTCTCCCCAGGAGTCCGAGGGCATCTCCTGCCACTACTGGTCCCTGTTTGACGGGCACGCAGGCTCGGGGGCTGCCGTGGTGGCGTCGCGCCTGCTGCAGCACCACATCACACAGCAGCTGCAGGACATCGTGGAGATCCTGAAGAACTCCGCCATCCTTCCCCCGACCTGCCTAGGGGAGGAGCCAGAGAGCACGCCCGCCCACGGCAGGACCCTCACCCGCGCAGCCTCTCTGCGTGGAGGCGTGGGTGCCCCTGGCTCCCCCAGCACGCCACCCACGCGCTTCTTCACTGAGAAGAAGATTCCGCATGAGTGTTTGGTCATCGGGGCCCTGGAGAGCGCCTTCAAGGAAATGGTAGGTATCGAGCGCGACTGATGTAGCTTACGCCAAAGCTTCCTTACTAGGAAGGTGTCCCTGAAGCCCGAGGTCTTCCTTCCTTCTTTCACCTGCATGTCTCTCTTCTGCAACAGAGCTTATTCAAAGTCATAGCAAGATACAGTGTCTGGAATAATTGCCAGCAGAAGTTAAGACCGTGAAAGAGGGCAAGCACAGAGTTCACTCTCCTTATTAAATGCATGCCTTTCCCCCTCTGTTTCATCAGACGCCTGTTGTTCAAATTAATTGAAAAGTGAGCGTGGACTGCCATCTGTTTTACATATGTACAGGTGTTGGGGAGACCATGTCCAATAAAACAGTCACAAGTACCCTTCCTTTAAAACTGGGCACAGATTGGTGTGTGGCCCATGCAGTTAATTCCTGCCGGTGCAGGCAGAGGCAAGAGGATCTCTGAGTTCGAAGCCAGCCTAGTTTACATACCGGGTTCCAGGCCAGCTAAGGCTACACAATGAAACTTTGTTTCAAAGAAATGGGATGGGAGGGGCGGGGCTTGGTTAGTGATGTAAATCTGTTACTGACAGTGCCCTGAGAAAACAGACCAGAGGGGAGGGAAGAGCTCCGATTGGCTTTTGTTTTTCCAGAGCCTGGATTCCTTTGTGCTTTGATGTCTGGGGTGGGTCAGGTCAAGGAACGCAACATCCTCTATGTTGGCCTGAATCCTGAGTTTATATTCTGGTAGAGTAGCCCTAGCTGTCCCTCTGCCTAGCAGTAAGGTCATGGATGCCTTAGACCACGTGACACCCTTCCTCTCCCTACCCCCTCCCCTCCCAGCTCTGACTTCACTTTTTACTGAGGCAAGCGATTCTCTCCTCTGAGCAGCAACCTGTGTGCGGGTAGAGGAGGGACTACTGAAGGGTGTTTAGAAAGACTTGCAGCGGGGGAGGCCGGTGGTCAGCAGTGCTTTTAAAATCCCGAACTTGGTGGCCAGCCATTCAATAAAGTTCGGGTGGCTAAAAACACATCACCCAAAGTAATGTCCACCTTCACGGTTCAGGACCGTAAGGCCACACACCCCATGCCCTGTCAGAGGTGAAAACTGGGCAGCAGTGCGCGTGGTTTCTGATGTGTTTATAAGGAACAAAGTTTATATATTGATAGGTCAAGTTTGCCTCTGTGTAACTCCAGCTCATCCTTCCTAGGTCTGTTTTAATCTCTGAAAGCATATATTTGCCCTTTGATTATCGAGGATTTTAAGAGGCATGCCCTGTGGAAAAGATGAGTTAGCAAAAGTGGGGGGTCAAGGTAGAAATATTGACTCCTACGGAGCCTTGGTATAAACTGTTCCCCCTGGTTGGTGTGAAAGCTAAGATGTTGGCAAGTATACCTAGATACCAGTGATGCACAAAACTGTGGCATCTAACAGAGGCAACGACTTGACTGTAACCTCTCCTGTAGTGAGAAAAGAGATCGAAAACTGAGGGTGGGGAGGGGTGACCTTGGGATTTTAATTTCTGCAGTGGCTGCTGGGGCTGGCTGGCTTACTTCTTTTGCCGGGAACTGCTGTATTCTTAAGTCCATCCACTAGAGGTCAGTGTCGCATTGATGAAGACCTCCCCAGGAACAGCTGCACTTCAATGGACGCTTATTCAGATAAATACCAAAGGAGCCCAAGGCTTATCTTTTCAAGTTTTTCAACATTAGGAAGCTCACTGCCTAAAATTCCTTGTGAAAACATTTGTGTGTGTGCGTGTCTATGTGTGTAAATAGATACCTAGGATATGTCATTTTTATGTAATCCATCCAGTCAATAAACATTTGCTAAGAAACAACTCTGTCGGGCCTGAATGGGAGTAGAAGAAAGACTAAAATAGAACCGGTCAGGTATTCAGCGAGCGAAATACAAACGGGAAGGAGAGAAGGGAAAGTTAGGAGTTCTGAGTTAAAACTCAGGAGAGCAGGCAAGTTGAACAGTGCTCTGTGGGGGAAGTTCTGAGCCTGTCCAGACAAGTGGGGGTTCCTGGGAGTGGTAAATGCATTATCTAATTAGAGGGACAAGTTTTCCTCCCATTACCTTGGCATATGACTCAGATTTCCTGGGGTTAGGCTCCTGGCCAGATGATTGACAGGCCCGACTGGACTTGCTCCCAAGGGAATAGAGAGAAGTCTGTAATGTTCTCATCTTTGAAGCAGAGCAGACCACTGTCTCTATCTGGAACCACAGGGTGGATTCAACCCTTTTGAAAAGGAGGCATAGAAAGAATAGAGCAGTTGGATGGTTTTATTTCCTACTCTCCCCCCCCCCCCCCCGGAGAAAGAAGGTGGTGCCCATTCCTCCGTGGCCTTAAAAGCTACTAATCCCTGTAGCATCATGCCTATCCCAGTTACTGTGATGTTCTAAATGATGTCAAAGCCAGTAACAAAATGACAATAGCACTCCAACATGAATTTGGAAATCCCAAGCCAAAACAAGGACCACCTACCTCTAGGGCACATGGGTAGTTTTCACAAAATTTAGACCAACAGAAGAAAAAAAAAAGCCATGATTTGAGCAAGAGGTGGTAACGGCAGCACAGACACCCTGTGTTTCTCTGGAACAGTTCCTTTGCTCAGGTTGCCTGCAGGATGTGGGATGTGTGGAGAGGCGGTGACCTCTGACCCCGTGCATGTAACCCCATGCGTGCTATTGGGGACAGGTTTAGCTCTGCAATCCCCTTGTGTCATGTCTTGGATCTGACTTCCTACTAGGAGGGTCAATAACTCCTATTTCCACTACAGAAAACCAACTGTGGTCTCCTGAAAGGAGGATCACGGAAACTTAGCCACTGATTGCATGGGATGAGCTTCAGAACTGTCAGCGTAGAAACTGTTTCAGTACCCTCAAAATAATAGCCGAAAGGTTACTGTCACCTCGTATAAAATCCACTTTCCTCCCTGATTTGCCTGCTAATAGGTGTTTTTGGGATTCTCTGTCTCAAAGCAAAGCTTGGAGGGTTTGGTTTTTTTTTTAAATGCTAAATGCAACCTGTTATGATCACAAAAAGAGAAAGCGGCGTAAGAATCTGTTCTATGGGGGTGTGGGGGAGGGGGCGCCTCAGCGGGCCCATGCCGAGGCATCCCTTCCCCCTGAGGAACCAGACACAATATAGTATAGAATAGAGTTTATTTGGGGCTTAGGGAGAGGAGTTAAGGGGGTAGTAGAGGCAGAGAAAGGCAGGAAGAAGGAGAGAGCAGAGAGGTAGAGGCCGGCCATGACCACGTGGAGAGAGGGGGGAGGGGAGGGGAGGGAGAGAAGGGACGAGCCCAAGAGAGGGCAAGAGAGAGGATAAGAGTAAGAGGCAAGAGAAGCAAGATAGGAGAGGCAAGCAGCCCCTTTTATAGTGGGCTATACCTACCTGGCTGTTGCCAGGTAACTGTGGGGTGGAGCTTAGACAGAATCCTAACACAACCAATTTCCTTATATCTCCAATATAGTGGGTTCAAGTTCACTTTCTAACAGTGCTTGGGTTAGCAGCTAGATTGTTTCCTGGCCCAGGGTGACAGGTGTGAATGAGATAACCGTTCTGAGTCCTAGTTCCCACCACCACCCCACACAGCCTTCTACAAAGAATGTTTGCATTGAATAGACACATTTCAGATTCGTAGAAGAAGTTCATTCCATCATTAGGGTGACTGTCAAAGAATTGCCAGACAAGCCTTTGAACTTACCACTAACAAAATCTGAGCTCAGGAGAAAGCTAAGAGACTCTCAGAATCCTCTCTGACTTCCTTTCAGTATTGTTAGGTAGGTAGCTGGGCAAATATTCTTGGGTTTAGAAGCAATGGCCGACTTTGAACCTCACCTGTCATTTCCCTGGTAGCCCTAGAAAGGGAAGAATCAAAATTGGCCCGTCGTATCTTAACTAACCATATGAAAGATGGAAATGCTAGCGTTTCATTGAGGCCTGTTAAGCTATTACCTATTAGCCAAAAGAATGGGATCTACCTTTGGCCTTGAGTGGAGACTTGGCATGTCTCAACTGCTCAAAAATTAGAACACTGCACCCGTTTTCTCCTTCCCCAAGAATCAACCTAGCCTGTGGTGCCACACACCCGCCTCACCGGAGACATGGTTCACCTAAGGGCATGCTAAGGCTATGGAAGGGCTAAGTATCCACTTAATTAAATGCTGTACTTAGCAGAAGCCCTTCACTCAGTACAGGGCCTTGCAGAGTCTCCACCCCGAAACCTGCCTGCCCTTCGCTTACCTTCTTTCTTCCTCAAGCCTAACTATATTTCCCCCAGTACTCTGATCTTCCTCACTTTTCTCTGAAGACCCCCTCCTCTTCTGCCAGCCTCCAGTGCAGAACGTGCCAGTTTTCTTGGACCCCACCTCAAAAAGGCACAGATTTCCCTCTTCTGTTTCCTCAACTGCCAAGATTACAGCTTGCCTGCCCTGTGGTTTTTCCTCTCAGAGTCTAAAAACTAATTGTCCTGAGGCTTCCTTCTTCTGACTCTACTTCTAAATTATTTTACTGAGGAGACTAAGAACCCAAAAGGGAACGCCAGTTTTCCCAGTAACATGATGCATACAAGTTTTTTGCAACTGAGGAGAATGTCCTAGAAACTTTTTTTTTGTGGTAAGGGGGAAAATAGCTTTCTTGAGATTTGCTTGCTTTTGTTTTATGTACATGGGTGTTTTGTCCACATGTATGTCTGTGCACCACATGTGTGCAATATCAAAAAAAAAAAGGTGTCATATCCCCTTGGAACTTGAGGTATAGATAGTTTAAAAAAAAAAACACCACATGGATCCTGTCCTCTGGAAGAGCAGTCAGTGCTCTTAACCCCTGAGTCATCTATCTCTTCAGTCCCCAAAGTAGCAGTGTAGCAATGTTTTAACTTGTAAATTTACTACATCTTCTAGTCCTGGCAAATATATATGATGACGTTATAAAAGCATAAGAATGAATACAAAGCTAATTTACTAATTTATAAATTCTAGAACTTCAGTTAGCCTATTCATGGTAAGTTTAAAACGTAAGCTTCTTTATTTAAGCTTAGTTTTGTTTAGTCTTTGTTTGCAACAGGAAGTTCTTCTAGGAAGGGATGTGTAATTCCACATTGGTCAGCAGGTGGCGCTATTGGGCAGTCCCGGGTTTTGAAATGCATTTTTTTTTTTCTCCTCTCTTTGAAACGCATTGCCTAGCTGGCAGATGGCCTTGTTCTCAGAATAAGCCAGGATGAGACCCGGATACTGAAACCATGCAGAAGCTTATTATTTGTGACTGACACTATTAACAGTATGCTCAGAACCATATTATAACCCAGCCGTGGAGGGGCGGGGGTGGGGAGCTGTCAGGTATATTAAAACTAGCTGACTTCAGACGCTGGCTTTCTTCTGCTGACCCACAGAGCTTTCTTTTCACAACCTGGAATTGGTGAGCAACAAAGGCTGGGCCTGGAGTTGCGTCATCTCTGAGACTTTCAAATCAAATTACAACCAATCCGGGTAATAGATATGCTTTTTCTTGCAATTCTTTCCTGTTGAGTGAGCCTCCCTTTACACACACTGTCTGCCCCCACTCCCTGCAACAGTAACAACCAACACAGCAAATAAAACCGTGCAGCTAAGAACTGCTCTTTTCTTTGCCTCAGAGATGAGCCTCGCCATGATATATTGTCTAAGCAGTGGTAACAGAGTAACTCAGCTTCGCTCAGTTACACGTAGCCTCCTCCGCTGGGCATTGGGATTCTGGAATGAGCAGTCAGAGAGTCAGTTTGGCGGCCCTTTCTCATGTAGACCACACTTGGAAGGAATTAGAAGGTAGATGTTTCGCTAGCATGCTCTTATAGATGTATGTCTTGAAATCCACTGGCAGCTAAAATGGAGAGGAGTCCCGGAGCTCTTGCCCCACACACGACAGTAGACAGCTTTTCTCCTGATCACATTCGCTTGTGAGAAAAACACCTAAAATTCGGGGGATTAAAAAAAATAGACATTGTGATTTTTTTTTTAAACCTAAAGTGCAAAACGCTTAGCCCAATTTGAAAGATTGAGGATTTTGAAAGGGAAAGGCAGTTAATTCCACAGTAAATATATCTTTATTGACTGCATTTATCATAGCTTAATCTCATAGTAAAAGAGCCACCCAGATGGTCCTTTAATGTTCCTTTTAGTACAAAGATTTTCTGAATCTTCTAGAGAGGAGTAGGTGGTGTGGGTAGGAAAAAAATAAATGTGCTATTTTGGCTTCTAGGGAGGAGGGGAGAGAAGCAATTATTTTTAGAATCTGTTCTAGTTGCACACAGTTTTAGAAGAAATGGAAGAGTGTGTGTTAATGTCAGTGAATCCTTCAGGGGGATGAATTCTGCAGAAATGTACCATCCCAATCCCGGCACTAGTGCTGGCAGAGAACACACTTCTAATTACTGTGTATGTGTGTGCACGCGCGTGCGTATGTAGCCCCTCATAGGTGTGGAGGAGGGGCTGGTCAGACCATGCATGTGGGAACAGGGTTTCTTGGATTAAAAAGTAGTTAGACTCAAATCCATTCTTCCGTAAGAAAGTATCATCGCTTATTCGGAGAGAGGTACAGAAAGAATATATGGTTGAAATGTAGAAAAGGCAGGAGCAAATTTAATAAAGTGTGTGTGTATGTGGGAGAGGGAGAGACAGACAGACAGACAGACAGACAGACAGACACAGAGAACCATGCTGTTAATTTATATTAAAGTACAAGCTGAATAAACTAACCAGAATATTCCCTGGCATTAAAAGTAAATATGAACTCCATTGCCATAACAGAACATCTTACTGTTTACACTGTCTTGATTCCCACCCCACCCCGGAGGATTAAGTCATTTTAAAATCAGACATTCTTACATGATAAATAATGCTCTGGACTTATGGTCCAGAATAAGCTTATTTTTTTTCAATTTCTAGGGAATTCTTTTCCACAGTCCTTTAACACGGACTCTTTGTATAGGTTTCTTCCCCCTCTTTTAGATGGCACTAATAATTCACTGCAGCTCGTCAAACACCATTCAGATTCCTGTCCATGTGCAGCATGCAAACACTTGGATGCTTAAAGACTTTTTAATAAATAGTGCCTTTCATCCAGACTTATAGTCAAACAAATATTGATTGAAACTTAAGAAGGAGTAATTTCCATAGCTTGAACTGTGCTTCTTAGTATATGAAAAAAGAGTGATGTTGGATGTGGACTTGGATTCACCAATTTATGTATTTATTATATATTATATTATATATTATATAAGGGATATATATATATATATCAACCTTTTTAACTTTTGATGCAAGAAATTAACAAATCCTCCTGAAAGAGGAATTCTCTATATTCTAAAAGCTAAACAGAAAAATCCAGGTATCTTGGTGTTTTCTCCCCCTCTCTTCCCCGAGAGACTTCCCCACCGAGCCACACGCCCCTCCTACCCTTCACCTTGAGCTGCCTACCATCCTTGGCACATGACGTCATAGCCCTTCGCTCTAGTCCCCTGGCAGTCAGCCTCGGCAAGGGTTCTGACCTCCTTGGGGTCTCAGCGTGCATCTGTATGGTAAACGTGGGATTTGTGAGTAGGAGTCTCTGTTTCTCCTTTCATGGGTAAGGTGGCGAGATGTTGGTTTGGAAACCAGACCTTTTTTTTTTAAAGTCTGTTTCTTTATTCGTCCATTTAATAGTCACTTAGGAATGCAGTGTTCCACTGGCCTGATACAGATGTCAAGGGCCTGAATGGGACAAGAATTGCTGCTGCTCTCAATTGTGAAGTTTCCAGGCTGTGGGAAGGATCCTGTGACTGAGGCTGAGACCCGCCCCACCGCCCCCCACCACCACCACCTAATTTAAACCTTTTATCAGTCCTTAAAGAAATGGTTTATAGAACATTTAAGTAAGTAAATGCTAAAGTGCAGTGTAGTCCACCGAACACCAGGACCCCCCTACACACACACACACACACACACACACACACACACACACACACTCACACGCGCGCGCCTTACCATGCCCCTCAGCTTCTCCCCTGACTCCTGTCCGCTACATTAGTCTCTCCCTCCTGTATGGCTTTGTCCCTACCTCTTTATTTACCTTTTTTAGACAGGGTCTTATTAATAGCCCTAGTCAGCCAGGGACTCATAGCCCTTTTGTGTCATGCTCCTGCATACAAGGACAGAGGAATCCATCTTCTGCGAGTTTCTTTAAGCACTTGCTGCTCCAGTCTGTGACGGCGCCTTGGGAAGCTATTGCTTGTTCTGTCCCCATTCCTAACACCTGGAGCATAGTCACCATGGTCCAATGCTGGGTGACTAAATGTCCCCCCCCGTCCCCCTTCCATGAGGAGGCCAGCTGGAGCTGCTAACTCTGAGACTCTGGGAGTCACGAAAGTACCCAAGACCTCTGCACCGTCTGAACGCTCGGGTACCATTTCTCCCTCGTGTGATTTTTACCTAGCCTACCTTCTCTATCACTCTGCCTCAACAGTGGGTGGCTTCCAGTATAGAAAGAAAATTTCACTCAGCTCCTGTTTTCCCAAAGACACAGACTGTTTGAACACAGACTGCGTTCTTTCAGTAACGCAGAATTGTGTTGATGTCGTCTATCCACGGGGGGTGTTGGTCTGCTTTTAATTTTCCTTGAGTGTTTCTTCGTGTGGCAGGGTCTGGAGGACCAACTGGTATTGGCTAGAGATGAATCTATCCAGGTGAATATGGGTGGTGTCCACACTTCTCTGCATCTGAACATCATGTTGATAATGATGGTCCCGACGCTATCATGAGATTGCATGTGCAAGGCCCTTAGCTCGATGCCTGACGTAGAGAAAGCGTCCGTGGGCTGCTCCAACATTGGGGGATATGTGAACTGTGGCTATGGAGGAGGAAACTAAGGCAAGAAGCCTCTGTGTTGAAGAGCAGAGAATTCATTCTTTAAGTCACCTCTTCTTACTGAGCCGCGAAGGACCTCTTTATTCAAGGCTTGGTATTAAAAGTTTGCTTTATGTCCAGATACTTGGCACTCCTAGGCATGGTTGGTGTCCCACCTGGCAACTCGGGCAGCCTCTGCGCAGACTCGATTCCCCATAAACTGTGGTATCTGTTAGCTGGGACTTACATTTTTTCCTCTTCGAGCGTTTGCCTGGTGTGTGTGTGTGTGTGTGTGTGTGTGTGTGTGTGTGTGTGTGTATGGTGTGTGTGCATGTGTGTGTGGTTTGTGTGTATGTGTGTGTGGTGTGTGTGTGTGTGTTTGTGGTGTGTGTGTGGTGTGTGTGTATGGTGTGTGCAGTGTGTGCATGTGTGTGTGTGTGTGTGTAGGTGTGTGTGCATGTGCGTGTGGTTTGTGTGTGTATGGTTTGTGTGTGTATGGGTGTATGGTGTGTGTGTGTGTGCAGTGTGTGCGTGTGTGTGTGTGTGGTGTGTGTATGGTGTGTGTGTGTGTGTGTGGTGTGTGTGTATGGTGTGTGCAGTGTGTGCATGTGTGTGTGTGTGTGGTGTGTGTGTGTAGGTGTGTGTGCGTGTGGTTTGTGTGTGTATGGGTGTATGGTGTGTGTGTGTGTGGTGTGTGTGTGTGTGCAGTGTGTGCATGTGTGTGTGTGTGGTGTGTGTGCATGTGCGTGTGGTTTGTGTGTGTATGGTTTGTGTGTGTATGGGTGTATGATGTGTGTATGTGTGTGTGGTGTGTGTATGGTGTGTGCAGTGTGTGCATGTGTGTGTGTGTGTGGTGTGTGTGTATGGTGTGTGTGTGTGTGTGTGTGGTGTGTGTGTGTATGGTGTGTGCAGTGTGTGCATGTGTGTGTGTATGTGGTGTGTGTGTGTGTGGTGTGTGTGCATGTGCGTGTGGTTTGTGTGGTTTGTGTGTGTATGGGTGTATGGTGTGTGTGTGTGTGTGTGTGTGTGTGTGTGTGTGTGTGTGTGTCCTTTGGTTGCACTCTCTGGTCTGCAGTGGTAGTTCATGATAGATCGCTCAGAGAAGCCTTATAGGTTCTAAGAACTGTCTGGTCCCTTCTGGAAGCACATCCAGTCTGTGAGATTGTGGCAAGTGAAGGAAGGTTTTCTTTAGTCACAAGCCCTGCACAACCGCACTAACTTTACTTTCTTCTCCAGGACCTTCAAATCGAACGAGAGAGGAGCGCATATAACATATCAGGTGGCTGCACGGCCCTCATCGTGGTTTGCCTTTTGGGGAAGCTCTACGTGGCGAATGCTGGTGACAGCAGGTGAGCGAATGAACAGTCCAGTCCAGTTTTTTACGTCCAGTCTCTCTGACAGCGTCGACCTGCTCTTTAAGAATTAAACAATATAAAGGAAAAATATTCTGGTTGGGATTAAATGTGGGAAGTACAAGCTTCCTGCATCCTGACAGGAATATTGGTTGCTTGGTTGGTCGGTTGGTTGATTGGTTTGTATATCCCTGGCTGTTCTAGAACTCACTCTGTAGACCAGATTGGCCTCAAACTCAGAGATCTGCTTGCCTCTGCCTCCCAAGTGCTGGGACTAAAGGCGTGCGCCACCACTGCCCGGCATGCTTTTCCTTTTGTGTGTATGCCTTTGGGAGTTCTGTGTGTGAGTGTATGCTTGTGTGTGTTTGTGTGTGTGTGTGTGTGTGTGCAAGCATGTGTGTATGTGTACATATACTATACTCTATGTTGTGTATCCTATACTCTCTATATAGCATATATGTCATATATGACACATACAGAGAGAGTATATATTAGAGAACAAGTGACATATAATATATATAAACTATACTATGCTCTTCATGTATCATATATACTATATTCTATATGATATATATGTTATATATGACATAAATACATTATCTATAAACTTTATATACTATATTCTATCTATATGATATATGTCAAATGATATTTACGGATTACATATAATATATGGAGTGTAGTATACATATATATGACATAGAGAGTATAGTGTATATATGACATAAGGAATATAGTGTATATATAATATATAGGAAGGTTAGTGTATGTATGACATAGAGTATAGTATATCTAGTTTACATAGCATTTGGAAGGAAGAAGATAAACTTGGGCTTTAATCATCTAAATAAATGGTGCTTGTTTGCAGTGACACTTCTTCTGTATTGGTGTGGAGAATGATCACATCACAGACTTTTTAAAACTGTGGCAAAGTGGCTGACAGTGTGGTAGGACCTTTCCCTAAACAAAGACGGTTTTGAAGATGATGAAGGCTGGACTCTAAAACATGTGGACGGTCATCACCCAGCAGTGACTGCTCTCTTGGGGTGCCACCATTCCCTTAGGTCCCGGGGCTGCAGGCCTGTCCCCTGCCTCTCCAGTCCTTCTCAGATCCCCAACCTCACCTTCTCTTCCCTTTCACTGATTATTCTACTGCTGGTGTTCAGTAGTTTGGAAGACTAACCCTCTTGATGTAATCAAGAACTCCACTCTAATCTTTCTTCCATTTACAAAGAGGAGACCTAGGTGAGAAGTTTCCATTACTCTTCCCCCAATAAGGCATCTATTCCTGACCTTCACCCAGGAAGATCATAGAAAACAGCGGAGAAAGGGCTGCCAAGCAAGATGAGCATTTTCAGAAGTCCATTTATTCTGGAAGAATATGTGGATTTTCAGTTTAAGACAATGCTATCTCAGGTTTCAGTGTAAAATTTTGCCCAGTAAATGGCAGGGTATTTCAGACACTGTTTATCCCATGGTTCTGGTTCCCCAGTGCCCACAGAGGTTCAGCTCAGATGTCCTCACAATGGATGAAGAATTGAATGGAAGCCAGCAGGAGTCAGTAGCCTCGGGAAGGCGCTGGCCATCCCAGCTTTACAGGGACAAGGCAGGGGGAATCGCTAAAGTGAGCACTAGGCCAGAGTGGCAGGAAGCCTTGAAAAAGACGCCCTTTGTCTTCCCACCTTTTATCAGGCTTCTCATTGGTTGACCACACCTGGCTCTAGCCAGCAAACAGGTAGCACCAGGACTGTGTACAGGCGAGCATGCCGGGCACAATCAAGGTCACGGCTGGGGGCAAATGGAAACCAGTCGACTGCCTGTCACTTCTTCAAATACCCATGAGTTTAGCAGCTTCTGCCCAGAACTCGGTAGCTTGTACGCGGGCACTGAGGGCAAGATGGTGGCCTCTCGTTCAGTGCTAGATTCTAAACTCGTTGAAGATGGCAGACAGAGGCGTCATGTCTGCTGTCGGAGGGACCGGGTCTGTGAGCCAGCCATGTGCTCGCACTCCGTGTCTTGTTCCTAGTCTGTTAACATGAGTTTGCTTCCCTCGTCCTATGCTCGGCCCCTCCCTCCATATGACCTGAGGTTCCAGAGTTAACTCCATAACAGCATCCAGAGTATCTGTAGCTTAGGTTGTCATGTTTAAAACTACCCCCTCCTCAGTGCCTTGACTATATTTTTTTAACAGTCTTTGCCTTGGGAGGCAGGCTGCTTTTGCAACCACGCCTAGCTAAGTGATGGCTTGTACATCCCAGAAACTCCCTGTCTGGGAACCTGTCCGTTCCCTGTGTCCATCTCTTGGGCTTTTTGTCCTGGGTTCCACTTTCCAGACCTCGGTTTCCACGTGGGTAAATATATCGGCATTGGACTGCATGACATCTAGAATTTATGACTTGCTAAAGCTTAGCCTAGGGGAGGGACACTTGGAAAGCTAAGTTGTGCTACTTTCCCCAGTCTTTGTGACATTTCTTAGAGCTTTGTGACATCTTTCTTAGAGCCTATTAAGCTATTAATTTAAACAAGGCCTCGTTTTTTTCTAACTGCTCATAAAAATATGTTTTATGGTTACCTCTAATTTTAAAAGCCTAATAAATACCCATTTTCTTCAGAAAGCCATGGTACACAGAATAAAAATTATCCTGCAACCCGGGAAGCTTAAATTATATTTGTGGTTCTCAAGCCCCTGTGTCCAAATACAAAGTTGGGTTTTTATAGCTAATCGGTTAGGGTTGGCATCCACATGGGGATCATAATTCATAAAGGACACTGGGAACTGGTATTGTATTAAGCTTGCCCAATGATCATTTATGGAATACTTACTTGCTACAATGTTTTTTTGTTTTGTTTTGTTTTTTTGAGTTAGTTCTTTTTTTTAATTTTATTTTATTTACTAAGTTTTTTTATTTACGTTCAAAATCATTTCCCCTTTCCCGTTTCCTCCCTCCCCGAAAGTCCCATAAGCCCCCTTCCCTCCCTCTTTTCCCCATTCAACCCCCTCTCGCTTCTCTGTCCTGGCATTCCCCTACATCCAGTCTTTAAAGGACCAGGGGTCTTTCCAGGATGTCTCTCCTTCCATCTTCTTGGAAATCTATTGATATGCGAATTGTGTCTAGGGTATTCCGAGATTCTGGGTTAATATCCCCTTATCAGTGACTGCATACCATGTGTGTTCTTTTGTGATTGGGTTACCTCACTAAGGATGATATTTTCAAGTTCTGACCATTTGCCTAGGAATTTCGTGAATTCATTGTTTTTAATACTTGCTACAATGTTACTTGACTTGTTACTACACTGGCATCATCTTAGACCATCCTGGCCAACTTCATATACTAATGATATGTCTTGGGCATTTCAGTTGTTATTCTCGGGAAAGAACTAGCAGGCAACCATCCACCTACCCTCGAGATTGCAGGTTATCATTCACGAAGAAGCAGTCAGGAGTCCAAAGACTCGGGTAAAATAATAATATTAGCGATGGCGATGCTTAGAGCTGAGAGAAGATTCTGGCAATTAGTCAGGGCCCTGATTAATTATGTGCTAATTTTATTTCATCGTCAGGTAATAATTGTCATGTGTTTATCCTTTAAGACTTGACAGTTTTTTAGGGTGAAAAATAAATCTTTCGTTGTGTGTGTGCCCTACCGTGTAATTACTTACCGAATAATGAGAGAAGCTCTGCGCTGGTTTGATTGAGCTACCCAGGGTCAAGGGCTGTTTTCAGGGCCATTTCTCTGTGTGCTGTCTGCTTTACCATCAGGCCTTGCGTAGGCTCCGGGTTGCCCTCAGGAAATGCTGCTGGCAGCGTCTGTGGCTTACCAGTGTCTGATTCATCTGAGGTGTCCTGGTCTGCAGAGGGGACAGACTTCCCTTCCCTTGTTAGCTGAGCTCATCAGCCATATAGAAAAAAAAATGCAGCATCTGCAAGACACGCGGTTCCTTTATTTCTCCCAGGCAGAGGTAGTCAAGTCTGCTCAACGCCCAGGGATCTTACGGGGCAGGCAGTGAAGCAGATGGTGGGTGGATTTTCACTTTAAGCTAGAGTGAACCCAGAGCATGGAAATGTCACAGGAGGCGGTGTGCACTGTGCTCGAGTCCCCAGCTCTTCGGGCTGTGCTCCTCTTCAGCTCAGGAAGGTACCCTGGCTCCGTTTTAGAAGACCAGTTCGTCTTGTTTCTAGAGGACTCCGGCACCGAGAAGGCAAAACCACTACTGCTTACTTCAGACAATGTCAATAAGGGTTAAGAAGCTGAGACTAGGTGAACTCACTCTGACTGAGGAAAGGCGGAATCATCAGGAATCATTAGCATCTTGATTCCACAGCTGCAAGGGTTATAGTAACAGGCAACCATGAGACAGCTAGGTGCTAGGTGCTTGCTTAATACCAGGACAAGGTCACGTTTCATTCTGTCAAGAATAGGGTGAAAAGTAGGAATGGCTCTTCTCAGATATATGCAGTTGATAAGAAGCAACTTTCCCAAGGTCCCCAGCTACTAAGGAACAGCTGCTATGACACCCAGGACTGCAGTAAGAGAGCCACGTCCTCAGGGACTAAACCCACCCACCCACCACCCATCCACACTAAGACTCTTTCAACATCTATAAGGCAGGGATTTCTATTTAACATCTTTATTCCCTGTGTATTCTGTACCTGAAATACTGACACACTTCCTATTCAGTGGCACCTCAGAGTTTACCCAGAATGCATTATGGGTATAAGAAAGTGGATAGCAACATCTAGAAGAAACCTTTCCCTTTGAGACGGCGTCTATCTCTGTTTTCTGTGTGCTAGGATGATGACCGTGCCTAGCTCCTAGAGATTAATGTGAGTGGGCTGCATTTGTCTTACTTTTTTGTTACTGTGATGAGACATCATGACCGAGGTAACCTACAAAAGAGTTTATTTCGGAGGTTTTGGAGAAGTAGAGTCGGTGACCTTCACCACTGAGATTGTGGTAAGCATGGCGTTCGCTGGAGCTGTATGGAGAGCATACATCCTGCTCCATGGTAAGAGGTAGAGAGAGCAAACCCAAATTGGTGCAATTCTCTTGAAAACTCAAAGCCTAACCCAGTGACACACCTCCTTTCAACAAGGTCACATCACCTAATCCTTCCCAAACCGTTCTACCAACTGGAGACCAGACATTCAAATAAATGAACCTACGGAGACTATTCTCACTCAGATCGCCCCAAGAGTCATCAAGCTTTGGGTGGCTTAACCAGTTCCTTTATAGTGTTAAAAAAAAAAAGATGTTTTTCAAAACAAGGACAGTCAACTTTCTAAAGTTCACAGCGTTTTGAGACCATTTTCGAAGTGTGTTTTCATTTTGAGGATAGTCCCGTTGAAAACAGTGTAAGCTGCCTCTCCGCCTCCTGTGTGGCCGTTACACCAAGCATTTCCCCCACATAGTCATAGACTTCCATTCAGTGTGTTTATGGACATTGAAGATTCCTGAGAACACGAGGTGATATGCTTAAAACTCTCCTGGAGAAGGTGGAGAGATCAAGGGGGTGGTCACCTATTAACTCCCATTGCAAGAGCGAGCAACCCTTGGGCCAGGTGTGCCCAACCAAATGAGTTTAAAAAAGAAAATTGAATGCAAAAAAAAAAAGACTCTTATACTGTCTTAAGAAAGTGTTTGATCTAGGCTGACAGCAGCATTCATAGCTGTCCTCGCTGGGTGCAGTCCGAGGGGCAGGGGTCAGACGCCCTTCTAACTGCACCTAGGAAACTCTTCTAAGATGGCCGGGTCCGATCCGTTTTCCTTTTGTTTCTTCCTGTTTTGCAGAATTTTCCCATTTAACTTAGAGCTTTCTCTGTTGGGTCAGAGGTGAATTCCTACAGCAAGTCTGAACCTCCATGAGGATAGGATCTAGATATTAAACAAGACTTACATTTCTAAATTCAAAACCAATTACATGTCTGTGGTGTCGTCTCTCATAGGCGTCTCTCCCCTCTGCTGATGGAAAGATAATGAAACCTTATAGAACTGCCTCTGGCTCTGGAGACTGTAGAGGACTGTTCATTCTCTGTTTCATGCACCCGCATTTCACCAGTGGCCAGTGCCGCCCTTTCGCAGAGCTTCTCGTTGCTCCTAAGTGCTTCGTCTGTCCGGTCCTACATCCTACCCCTTTAATGGGAGCCTTTCTCTGAGTCCAGAGATACATTTGATCTGCTTCCATTGGCTGCTTCAAGTCTATGATACCTCTCATTTTCTTTGACATATATCTAGAAAACAGCATAGAGCCAAGGTGAAGCACCGTTCTCCACGGTGGAAGTTAAATATGCCATTTTGGCCTTTTAAAAAAAAATCTCAGTGTATTCCTTAGCACTGCCCAAATCCTATAGAAGGGATGAAGAGGAAGAAATTAATATAGTCAGAGGTCACGGATACATGCAGAGAGGCAGAACTCTGCATTTCCTGTCATAGCCCCATAGGCCACACAGGGGGACTCCTGGAGATGTTCTTTTCCCAGCCTGTGGTTCCCTAAGCCAACATCAGTGCTTGGGTACATGGGTAGAAGAACCGGTTATGTCTTAGGCATCCTGCCTCAGAAGCCTTAGGGTCAACAGCCAGCAGTCTGTGTCGTAGTACATCCTCCACATGATGTGGATGTATACTGCTCGAGGTTAAAAGTAGGACTCAAGTGGCTGGGCATGCTTGGTGCACAGCTATCATCCCAGCATTTGGGAGGCTGAGGCAGAAAGCTTGCATACAAGAGCAGCCTGGGCTACAGAGCAAGACTCTATCTCAAGGAGGAAAAACAAAAAAAACCAACACTACCTTATAGTATTCTCTGAGCAGCTGAGAGAATGAGGAAGGAGCCACTGTACCCTCGGGGTTACAGAATGACAGCTCCTTCCAGCTGAGGAGTAGTGCTGGTAGTTACAGTACACACACATGCAACTGTACAGCACATGTGGGGGAGTGCCTCTAGCCTGTGGCTTGGGGTCTCTTAGTGTTGCGTGTAGCTTTGTGCTACCCCGCTTTAGCTCCAGGAAGTGGCCACGCTACCAGCCCCTCCCAGCTTCCTTTGAATCCATGGATAAAAGACACGCGCACGCGCGCGCGCGCACACACACACACACACACACAGAGAGAGAGACAGAGAGAGAGAGAGAGTTGTTCATTTTCAATTTGCTTTCTTGGCACAATTGATGGGTACTACTGTCTCCCACCTGGAAAAGTGTGCCCATATTACTCTTAGCTCTGTTTCTCCCACCTATCCTAACTTTAGTCAGTCAGTTGAATCTAGTCCCTGCTAAACCTCCCTGACCACCAGCCTACAGGAGTAGCCACAGCCCACCACTCCTCCTGAGACTTCACATGGTTGCCTGGTTCTCTTCTCTCCAAAGCATGGTGAACTCCGACTCTCCTTCCTTGCAACTCCCTTTTCCTTCTAGGTACCCAGAAGTTCCACCTGTCCCTTCCACCGGACAATTGGCCCATGGCTTTCTTTACTGACGGGTCAAGAACCAGTTGGGGAACAGGACCTCATCATCAGAACTACCCTTACATCTTAGTGACAACCTGATATTCTAGAATATAGGTCCAGTTATCCAAAGATGGAATTAGAGTGAAAATTCTTGTATGGCCCAGCTCCTGTCTCAGCCTCAGTGCCCTTAGCTGAAGTGAGGTGGATCTCTGAGAAACCTCTGTTTCAGCCTTAGCTCCTACTCCCAACCAACCAAGCGGTGGTTTTAATATCTTCCCTTTTCTCTTAGCATGCTGGGAGGCTTTGCCAGGTAGTCTCGTGGTATTTATAGAAAAGAAGGATTTGCTTGTGAAAGGGTTAGCATGAGGTTATTGAGGTTAAGTTAGTGATCCTCTCTTTCCCTTTATTCTTGGCACTGCAGATGGGCATCACAGTGCATTATGACTGCTACCAAGGTCAGAATCCATTGTAACAAGTCCTGCAGGTGATCCTTTTTGCTATATTATTCTTCAATATCATATGTGGTTATCAAGAGTGCTGGCAAGCTAATTTGGCCTTTTGGGTCGTTCCATTTCATTTCTTTGGTGAATCCACACTTTTTCTGTAAATATAACTTTAGTTGATCCATCCTCAGCAGGAAGTAGTACGTGAAGGCCTCCAGTGTTTCATGATAAGGTCTTTGATGTCTGCTAAACTGTCCTTACTGGTTGTCATGTGTGGGTTTTCAGATGGCTGTTTGCTCTAGGAAGTTTTCTGAATACGCTGGGTATTTGACCTTCAACTCTGTCCTTCTTTACAGAGGAAAGGCGGCAAACTCCAGGAGCCAGTGTGGAGTGGGTATTGGTAGCTAGCAGGTAGGAAGAAAGGCTGCATGCAGCCTTCATAAGTGAGTCTGTCTGCTGGGCTGTGAAATGCAGTACAGTAGAAAAGCCCACGTGGTAGAGTCTGAAGAAGTTGGTCCTCACCACCGCAGAAAGCATCCCGTCTTGCTGTGTTAGTTTCTACTCCTTGGGATGCCACACAGCTAGGAGATAATACTTACAATTCCCGGGAAAATGGCTTGTGCATCACTCATTTGCCAGCTACAGACCAAGCCCACGCACTGTGGTTTGCCGTTAGCGTGAGGATGCAGTGACCATCCAAAAGACCCAAGATCTTGGCGGTCTGGAAGGAGGATACGGCGTAGGATTGACATAATGGGTGTACTTCATGGTACAGATTCCTAAAGAGAAAAATAAGACCAAGGACTAACTACACAGAGAGGTATGAGTTGCAGCTTTGTGGGGGTGGAGGGGAATGGGAGGGTGGGGGGGTGGAGGTGGGAGGGCAGAGGTGCAGAAAGAAAGGCATTACCTAAGGGAGGTGAGGAGAGGACAGAGGAAGTAAGGCTTCAGCCACACTAGCATTTGGGAGGAAGTCTGGTGACCAGAGAGAAGCAGACCAGGTTAAGACGGGGTGTTGGTGGAGGTGCGGGTGCATGTGAGTTAATGAATTAATTCCGTTCCAAACGTGCTTGCACACCTACCGTGGAAACCAGAGATCTGAGTAGTGATGATGATGATGATGATGATGATGATGATAAAAAGCTTTGCTCTTGTGGAGTTTACGTCATTGTGTGGGAGAGAAAGCCGTAATAAATAAAATAGGGAGAGTGTAAAACTCACATAAAATCATCTCAACGATACATGGTAACCGGGTACGTTTGAAGTGCTCACTCCAGACACCTTCTTGCTGTATGGTAAGCATTTAATAAGTCATAGTTACGAGCCGTGATCATCCCTATACTTTCTTCTTTTTGTATCTACTACAAATAGAAAAGTTTACCCCTTTAATGTATCTTAGTTTAGTTTACAATAAGAGTGTGATGTGAAGTCAAGTAAATTGTGCATTATGGAAGAAGCAGCTTGACATGGGGGGGGGGCTGCGTGAACTCCTGAGCCGTTGGAAAGTGTGTGTTAGGAACGCTTCCGATGGCCTTCGAGTCTTCTGCTGTGGGTTTCCGGTGTAGAATGTCACTCAGCTGGTATTGATGCCAAATGTGAGTGCAGGTCCCCAGAACCCTAGGTCTTATTGGATCTGGGCTGCATCCTGAATTCAAGCTGGAACACCAGTGTACTTGCACAGGTGTGTGTCTCCCAGAGAGTTGACAATGATACCAAAGTTTACTTCGGGTGCGTACTGGCCGCACTGAAATACTCTTTCCATTCATGTGGCTGATTTTCAGAGAAGCTCTCCATTTGCCTTTCATTTGTTTTCTTGCTTTTCTGTGCCCAGGCCTTTTTGTGTAGCTTCTGACTTAGTGTATGTTTGGTTTTTTGTTGTTGTTGTTGTTTGGTTGGTTGGTTGGTTTTTTTGTTTCTCTACCTCTCTGAGTCACATTCTTCATGATTCTGAGTAGGCAGGTGAAATTGCCCTCAATATGTCAAGGACCTTTTGCCAAGTGTATATTTGAGCCTGAGGGTGAATAGGTCATTACTTTAAAAAAAAAAATAAATGACTAGACTGATTGCCATATCCATCCTGGACCCTTTCTTTAAATGGGTTCTGATAGCAGAGGTCCAGTAAGAGTGACAGACAAGAATACTCAGGTGAAACAGGTGCATGCCTGCTCAGACTGGATTTAAGGCCTGGCCTCAGCTACATTTGTGCTCTGTGAGCTTGAACAAGATACCCAACATGCCCGCCCCTTATCAATAAAGATATTAGAGAACTCATTGAGGATATGTGTATCTGAATGAGCTGCTCCGCCCCAGGGCAGCCATGTTCGCACATCACAGTATTCTTCCCGAAAGGCTGTGATGACGACGACGGTGTCCCCTTCCTCTCCAGCTGAGCACCTACTCTCAGTGCAGAGAGCCCTATGGTCAGAGCCTCTCAGAAGTGATGATGTCACACCAGGAAGCACTCGCAGGACCTTCTGCTGCACCACAGCCTCTAGGCAGCAGAGATGTCATTGCATTTAGCCAGATGTTAATTACTGTTTTGCTACATCAGCAGCAGGCGGTCTTCTGGTGGAGCCAATGTTCCTGCGGGGAACTTTCAGGCTCGCTACACTGCCCGCCTGAGCCCAGCAGTGCCCAGCAGAGGGAGGGCAATTACGCCCGTGGGTTTTCCTAACTGTATCTTCGTGTATTGTGAGTGCAGAAGTGTGTAAAAAGATACAATGGGCTGTGGGAAATATGTCCCAGGATAAGCCTAAAAGGAATTGGACAACAGGCTTGAAAAGCCAGACAAACTCCAGCCCTCTTTTCCCTTAACATTCAGTATTTCACAGACTCTGCACCCTGCTCTAGTAGGTGTCAGGGATAGGCTGACTTCTTCCTCGAATGTAATTGGTCTTGACAACTCTGAAACAAGCCTACCTATCATGCATAGCCCTGCATATCGTTACTGCCCTTCCCAGCTTCCTCACCGGCCCCACCCTGAGTTCCCTCATCTTACACAAATGACTCTATGTTCTTTGCCTTCCTTAGCGCTTCTCTTCCGAGGCAGGGGTCTCCGTCCAAGCCTGCAGTCCCTAGATGAACTCCCCTCAGGACAGGCTCCTTTCTGTTCCTTCCAGTCAGTCCTCGAAATCCACTTTGCTTTGTCATCTTATCTGTTCAGATGTATGATGAACCTGAAAAGCTCTCCTGACTATTTTTCCTCTTCCTCCTGGGTGTGGAGACCATCTTCCACAGCCCTGTATACATTTAGCACACAGCCAGATGACAGTGTTGCAGCCAGAGGATGTGAGCAGAGGAAACTTCTAGCCCATAAAACCTCTTATACACCATGGTTTGAAGTGTGCATGTGTGTGCCATATACCAAGGGGCATGTTCAGTACCAAATCACCACTTTCTGTGACTGTGACTTCATTTGGAAATGGGATCTTTGCAAAACCAGATGCGGTCATACTGGAGGAAGATCTGCCCTAAATCCAGTAACTGTCATCTGAGTAAAGATGGCCATGGAAAGACACAACGCAGGCAACACCAAGGCATGTGGGAAACCGGCATAAACTGGGAGAAGCAAAAAAGGATGCTTCCCCAGAGCCTAGGACGACTCTGCTGACCCTGACTCCTACCTCCTTGTCTTCAGAGCCAGGAGGGATTAGAAGCCATTGATCTGAGCCACCAGGTTTCCGTGACTGTCACACTATCCTCAGGATTCTGCCACACACATGATGTTCCTCCTTACCCCTCTGCAAGTAGAAGTTGACAAACCCCAGTGGTCTCCAATGTGCTTGCTGATGTGGGCAGAGCACCTGGCAGCCTCTTACTTCCCTGTGTATATAGAGGCTCCCATAGTACCCTGAGCTAAACAGACATGATATCTTTACAGGAAGTAAGCATGCCATTGGGACTTTTAGGATTCATCTATTCCAGCTATTATTGCCCTTCATTTACCACTATGTAAGTGCACTTAAGAGCATCTGTGGCTAATACACACTCAACTCTTTTCTCCTTAGAGGTGGGGTGAGAATGAGATGGGCTCTAACTCTGTAGCTCAGGCTGGCCTTGAACTGATGATCAATAAACCTCCTGCCTCAGCCTTCAAGATCTGGGATTATAGATATGAGCCACCTTGCTTCGGTCAGCTGTGGAATTCACCCTCCTTCACCAGAAGGTCTTGCTCCTCACGCCTGACCAGCACTCATACCTGCCCAGCGCTCACACCTACCCAGCACTCACACCTGCCCAGCTCTCACACCTACCCAGCGCTCACACATGCCCAGCTCTCACACCTACCCAGCGCTCACACATGCCCAGCGCTCACACCTACCCAGCTCTCACACCTACCCAGCGCTCACACCTGCCCAGCGCTCACACCTGCCCAACCCAAAGTTTTCCTTCAGTTACTTTATCCACATCCTATCTCTGAGCAGCTCACCCAGCACATCTACTACCCAACAGAATTTCCCAACAGGCCACAGCCCTCTCTCTCTCTTTCTTTCTCTCTTTCTTTCTCTCTCTCTCTTTCTCTCTCTCTGTCTCTCTCTCTGTCTCTCTCTCTGTCTCTCTCTCTCTCTCTCTCTCTCTCTCTCTCTCTCTCTCTCTCTCTCTCTCTCTCTCTCTCCACTCCACTGTCTCTGCAGAATGTCAGAAGCCTTCCAGGAGGCGCATGGCACGGCTAGGCTCTGTCGTCGGCTCTGCGCATCCCACTGCTCCCACACCCTAAAGCAGAGTCAGCCTCACCAACTTCTGCCTTGGCGCGCGGAGCTGCAGTCTTCCAAGTGTTTGTTACACAAGGTGACTGTGAACTTGCTGCTCCTGCTGTTTCTGAAGGATCGTGTTGACTGTGACAGTGTAGGAAGGGTCTCCAGTCCTCACATCTGCTTAGAAATTCCCAGAGCTGTGCCATGAGCCTCTGCTGGGGAAGACTGTGTCTCTGTGTCACAGCTCCGTCCTCACACGGCGCCGTAGCTAACGCTCTCTCGTGAGCTTGTTAAGGGAGAGCCGTTTCTGCTGGTGTGAGTTTTTCTATTTTAGACTCTGACTTGGTCAGATGGCCCTGGTGTTGAAGTAGTTTTGTTACCTTCTAGAAAACCTAAGGGCATCGCAGCACTTGCATTAACTTTTTCATTCCTAGCTTCTCATAGCCACAGTTTTGTCTCCACACATCTCTGGTTTGGTTAGGCTTCTGTGTGTGTGTGTGTGTGTGTGTGTGTGTGTGTGTGTGTGTGTGTGTGTTGTTTTGTTTTTTTTCATTTTATTGTATATAATCTCGCATTCAACCTTATATATAATCTCACATTCAATCCTCCCTGGAACAAGGTGAATAAGGTATAAATAAACAAGATGCCCTAGAAGACTCATACTTAAGATGCTCGGAAATGAAGGAATTTTCCTTTCCCCAAATGGTGCCCTTTTTTCTTGTGTCCCCAGTATTGTTGCAGGGCATGACAGTGGGTCATTACTTTCTTAACACTGTGACTAAACACCTAGCAAAACAACAACAAAAATCCTTGAACGATTACAGTTTTGGAACGTGGTGGGATAGGCGTGGGACCTGGAGCAAGAGCTGCCACAACAACTTGAGCTTATGGTATGTTTTGTTCACACTGGGCAAATCAGAAAATAAGAGCACCGCCTGAAACCGGAAGTTCAGGTAACCGGAAGTTCACGTAACCCTGAAGTCCTGCCCCCAGTAACCAACTGACTCCAGCTAGAGCTGATGTCCCAAAGCTTTCCTCAACCTACTGAACAGGCCATCTCGCGACCAAGAGTTCTGAACGTGAGCCTATATAACATTCAAGCCGTTGTACTGACAAAAACAAAAACAACAACAGAAAAGAAACAAAGAAAAAAAACAGAGTAATTTAACAACGCCTTTCCTCCCTTCACTTCTCTCTCCTCTCTCCTTATCAGGGCAAATACTGTCGGGTGGCCAGTGTATCTTTCCTGAACTGTATTTCAGCTTCATTTGCAGCCGCGTATGTGGATCGTTCCTTATATCCGTCTGGAATATCCCCAAGATAAATGAGAAATCAAGCCCTTTAGGGACACCCTCCTCCACCCCAGAATCAAGGCTAGTGTCTTTCTTTAGCCTTCTTTGTCACCTGCGCTCTCTCTCTCTCTCTCTCTCTCCCCTGTCATTTCGTATCCTCCTCACTCCCCATGTCCTAGCAATACCACACCATACACTCAAATCTCCGGGGACTAAATTGGTGCTTTACACTCAGAGCTGCGCACTCCCCTCCTTGTCCCTGAAGCACACCTTGGGATGCCACCCCGAAAATTAAACAGAAGTACCGCCTCTTCTTTGAGGTCTTTCCTGACTCCTCAGTGCCAGCCCAGACAGACCCCATTCACTGGTGCCTCGCTATGCCTGATGCCCAGGGCCCGTCTCGTCTATACTACTAGCTCCCTTTCACACTCGGCATAATTGGGCCTCTCTCTTTCTTCATTAATGGGCACCGACTCATTTGTGACAGAAATCAAATCTCACTTTATATCCCCTCAGAACTCTTCCAAAAGTAGGCTCAGTTCCTCTCGGAATTGCTTGGAACTCGTATGCCTCCTTGAAAAGTTTATGACACGGTGGATACCATGTCAGATTTGTCTGTGTTCTTAAAGGAGCTTGGAGAAGTTTGACTTGAGACAGCACTGTTAAGAAAAGGTGCACAAGGGGCTGGAGAGATGGCTCAGTAGTTAAGAGCACTGACTGTTCTGCCAGAGGTCCTGAGTTCAATTCCCAGCACCCACATGGTAGCTCACATCCATCTGTAATGGGATCTGATGCCCTCTTCTGGTGTGTCTGAAGGCAGCTGCAGTGTACTCATAATAAATAAAAAATAAATAAATCTTTAGCTGGTGTCAGTGGTGGCGCACACCTTTAATCCCAGCACTTGGGAGGCAGAGGCAGGCGGATTTCTTGGTTCGAGGCCAGCCTGGTCTACAGAGTGAGTTCCAGGACAGCCGGGGCTACACAGAGAAACCCCATCTCATAATAAATAAATAAATAAATAAATAAATAAATAAATAAATAAATAAAAAAAATAGAAAATGCACACCAGGGCCTGGAATGTTACAGAGATGGTTAATTATGATTAATCGCAGGTCCAGTCTGTCCCAACACACACCCTGTCATTTCTGACTCCAGATTCCACCCGGAAGACAGTGCTTCTTGTTACCTCTCTTACATCTCCTTTGGTCTAACACCAACATCTCTCAACTGAACTGCCACAAACGCTCTGGTCTCTTAACTTTCAGCTCTGTCTGGCACCAGCCCGGTTTCCACTCGCCACAAGGATAATGTTTAAAAAAAAAGATAAAACTCCCTTTGCCAAACCCTCCAGAATCAGTTGTTGAAATCGTCTGAACTCTTAAAAGAACATTCACGATCGTTCGCGATCCTCCCAACGGGCCCAGCCCTCCTCTCTAACTCCTTCTACCTGTCCTGCCTTTACTGCTGGGCCACCACACAGGGTTTGCCCAGCCCCTCTCGCATGCTGGAGGCCCCCCACTGTTCAGCCCCTCCACACACACACGCACACACACACACACACACACGCACACGCACACACACACAATTACTTGTGCCTTTAGCTTTCTGGGGCCTCCCTTACCGGTGTTTGGTCTCAGCACGCCTTCCAGGATCTCCTCACTGACCTCCCTAGACAGACACCCCGCTTCCCTGGGTTATGGGGAAATGCCTGGCAAACATTAGTGCTTACAGATTATTTACCACTAGAAAGAAAATGAGAGAAAGGACTTAGAAGTCCTAATTTGATGGGTAAAATTGTTGATGTGACCGGCGCTTTCATTATACTCAGGGTCACATGGGTCTGATTTGAGTCTATTTTTATGGTTAACATTTTCAAATTGCTCTGAAGACTTGAGCCCTCCATAAGCACACAGTGTTTTTGGCTCGGTGTACCTGGTGCCCGGTGTTTTAGACAGATCTGCTTCAGATCGGTGGCTTGGCCCTGTCTAGCAATCAAAGCGGTGATCTCCACTCAGTCATTTAGGGCATACCTAAATTTACAGCATGCCTCCCCTCAGCAATGTAGGACATAAGCCAGGGGACTTTGGTGTCCCCCGACAGGGCCTCTGCACGTGCTGGCCCCAGAGTCAGTGGTCTCTCTGGGTTTTCGTCCTCTCTCTCCTTCTGGGTCATTCCCAGCTGTTCTCATTTCAGTATTTTTGTCCCTAGTAATCGTCTGAATGGAAATTCACCAGATCCACACTTCCAGCCTTACAGAAGCAAGGCTACTTAGCTGTAAGGGATATATTCTAAGCTTCCCAGTGGATGTCTGAAACCTGCTCCCTGCAGGGCCCTGTGTGCTCTGATTCCTATCCTTCATACCCATGAGACATGTTAATTTATAAGTTGGGCACCGTGTAAGATCAACTGGGACAGAAATAATTCCAGTGGTGTGCCTTTTAATAGTCGTCATTTAAATTTTTTGAATGGTTTGTTTCTGGAATTCTGCGTTTGATAATTTAGACGGGGACTGGCCTTGGGTATCTGAAATGATGTAGAACGTGGACAGCTGTATTGAATTTTACAAGGGATGGGAGCCAGCAGGCTCACCGTTAGCAAGAGACAGACCAAGTGCCAGAGAGACAGTGGCGGTTAAGCTGGTCTTCCCGGGACGGAGCTGAGTGCTTCTGTGGCGTTATTTAGTTGTGAGTCCTTTAAAAGTTGTTCTGAATGCTCAAAGATGGCTGGGAATGTGGGTGAGAAAAGATGGTGTACCACTAACAGGGGCAAGTATAGGAGAACAAGACAAAATCCCCAGGGGAAGTCCTAGCACAGCCTTCCATCTGGCCCAGGCACTGACCTCTCCATGTCCTGGCTTCTTCATGCCGGAAATGAAACTCAGGCACTAATGAGATTAAAAAGCTGAAAGATGTCTGTGAAGAAATGTCATTTACCTCCGCTCTGAGTTATGCACCTCTCGTTAATGTTTAATGATCTGTGATGGGTTTCGGGAGTCACTGTAGTGATTTGAACTTTCTGTACTTGACAAGTGTTCTCTCTAATTATCCACTGAGAGCAATGGAGCTGTGGGAAGAATGAGCCGGCAACTGTTGAGAGGTTGTAGCGATTTGTGTTATACTTTCCCGGTTGTAACAATTTGTGTTATCTCTTTCCCTGCTTTGTCAAGAGCTGAGCAATTAGTCTTACCTTGAAAAGCACACTCGAAGCAAGGCAAGTCAACCGCTGTTTCCAGCACTGCCCGGCTCTGCCCCACCTCCATGAAGTCTTCAGTCCTGGGCTAGAACTGATTCCTTGGACCTATGTACTGTGCCATGCCTCAGGTAGCCATGTTCTATGGAAGAGGAAGATTGAGCCTTGTTGATGCTCAAAGAAGCAGGCCAAAGTTACACGTGACAAGTCGAAGAGCCAGCTCTCCACCTAAGTCCACCTGTCTCTCCCCAGGCACAGTACCACGAATGGATTCATAGACCTAAAAGGACCAGACCTCTTGTCTGACTTGGGAGGTGGTATCCGTGAGCCCAGGTTAAACCTGCTTCTCACACCTACTTGGTGACTTCAGCATATTGTTTAAAGTCTGACATTGCTCCTCATCTGCAAACTAATATCACCTTGGGTTGCTAAAGAAAAATTAGAATCATTTTTAATAGCACATGTTCCTTTAAAAATAAAAAAAAAACAAAATAAAAGCATAAGTTGGTTTGGTTTGGTTTGCCCCTTCAGTTAGAGGAACAATGGGTCCTGTAAGATTCTTCAGTCCAAAGGTGGTGCCTCCAGCCTCCAGGGGGCTTCTCTACTCTTCATTATCTTTGTGGTTTTCCTCATCTGCACCTCACAATATTTCTGTTGTCACATATAGCACATATATGTGTATGTGTTACATATGTTACATATGTGTAACTAATGTTATATATAACACATATATTGTTACATATAGCATAAATATATAGCACATATGTATACATACTATTACATATAACACGTGTGTATATGTCTAGTGTTATGTATAGCCCGTATTGTTATATGTGCTTTTTGGCCTCTGCAGAGTCCGTAGTTGAATGACTGGCTAGGCCTGAGTTGGGGCGAGTCTTGGGGCTTTCACTGGTTTGTGGCTTCTGACAATGGGGCAGCAGTTTGACTGACGGGAGCCCAGCAGGTGGTAGGAAGGTCTTGTCTGTCTGCCAAATCCTCATCACTTGAAGGCACAGCTTTAGCTACTAGTACTGAGTCCCTCTGGGTAAGCCTACCTACCCAATGCGACCACCACACACAGCCCAACGACCAACCTGTATAAACGCCCACCTGACCACCACCCATGATAGAAACTCTCTAAAGGGCGCCTCTGGCAAGCCAGACACTGGAGGCACTTGATTGACCCTAAAATGGTGACTTTAGGCGTAGCGCTGAGCAGTGTGACCAGGACGAGAACCGTGGAGTAGGATTCCAACTGGACCCACAGGGGAGCCCTCGCCTGCCTGGTTCTCTGGACCAACGACAGTATCAGGTCCCAGGAGTGAGTTCCTCAGACAGAAACCACACCCATTGCTTCATACCACACTGCAGTCAGTCATGGTCCCTAAGTTCCAGAGTCCTTGCTTTATCATAAGCTATGGCTAAAATGAAAGCGAATAATATCCAGGGGTATAGCAGCTTGTGGAGGAGACAGCGCTCATCCTTTGTGTTGCATTAAACATGCTTTCATGACAGTGTGTCTCTCCTGACGCACAGGATGCCTGTGTGCATGATGTCTTTCAGGGGAGTTCTCTATACCCTATCTGGGAACATTCAGAGCTTGAGATAGGAATATCTCCTACTGGTATTATTTTTGCAGTATACAGAGACCTCTACCCTAACTATAGAAGCCAAAACTCAAGTACTCAGGGTAGGAGTTTTTTTTTTTTATTCTAATAAGCTTACATATTTTTTTACTTTATTTTTTTAACCAAGTATTTTTATTAGATATTTGCTTTATGTACATTTCTAATGTTATCCCCTTTCTTTGTTTCCCCTCCCCCTGCTCACCAACCCACCCACTCCTACTTTCCTTTCCTGGCATTCCCCTACACTGGGGCATCAAGCCTTCACAGAACTAATGGCCTCTCCTCTCATTGATGTCTGAAAAGGCCATCCTTTGCTACATATGCAGCTGGAGCCATGGGTCCCTCTATGTGTACTCTTTGGTTGGTGGTTTAGTCCCTGGGAGCTCTGGGGGTACTGGGTGGTTCATATTGTTGCTCCTCCTATGGGGTTGCAAACCTCTTCAGCTCCTTGGGTCCTTTCTCTAGCTCCTCCATTGGGGACCCTGTGCTCAGACCATTGGTTGGCTGTGAGCATCAACTTCAGTATTTGTCAGGCACTGGCAGAGCCTCTCAGGAGACAGCTATATCAGGCTCCTGTGAGCTAGCACTTGTTGGCATCTGTAATAGTGCCTGGGTTTGGTAACTGTAGATGGGATGGATCCCCAGGTATGGCAGTCTCTACATGACCTTTTCTTTAGCCTCTACTCCACACTTTGTCTCTGAATCTCCTCCAATGGGTATTTTGAACTCCCTTCTAAGAAGGACCGAAGTATCCACACGTTGGTCTTCCTTCCTCTTGAGCGTCATGTGGTCTGTGAATTGTCTCTTGGGTATTCCGAGATTTTGGGCTTATCAGTGAGTGCATACCATGTGTGTTCTTTTGTGATTGGGTTACTTCATTCAGGATGGTATTTTCTAGTTCCATCCATTTGCCTAAGAATTTCATTAATTCACTGTTTTTAATAGCTGAGTAATACTCCATTGGTACAGTGACAGGCAGGTAGATCAATGGAATAGAATTGAAGACCCAGAAATGAACCCACACACCTATGGTCACTTGATCTTTGACAAAGGAGCTAAAACCATCTAGTGGGAAAAAGATAGCCTTTTTAACAAATGGTACTGGTTCAACTGGAGGTCAGCATGCAGAAGAATGCTAATCAGTCCATTCTTATCTCCTTATACTAAGCTCAACTCCAAGTGGATGAAGGACCTCCACATAAAACCATACACACTGAATCTAATACAAGAGAAAGTGGGGAAGAACCTGGAGCACATGGGCACAGGGGAAAATTTCCTGAATAGAACACCAGTAGCTTATGCTCTAAGATCAAAAATTGACAAATAGGACCTCATAAAATTGCAAAGCTTCTGTAAGGCAAAGGACACTGTCAAGAGGACAAAACAGCAACCAACTGATTGGGAAAAGACCTTTACCAATCCTACATCCAACAGAGGGCTAATATCCAATATATTAGTAAGAACTCAAGAAGTTAGACTCCAGAGAAACAAATAACCCTATTAATAAATGGGGTACAGAGCTAAGCAAAGAATTCTCAACTGAGGAATACTGAATGGCTGAGAAGAACCTAAAGAAATGTTCAACATCCTTAATCATCAGGGAAATTCAAATCAAAACAACCCTGAGATTCCACCTCACACCAATCAGAATGGCTAAGATCAAAAATTCAGGTGACAGCAGATGCTGGCAAGGATATGGAGAAAGAGGAACACTCCTCCATTGTTGGTGGGATTGCAAGCTGGAACAACCACTCTGGAAATCAGTTTGGTGGTTCCTCAGAAAATTGGACATAGCACTACCTGAGGACCCAGCTATACCACTCCTGGGCATATACCCAGAAGATGCTCCAACATGTAATAAGGACACATGCTCCACTATGTTCATAGCAGCCTTATTTATAGTAGCCAGAAGCTGGAAAGAACCCAGATGTCCCTCAACAGAGGAATGGATACAGAAAATGTGGTACATTTGTTTTTTACTTTATATGGGCTGTATTTCTTATAGAAAATTCAAATAGACAAAAAAAAAGTCTATAATCTCACCCCCTCCCAAAGTCCTAGTAAGAATTTGAGGTTTCCCTCGTAAGCCCCTCTAAGAAATGGTTTTCCATATACTCTTTTTAAAAACTATTTTGTCCCTTCCTTTATAAATAATAGGTTATATGGGAAAATAATTAAGCACATCTTATTGGCTTCAGAAAAGGAATATAAAATCCCATTAACTTGTCTTCCATAACTGTGATATTCTTAGGACCTTGGTTTTCTGCTCTTGCCTTCTTTGAAGATTTTGGCTACATGTTCTGTTTTTCTACATCCCCCTCCGTCCCCTCTGCTGTCAGCTGCTGTCACATAATATGCTTGCATGTCACAGAATTCTGTTCTTGCTGGCCCTTTTTTGATTTGAATACCGTTTAGCCGCCGTGTCTGCACCGTAGGTTAGCTACGAGTCGATGGGATCTAAGTTAGGGACTCTAAGTGAAATACTGACGCCACTGTAGGTGGCTAGTCATACTGTTGGAGTCGATGTTTGTCCATCAGAACTAGTGGAGGTCTTTTGGGCATTTCATTCTCTTCTATGGGTAAAAAAAAATGTTTTTAATGTATTCTAAGATATGCCCACACTGCCACATTGCAAGAGAGAAATTTCCTTACCTGTCAAGGAATTTTGATTTCTGTAAGACCTTTGCCCAATAAGTCTCACACACACACACACACACACACACCACATGCATGCATGCACGCACATATGCACTCAGTTTAAATATTTAAATAAAATATAGCCAGTATGGAGAATGGAGTAATTGCAGCTGTGTGGGTGGAAAGATGAAGTATTTGGAGCCTTGGCAAAGCACATGTCCCACAGACAAGGTACAGCAAACGCTAATTATATTAACAGGCTGAGTTTGGGGTTAATTCTCCATAAATATGCACTGCAGCTCATCTCTCAAGCCCTTAGATTTGTGAAAACAATTTAACTACAAATAAACACGCAAGCAGTGTAAATGCAGGAACGCCACACACGCAGCGACCTCCCTTTGGTGAGAAAGCCATGGCTGAAGATAGATCCCACCCACACACTTCGCATCTGTGAGTCATGTGAACCTCGAGGCCACCAGACCTCAAGGCAAAAATAGATACCCTTCAAAGGCTTTGTAGCTTCCAAGAATTGTTCATGTGGAAGCCAAATGAAGATGCCGGTTCCCACGATGGAGGCCTCAGAGCTGCAGCAAAGGCTTCCGAGTGACTCCCTCCAAACACAAGAAAGTGTTGTTTGTTTGTGTTTGTAAGATGTGACTGTAGATTTGGGTGTGTGTGTCTGTCTGTCTGTCTGTCTGTCTGTCTGTAGATTTGTGGTATGTGTGCATGTGTGGGGTGTGTGGGTGTGACTGTAGATTTTTGGGGAGGAGTGTGTATGTGTATGTGACTGTAGAGTTGAGGTACGTGTGCATGTGTGTGTATGTGTGTGTGTGTGTGTGTGTGAGAGAGAGAGAGAGAGACAGAGACAGAGACAGAAACAGAGAGTGACAGAGGGAGAGGGAGAGACTGTAGATTTGTGGTGTGTGTGTGAGAGAGAGAGAAAGAGAGACAGAGACAGAGAGATTTGTAGATTTGTGGTATGTGTGAGAGAAAGAGACTATAGATTTGTGGTGTGTGTATGAGAGAGACTGTAGATTTGTGGTATGTGTGTGTGTGTGCGTGCGAGAGAGAGAGAGAGAGAGAGAGAGAGAGAGAGAGAGACTGTAGATTTGTGGCTTGTGTATATGTGTGCAAGTATGTATGTGTGACTATAGATTTGTGGGAGGATGTACATGTGTGTGTATTGTGTGTGTGTGCATATGCACACACTCACACATGTATGTATTAAGGCCAGAGATTGGTGTTGCTTATCTTCCTCCATCACTACCCACCCTATTGTTTGAGAGTCTCCCACTGAATCTGGAGCTAGCTTACTAATTAGCCAGACCAGCTGGCTGGCAAAACCCAGGAATCCTCCTGTCTCTGCCTCCCAACCACTGAGATTACAGAGGTGCTGGGCATTCAGACTCCTCCTCACGCTTGTGTCTCCGAGTGGACAGGTGAGCACTCTGCCACTGAGCTACATCCCCACAACAGTGGGGTTAGAGTTAGGGCCCAGGGGGATGTTAGGATTGGAGGTTGATCCGCTATCCTCAGCAAGCGCTACGCTCTGCGCTCTGCCTTTCTGAAGAGCAAATCATCCTTCGCCGTGCAACGGGTGTCTCCATCACTGCCTCCTCAGAACTCTCACCATTAAGTCACCTGGATTGGGGTTGTAAAACTCCACACACAGACGCCTCTGTCTGCTCGCCTCCCGTGAGGGGGCTTGTGGGTGAGCTCATCTCTGCCTCTGCCGGACAGGAATGGGATAATCGTGTTCTAAGAGCCCCTTGTTCTGTGGAGTGATTGACTTCCTGGCTGATGTTAACTACTCAAAATGTACATTTTAATAAGTCCACAGAGGTCAGACTACAGAAACACGGAACTTGAGGGATTTGGATGGATCTCGCCTCTCCCAAGAGTGTTCTGGAGCCGGATGTCGGAGGACATCCCTCCAGTAATGCAGTTCTAGGAGTCGTTGGAGCTTCATCAGCCTTGGCCCCTAGAGGAGAACTTGGGGTCTCCTAGGTCACCCTGGATTTTGGATGACACGTTTGGGCTTCATTTGTTAGATTGTGCTTTCTTCAGTGAATTTACGTCTTCAGTGATTTTCCTTTTCTCCCTTAGTTCTTGTGAAATGTGCAGTTGTGGGTTTATTTTCCTCTTACACTTTAAGGGAAATATGGGAATTTTAAGTAATTCATTGTCTAGAACTTAAGATTTCCAATTTTTTTTATTTTGGATGTACTAGTCCATAGTGTAATACAACACACACACACACACACACACACACACACGCACACGCACACGCACACACACGAACATGCACATGCACACACCAGTTCTTGTGTCTGAGTGGATGTGTTCGAATATCACGTGACCAGTTTTCCGTGGCAGCTGAACCAGGCCTTGCAAAAGCAGAAAGTTCTTTATTTTTTTCCTTAATCTTATCAAAAGTCAAAATTGGTTTTCTTGATGCTATCCTTCTGTCTTGAGCTAACCCCTCAGAACTAATTCAGAGGTACAGCCCAGCCTCATGCTTCACCAGAGCAAGAGGCATTTTTGTGGATTAGGAGGTCATGCAGCTGTGGCATCTCACGGCCACACGGTGCCTGTGGTTCCTATTCCACCCAGGTCATTTCATAGGCTACGTCACCCTTAAGGTTTCTGTTTCTGATGGTTCCCGGTCCACTCCCATCTCGCTTTCCATCTGGTTCCATCACATCATTAAATATTTGTATAAACTCTGGAAAAATCTGGAGGAACTCTTTCTGTTTCCCCTCTAAGCCCTTGGGGGACACTCTTCTTGTCTTTGGCTACATCCTTGCTGACATCACAATCACCTGGATTCTAGTTAAATGGCACGTTCGTTTGAAAGTCTTCATTTCTCCCTCCCTTTCATCCATTCTCAGCAGCTCACAAAAGCAATCTTTCCCACGGGATTTTCTTGGCCTGTTTCTTGGGAGCTCTTCTTTGAAAAGGGTCAGTTAATTGTGTGTGTGTGTGTGTGTGTGTGTGTGTGTGTGTGTGTGTGTGTGTTTTATTTCAGTTTGTAGAGCTAGGGATGGAACCAGATTCTTGCTCTCCCTGGGCAGACACCCCACCTATGAGCTACAGTGCGGCCAGGGACCCACTGCCTCTGCCACACCAGTTCTTGTGTCTAAATGGATGTGTTCAAATATCACGAGATCAGTGTTCCATGGCAACTGAGCTGGGCCTTGCAAAAGCAGAAAGTTCTTTTTTTTTCTTTAATCTTATCAGTTGAGCTGACACATTATTGCTTAGTATGAACCCCTTATTTATAAATGAGTACACCCTTTTGGGATCTTTTGTATGCTTATATGCATAAGTATATGTCATAAAACATTTTTCCTATTTAAAAGCCACCTTGCTGGTATGCAGGACATATGTATCATCTGCACACAGTTTTTAAAATACAATCAAGAAAAGAAACACATCTTGCTCCTACCACAAAACATGAGAACCCCGTCTTCCACTGGACGGTCTTTCCATCATCTAAAGACCCCTCCCTGGGCTATCTAGTCTCTCAAGTAAATACCCCTCTCTTCCATCAGGTAGACCTAAATTGTTTGAGTCCCTCACTGTGGGTTCTCTGTCCCAAGCCCTGTTCTTGTGACTTTTCCAGGTCAAACCCAGGACCCCTTGGAACCAAAAGAACTCAGGCCAACCATATCAAAAAGACAGTTTTCAAGCTCCTGTACTTCTAGGAACAGTCTGGCCTCAGAACCAGACCACGGTTCTCTCATGCACCTGAAGGCTTTAGTTTTTTGGCCCATTCAGCCATTTTTAAATCTTGTTTTTAGTGATCCTAGCTCTCACTCTTAACTGCCAGCCAAAGATCCTGAAAGATTTCGTTGGTTTCTAAAGTTCAGACTGCGCCTGCAGCATTTCTCTTGCGCTGGGTGAGAGGAAAGCATTGAGAGGAAGGACAGGAATCGGTGGCTCCGAGGACCACACAGACCACAGTGATGCGGTTTTTCTAACAGCGCAGAAGCCTGCGTTTAATGATCTACACTGTCTGTTCTCCGGGATGGGTGTCAAGCCCACCCTCCGTAGCTTGTATACTCCCCTGTCATCTTTACTGAAAGCTGGATGCTGCTTGCACACCTATCGTCTCTGGGTACATTGCTTCCCTGTCATTCTCTTATATCCCTCACAGCACAGTGACAGCCTTCATTCCGAGGGGTTTTGGATCCCCAAGAGGTCATCTGCAGAAGCCAAGAGATGTAATCCTTTGACCGTGGCATATTCTTTCTCTGTAATGTCTTCATCTGTCCTGGGCTCCAGCTTTACTTGTAGCCATTTGGGTCCACCCTCCTTGTGACAGAGAGGACGGGAAATGGGAAATAGAATGGCCCTGCATTGAAAGTCCCCAGCATCACACGTCTACTCTCCAGCATCTAATTAGTCTCTTGTTCAATCACATCAGTTCTTCAGATGTGACTAACGAAGGTCACCCGTGTTATCTGTGCTGTGTCTGTAAGGACATATCTATTCTGGCTTTACCTTGGGCATGTTTTCTGTTAGGTTGACATCACCGTATCCTCGGCCAATTTCTTGTTAGAAGTGACGGGGTCTTCAGACAGCCCCGCACAAGTATCCTGAGGGATTGCACATGGGGAAAGTGTACTGCCTAGGAATGTATTTTTTTTTCCCCACTTGTAAATGTCAACAGACGTTCCTGTGTGTGAAACCTTCCCGCCAGGAAGGCAGTCGGGAACCGACCTTCTGCAGGGATGAGTGGAAACTCAGCCTGGCTTCTGGAAGGTCAAGGAGGAAAGAGAAAGAGCTGTGAAAGGTTGAGATGTGAAAACTCTAAATTTTCAAATGTGCTCTGGGTCCCGCCTGCCGAGCTAGAAAGTAGAACAGGGAAGATCATGGGTGGAATAGGCGGGGGAGCACATCCTTTGAGTGTTAAACTCATTCATTAAGTCCCAGTGCAGGAGTCCGTCACAGGGAGCCAGTCTAGGACCTGTCAGTATCTTTTATCTAAATTGAAATCAGATCCAAGGCATAGGACTAGAATAGCCCATTTGCCTCTTTTCCTCTAATCCTAGTGACAGAGAATTGTTCCAGAGAAATAGTGAACATACACGAAATGTATGTAAGAACCCCGCCCCCCCAGCTTCCAGTCAGCACGGCACAGCCAGGCAGCAGGTGCTACGCCCTCGTACCTCACAAACTCAAGAATAGACAGAACGAAGGAAGCAAAAGAGGATCGAGGAGAGATGGCCTGGCTTCTCCTGGGAAGCCCCATCCCAAGTCTCAGATCCCTTCGTCTCTATTTATATATCTCAGAAAAGACAATGAGTCAGAGGGACAGCCTGGCGGAGCCTTTTCCCAAAGGGGAACAACCCTGGTCTTTTCATCCCACAAGACCTTGGCAGTCGGTGACAAGGTTCCAGATAGTAAAACCCACAATGGCAGTAGTAGCTTCTTTCTTTTTCCTTCCTTCCTTCCTTTCTTCCTTCCTTCCTTCCTTCCTTCCTTCCTTCCTCCTTCTGTCCGTCCATCTGTCTGTCCTTTCTTCCCCATTTCCTTTCTTTTGTTTTTGTTTTTGAGATAGAGTCTGTCTACATAATCCTGGCTGTCCTGGAACTTGCCATACAGACGAGCCCGGCCTGAGGCTCGCCTCCGCCTCCCAGGGCTGGGATTAAAGGCCTGCACCACCATACCCAGCTGTAAGCTCTCAGTTTTGTCCACTACCTAGACCGAACAATTCCCAAATCTTTTTCTAGCTTTGACCTCATTCCTGGGTCCCAGCTCCACGTCGCCAACGGTGCACTCACCAGCCCCGCCCCCTGGCTTCGGCCTCGTGCCCTAAGTAACACATACCCAGAATCCACTGTTCCCCCACCAGCCTGGCCAGCCTTCCTTGCCCCTGTGGCGCATGGCACCATCTCCCAGCTGAGAATCAACGTGTCCTGGGTCTTTTCCTTGTTACTTCCCACACTGAAAGGAGAAGTCGCATATGTTGTCTCTTAAGAGATTGTGTCCCCCAGACACATTCCAGTTCACTTCTCATTAGCCGTCTTCAGGAACCCATGGGTAAATTATGGAGTACAATGTTGCAGAGAAAGGGGATTTGACATGGGAAGCCTTTTTTTTAAACTTTATTTATTTAATGTATGAGTACTCTGCTGCGTATACATCCGCCTGCCTGAAGAGGGCATCATATCCCCCTATAGATGGTTGAGAGCCACCATGTGGTTGCTGGGAATTGAACTCATGACCTCTAGAAGAGCAGTCAGTGCTCTTAACTGCTGAGCCATCTCACCAGCCCAACATGGGAACCTTTTATAACAATCACTTAAAATAAAATTTTAAATTATAGATATGCTTGGAAAAATACTGAAGACACTGATGCTATTATTAATATTAATGGGGATTTTTTTTTAAGCTATTGATTAAGGAAAGCAAGAAGGTCCCATTCTCCCCTCTAGATCACCCATCTTTGGGCTTGTGGGTAATCTCAACACATGAACGGAAGTAACAGCACAGATCATCATGCTGTGTTATCACCACTAAATAGTTTGTTTTTTCTTTCATAGAGTTAAGACCCCAGCTACCATTGTGTACAAATCAATAAAATTTAAGGTAATTGACTGTTCTGTTTGTCTTCAAATGAGTTTCTTTTAAAGACTCGTTCAGCATCACTAAAAAGCAACATTGGAAGTTTGGGTTTTTGTTGTTGCTGCTGCTGTTTTGTTTTGTTTCGTTTTGTTTTGTTTTACGTATCTGCTCATTTAGTTCAAGGAGAGAGGTGTGGTCCTTCTTCAAGTGGGTGCAGGGGTCGGGGTAGGATGGAGTTCAGTGTCAGGGTGGCTAACCTACGTTCCCAGTATAGCTCATGGTTTGAAGTCATCTTTAGAGGCTAATCCCTGATTGCTTTCAACTCAACTCCACCCCAGCCAGTCCAAACCCAACTGAATAGGTCATAGTCAGAGGGTGAGAGATGCCTTCCCCCTCCCCCCCCACCGTTCTGCTGTGCTGACGTGGGAAGTGGCAGGATGGTAACCACAGTAAGCAGAACCAGAGGGGGGCCCTGCAGATCTGACTGGCACGAGCATCCGTGTGGCCTGGCCGTAGGCGACACATGCCCTGCTAGGCAGAGTGTGTGCTTTGTCTTCAAAGGGGCTTCCTGTAGTAAAGAGAATGATTTGTTTGCTGTCAGGGTTTTTAGGCCAGACCTAAGAGTTCTCAGATCTAGCTTTGCCTTCAGGTAGCCAATACAGTTCCTGATTTACAGTGTCATGAAAACGTAACAGAGAGAGATGCCTTGAGATGCTTGGCGAATGAATGTAGACAGAGCTCCTCCCTGTCCTTCTGAGGAACCACGGGGGTGAACAACCGTGGCTTCTGTCAGGTGTGCAATGCGAAGATCAAGAAATCCACCTCCCATTTCCCCCTACAGAGTCTTACCCGAGTGATTTAAATAGCATTCCCTCTTGTTTGTTTCCCTCTGAGCTGGAGAGGCGGTCACCCACCGTTCTCTGTGAACAAAGCCATTCCAGGCACGCCACAGAGGATGCCATCCAGCCAGGACTGCCTACTTAGCTCATGCAAAAGAGCCACCCACCATCGCTTTATTGGTCCTCGGAAGATCTATTTTCCACCCGGGGCTGTTTTTATTTCTCCTCTTGGGGCTCTGCCCAGTCACTTCCATTGCTCTGCCTTTTTAAAGAGGCCAGAAATGGACGCAGATCTAACAAGGGTGTGACTCAACGCAGAGTATCACTGAAGATATTGCTTCAGATTCTGCATGTTGTACCTGCCTTGGCACATTCACAGTGTGCTATATGTAACCATAGGTTGAGGGGACCAGATAAAGAGGGAGACAGAGACAGAGACAGAGACAGACAGAGAGAGGGGGAGAGAGAGAGAAAGAGAGGGAGAGGGAGAGAGAGAGAAAGAGAGGGAGAGGGAGAGAGAGAGAGTGTGTGAGAGTTGACTACTGGCTATGAGGAGAAAAATATACTGACTTTGAAACTGGAGAAGTGGTTGGGCACATTTGTGCCAGGGAACGGAGCAGTTCCATGGATTTTAGGAATTAAATCTATACTTAAAATAAAAAAAACAATCTGTACCATATGACACAAAGGGAAATAAAACATTAAGCATTCCATGTATAAACTGAAATCAAGCATATAGGCAGGGTTTTTCCAGGATAGGGACCTTAAAACATGCCAAGTGAGAAACCACTGTGTGATTTTCAGAAGTCAATTTGATATGACCTCTCTGGTCTTATATGAGAAAACCCGCCGGTTGGGAATGTAAGATGCACAGCTCCCTTTACAAAGCTGATGGGTAACTCTTTAGAAGGTTACATTTAAAGTCACCCTGTGCCTCAGCAGTTAACCTGTAGGTAGGCATAGAGCCATGAGAACTGTCGAAGAATCGAGTACACATGTTCATACATGTTCCTATAGAGACTCCAGTGCACATGTTCATATATGTTCCCACAAAGACACCAGTGCACATATTCATTCATGTTCCTACAAAGACTCCAGTGCACATGTTCAGACATGTTCTACAGAGACTCCAGTGTACATGTTCATACATGTTCCCACAAAGACTACAATGCACATGATCATACATGTTACCACAAAGACTCCAGTGCACATGTCCATACATGTTTCTACAGAGACTCTAGTATACATCTTCATACATGTTTCTACAGAGACCCCAGTCAGTACATATGTTCATACATGTTCCTACAGAGACTCAAGTACACATGTTCATACATGTTTCTACAGAGACTCCAGTGCACATGTTCATACATGTTCCCACAAAGGCGACAATACACATGTTCATACATGTTCCCACAAAGACTCCAGTGCACATGTTCATACATGTTTCTACAGAGACTCTAGTATACATGTTCATACGTGTTGCTACAAAGACTCCAGTATACATGTTCATATGTGTTCCTACAGAGACCCCAGTATACATGTTCATAGCCCCGCCATTCACAAGGGCAAAAAGAAAGGGAGGGAATAGGGAAGGACCCAAATGCCTATGAAATAATAAATGGTTAAGCACAATATGGCATAGCCTTAGGATGGATATTCACTCAGCCGTGAGGAGGAGTGAAGCTGGGGTGCACGCTGTAATATGGGTGAACCTTGAGAACATACGCGTGGTGACTGGGACTATTAATAAAAACCACATATTATACGAGTCCGTTTATATTTTATGTCCCGAATACATCAATCCATAGAGACAGAAAGTAGATTAGTGGTTAGCAGAGCTAGAGAGAAGGATAATGAAGAGTAATTTCCAACTCCTGCAAAGAATGACTCTTTTGAGGCGAGAGAACATGTCCTAGAAATTGAAAAATAGTGCGAGTCATTCAATCTTGTGAGTGTACAAAAGCCTACTGAAATATATATTTCACCAGGTGGATTCTGTGGGTTGAAACATAACAAACTACTTCAAACGTTAATATACAGTTGGAGCCTTGGACTGTTTTTCCAATCGTAAGCACCGTGAAAACTTTAATGTCATAAGGCTTTTGCCTTTGCCCCAGTCTGGAAAATTTTATGCGGGTGCCTTGGATTTGCATGTTGCTGGCCATAGCAAAATGTTTGTACAAAGGAGCTGAATGGTGACATTGAGAAATTATGCTGGGTGGTACAGACACAAGCTGGGTGGTTGGTGGAAAAAAGGGAACATGGGCTCCGTTATTCCCCTATGACTGGCCCACCTATCTTTGCTGCTGCAAAATGTTCCTCTTGTCCGTTTCTTAGGGGCATGTTTGCTAAGGAACTTGTGTCATCATATTTGCACATTCCCTCAGTAGCCACTCTGAGAACGGAATGACTAGGAATACACCCAAACCAGTTCTGAGCTCCTGGGATGGTGGCCTTTTCCCTTCAGCTATTTTTAGCACCTCTAATTAGCGTGTGCAGCCTGGCTGTCCCCTGGTAGGGGCAACCCCGTCAGCTGCCCTGCTTTTTCTCCCAGCAACAAATCTCTAGTGCTTGCGGAGAGACGGCTGCTTCGGCCGCACCAGGGCAAGGTCTGGCGCTTCAGGACAGGACAGATGCCCTCCCCTCCTGCCTTGGGATTGATATACACTGTCAATGAGGGTTTTCTAAATGGTTTCTCTCTGTCGCCTTGTACTAGCTTTTTCTCCTTCATTCTGGAAACGTGCGGTTTAATGTTGCGTTGCAAATCACTTTCAGTTGAAAAGTGTGTAATGGAACCAGGTCCTCCCATGGATACAATACTCTTAACAGAGTCACGGATGCCTTCTGTATGTGGCTCTGCCTTCCAAGGAGGCAGGTGACAATGGTGACATTATATCTGGGGACTGGCTCAGTAATTCCTTGTTCTTTTTGACTTAAGGGAGGCACAAAGGGTGGCTTCTGAATTTGGTTGTACTTATTAGAATCTAAATTGTGGTGCTTTCTGCCTCCTGAGAAGTAAGGGCTAAAGTACTCCACAGGCATCTCCCTGTCCGACGTGAGTCAGGCTTCCTTCCCAGAGAGCTGCAGTTTAGAGCAGGAAAGCACCTGAGAGTCTCCAAACCCCACACATTCAAGACAAGGACACCAAGACTCCCAGTTAAATCAAGTGAAAAAGATCAAGAAATTCTGCTCTCCAAGCCAAGGGCATCTCCTCTCCAGCACACAGCCTCGCCACCGCCAGTCACTCAGACATACCTGAGTTTCCCACAAACCCTGAATTCACTGACCTGGAAGAAGACCTCTCTGTTCTCCTTTGTCCCTAGCCTATCCTCTCTGGTATCTAAATGCACTGTAACTTCCTATGTGAACTGTCAGAATTTACAACCCAGCCAGGCCTCGTGGTGCAGACTGTAATCCCAGCTACTCGAGAGGCCGAGGCAGGAGGATTACAAGTTGAGTGACAGTTTGGTTTGTAGAGTAAGTTCAAGGCCAGCCTGGGCAACTTAGCAAGACCCTGTCTCAAAACACATTTTTTAAAAAAAAAGTGTAAAATGGGCTAAAATGGTAGAGCTCTCGCCTAGCACATGTGAGACTTTACATGTACTCAACAACACATGTACACACATGCACACATATACATGTATACACATGTTCACCACCACCACAACAAAAAGTGCAGGTGGGGAGAAAGAGACTGCATACAGTAGAACCTTCCACCAGCGCAGTTATATCAACGCACATTTAAGTACACATAGGTGGGTCTGCAATGCAGGTGCATGGCTGTATGATTTGTGGTGGCAGGCAGTGAACTTCTGTTCTATCAGGATTCCTTCAGACCACAGCCTCACGACATTTGGCTATCTGGCAACCCCCATGGTCAGAGGAGGAATCCAGGTATGACAATCCAAAGCACTTTGGTTTAGATTATAATTTCCGGCATGAACTGATCCTTGTCTTTTGTCTTGCTTCAAGGGTTCTAATGGCTCTTGCTCTGTGGAAACTGGAATCTTAGACACCATTACCTGTTCCTTGAACCAACAACCTGGCCATTTTAGACTCTTTTCCCATACCTACTCTATAGAAAAACAACTTCTAAGTTGGTCACATGTGCATGCACACAATTCACATGCGTACACTCATACACATGCATAAGCATACACATGTACACACATGCACACATATGCATGTATACACTCACATATACACATGCATGCTCTCACACATATACATACAGGCACTCACATATACATATGCACACACATACACATGCACACACATATACGCATGTATGTACTCATACATACACATGCATGAACATACACATGTACACATGCATGCACTCATATGTGTGCATGTACTTACACATGCACACATATAAACATGCATGTACACATATATGCACACACACATGCCTTGTTTTGAAGCTGACAAGCAGGGTACTTAGTAAGTGTTGCATGACTCACTTTATAGAATCATTTGATTGTGAGCTGGGAGTAAGGTGATGTATGACTCTAACTTGAGGGGATGGGGTGACACACTCTAAAATGTGCTCTGCAAGCAGTCATAACACAGCCCCTGGGCTTCGTCAGGCTTCAGAAAACCCTTCAGAGAACTCCTGTATCTACCCTGTTCCATCCTCCCAGCCTCTCCTTTATGTGAACTCTCACCTTGCTAGGACTTCTTTGGATCTGGAGGTTTTGTTCTTTCTATAGAAATTATTAGGATATCTGCAACTGATCAAGGCAACTTCTCAATGAAGGTTAGAAGGGAACCAATCTTGGAACCCCATAGCACCCTGGGAAATGAGAGGCAGCTGCCCTGTTGGTGACACTTCACATATACCTAGCTTAGACCACCCCTCAATATCCACTAGATGGACCCTAGGTCACCCCCCATGAGATATCCAAATCTGAGCACAGTCAAGCCCCTTATGTGTAATCCTGTGCACACCCTCTGTATACTTTAAATCCCTACATGGTTTGTAATATCTAAATGCTATATAAACAGTTGCTGTGCTGTGCTGTGTGTTTTGGGAGTACTGGAAAGAACAAAGTCTATGTGTGTACAGTACAGACCCATTTCTTCCATCAGAATATGTCCTATCCACAGCTGACTGGATCTGTGGAAACAGAAACTATGGATACAACACAGAAGGCCAATTGTACACGCCTGAGTTCTGCTTGCCCTGGAGCAAGGGAAATAGCTTCTAAATGACTAAAGTATAACTTGCTGTTTGGGACCTCCCAGTGAGACTCTCCCAGACCTCCTCTCCCAGGCCCTTAGCAGTAGAGGTGCCCCACAGGCAAGGAGTAGCAGTCACTAAGTAGAAAGGTGGCTTTCTTTTGTTTTGCTTTATTCGCATTACCAAAGAAACTGCCCTGTGACCACTAGATAAATCATGAATATGTGCTCCAGTGCCCTTAGATCCCCAGAAGGAATCTGAATCAGGACAGATCCCTCAGGCTGGGCAGTCATGACTTGTAGAGCTCCTCTTGGCGGAAGTTGAGAGCCAGCCATAAGCAGACGGTCACCAGTTAATCTTTCAGACTTTCTTTCTGTACTGGTTGTTGCTTGTTTTGTTTGTTTGTCCTGGACCCACTCTTGGGAAGTCCTCTCCTAAAACACAGCGATGGAGAGAAGCACAGACACTCGCAGACTTGACCAGTTCATTTTTTCATAAGAGTTTGGCTTCTAACTTCTCGATTAGTGGCTCTTAGCAAATACTTTCTCATTTGTGCCTAAATGCCAAGAAATTTGAAGCGGGTGGGTGGCCACCGGACAGAACCTGTGACCTGGCACTTGCAGCACGCAGATCCTAAAGATGGATAGCTTTGCAGGATGACTGAATATGAAGACAGTGTGACAGGCCGTCAGATCTCAACAGAAACGTCCTCTCTTGAGTTTGCAAGAGGAACACGCTCCTGGTTCCAGTCTAATATGTAAAGGACAATTAGCCGTGTACCCCATATCCGTTCCTCTCCCACGGCTCACCCAGACGTAATTATATGCTATCAAGCTGCCAGAGGCCACTGTCTCCATCAGGACTTTGCTCACTAGATAAAGTCCTGCAGGTGAGAGGAACCCATTGGGTGATGCCCAGGCTGGCGCCAGTAGAGGATCTGCCAGCTGATACAGAGAGCTGGCCACTAGCTGGAGGAGTACTCAGAAGTCAGGGGCTCAGAACTAACAGCTCCTGACACTTTACTGAGCAGGGGCTGGGGTGATAGGTGGAAGCCAGAGAGGACTGGAAGTGGTAAATTACAGAATCAGTACAGAGATTATCACAGCTCCAACCAGTTCAGAAAGCAGGAATGTAGGAGCGGGCTTGTGACCGAAGTGCGCCAACTCGGGCACTGAGGCTTGGCAAGGGGAGCCTGCAGGTCAAGCCTCCACAGTTACCTGTGGCCGGTCCTGAAGGACCACAAATGAGGCTTTATTAGCCTGAAGTTAGACTCTATATGTGGGGAGAAATGTGTGCATAGTTTCTGCTGTCACAAGACACGGGTATACATTCATTATTCAGCAACTCGTTTTTCTTGATTACTTTGTCAAAACTGCCTCTGGGTCATAAAATATATACTTCATTCTGGGGTTTTTTGTTTTGTTTTTGTTTTTGTTTTTTTAAATGATCGTTCCCAAACCAATACATTCAGCAGTTCCTCTCGCGATATTCACGCTGTTTCCAGTCTTGGCCACAAGAAGGAACGTCAATATTTGAGTTCTTCTCTGTGACTCCTGTGCACCGTCTTTGAATCTTTTAGGCTATATTCCCCAGTGAGATGACTAGAGCATTGACTGTGTAGCTATAGTTTTAGTGGTTTTTAGATATGTAACCATTTCCATTAATTATGGGAATAACTGCTTTTGCCCCATTGAGAATGATTATATAATACAGATTTTCCAACATTACTTTGATTTTAATATACAGTTTCCCAGCCTCTTGGGCACTCAGTCTTTTCACGTGTTTATCCAATGCTTGAAATGTCTACTGTGGATATGTCCTGATCCACATTCATTGGGACTTACTTTGTCTTGTTTTTCTTTGCTGTTGCTAGTTTATCAAGTGCCTTCTGGGACTTTGGTCAGTCCCACTCTGAGGACGCACATCATGGTCACACTGATATGAGCTTTGACGGCATTGACAGTGAGATCTCCCTGTGAGAAATCATAAGATCAAATAACTGTTTGAAATGAGTGTCCCAGATCCCTTTCTTGTTCCGTTTTGACTACCTAAATATTATCACTCATAAAAAGCAGTAAGAAGTGGGTATTCTTTGTTCTGAAATATAACCTTGGAAGATTGAAGATGCAGGACTTTCCAGAACCTGGTCTCTGAACTCAAAGTTCCCTATGGAGTAAATCACCTTCATCCTCTTGTATGCCTGGTATTTGGGAGGGGAGGGTGTTAAACCACTATCCAGCTGACTCATAAGAACTTATGATTAGACGTGGTCATTCAAGAAGAAGGAAGACCAAAGTGTGGATGCTTTGGTCCTTCTTAGAAGGGGAAACAAAATACCCATGGGAGGAAATACAGAGACAAAGTGTGGAGCAAAGACTAAAGGAAAGGCCATCCAGAGACTGCCCCACCTGGGGATCCATCCCATATACTGTCACCAAACCCAGACACTATTGTAGATGCCAACAGGAGTCTGATATAGCTGTCTCCTGAGAGGCTCTGCCAGTGCCTGACAAATACAGAGGTGGGTGCTCTTATCCAACCACTGACTGAGCACAGGGTCCCCAATGGAGGAGCTAGAGAAAGGACCCAAGGAACTGAAGGAGCTGCAGCCCCATAGGAGGAACAACAATATGAACCAACCAGTACCCCAGAGCTCCCAGGGACTAAACCACCAACCAAAGAGTACACATGGAGGGACCCATGGCTCCAACTGCATATGTAGCAGCGGATGGCCTTGTTGAACATCAAACGTAGGAGAGGCCCTTGGTCCTGAGAAGGTTGGATGCCCAGTATAGGGGAATGCCAGGACAGGGTAGAGGGAGTGGGTGGGTTGGTGAGCAGGGGGAGGGGGATGGGATAGTGTGTTTTCGGAGGGGAAACTAGGAAAGGGGATAATATTTGAAATGTAAATAAAGAAAATATGCAATGAAAACAAAAAAAGGAAAATAAATAAATAAACGTGGTCATTCAGCACACCATAAATAATCTCTACCCTGCAGCAAAAACAGATTTCACCTGCGTCTGTGAACGACAGGCAGATCTTAACATGGGGAGCATGTTTAAGGACTATTCTTTCTGTAGAGGGAGTAGAAGAAGCTCTAGAAGTTTCTCACTTAAATCCACTGAATGGAATAGGTAAAGGGAATATGACCTAAAATCTGACCACATCAGTAACCACGGGTCCAGGCTCGAGGCTCTAAGTCAGCAGTTCTCAACTTTCTAACGCTGTGACCCTTTAATGCAGTTCTTCATGTGGTGACCCCCAGCCATAAAATTATCTTTGACTCTGCTTCATAACTGTAATGCTGCTACTGCTATGAACCAAGATGTTAATATCTGGTATGCAGGATATCTGATATACAACCCCTGTGAAAGGGCCGTTCGGACCCCAGAGGTGTTGAGGTGCAGTTTGAGAACTGATGCTCTAGAAGGAACTCAAGAGGCCATGTTCTCCGTGGCCCTCGTTGCTCTTTCAGGATTTGTTCTGATTTTGATTTTAAGGAAATCACCTTGTAAAACAATAAAGAAGATATAAAAGTTCAGGGCTTACGATAAGAGAATGTAGCTTCAGTTCCAGCGTCCTCTGCCTTATTGATTGATGAGGATGAGATTTGCCGGTCTTCACACCCACTCGGGCATATTAATCCCAAGCTCAGATGGATGAAAGAGAGAGGGATCAAAGGGAAGCCACAGGTTACATAGGAAGGGGCACCGCAATGTGGAGACTGGAGGGGTTGGCAGCCACTTTAATCTATGGGTGCCTCGTAAAGGAAGAATGTCGTAGGTCAAACAGAAGGGAGGTCTTGTGTATATGGTGGAGTTTGGAAGTGCTTGCCTACTCAAGGAAGCAACAGGCAAGGCTTAGCATAGTTGCACTTGGAGGAACGCAGATACTCATAGGAGTTTGCAGTTTGCAAATGCACACATGGGAAAAAGCTACGGCTGGCCTTGTGCTCTCTTCTTCCTCTGCCCCGTGAGAAGGCAGTCCTGCCTCACCTGCCCCTTGCCCTTCGAGTGAGTTCTCAGCGATGATATCCTCACAGGCCTGACATCTTCTTCTCAAACCGTTGGAAAGGGGTAGATTTTATAACCGTTTGCTACATTTTTATCTACTTCGTGTACGCGTATGCACAGTGTATGGAGGAGGGCAGACCACAGCACAGAGCATAGTTTTCAAGAGGCAGCCCTGGGATTGGAGTTGGCGGAAAGCAACTTCACCCGCTTGGGCGTTTCACGGCTCAGACTACGCACAATTAGTGATGTTCTTCCAGAGAAAACAGTTGGCTGGGGCTTTGTGTCTGGATATTTCCACCCAAGTCCAGATCATGCTCTGGTTATATAGCTGCTTGTCCCTTAGTAGACGGTTGTGTCCTATCTGTCACATACTAGGCACTGGACACTAGAGAAAGTGACCGAGACTATCTGGAAAATATCCTCAGTGTGGACTTAGAAACATCACTGAAATCAGCGAATGCATGTGGGACTGGTTAAGGGCTGAGGCACAGCTAGGCATGGGATCCTCTGCGGTCACAGAGAAAGGGCACTGAAGGTAGCCCAGGAGGACGGTGGGAGGCGTTCTGAGTCGACTTTGGCATACGTGGGCCAGTGAGAGATATGAGAGGAACCGAAAGAGCAAGGTAAGTACCAGAAATAGAGGCAGGAACCAGATGGTGGGAGAAAATGGAAATGCCAGGAAAGGGAGGGGATATCACACGCCAACAGCAATGCTTTTAAACTGCCTTGTAAGCCAGGTGTGATGACGTGTGCCTGTGCTCCCAGAACTTGAGAGACCAAGGCAGGAAGATCATAAGTTGTAAGCCTACCTGGCCTACCAAGACCTTACACATGCATGTGCGTGTGTGTGTGTGTGCATGCACACATACATACTATTTGTATGTGTTCTGTCTTATTCTTGTTTATGAGTATACTGTAGCTGTCTTCAGACACACAAGAAAAGGGCACTGGATCCCATTATAGATGGCTGTGAGCCACCATGTGGTTGCAGGGAATTAAACTCAGGACCTCTGGAAGAGCAGTCAGTGCTCCTAACAACTGAGCCATCTCTCCAGTCCCTCTGTCTTATTCTTGTAGAATCCAAAATTAATACCAAAACAATGAAGCAGATAGAAGTAGCTGAGGTTGGGAAGGATGGGGAAAGGAAAGGTAGAGGGTGAGGGATACATGAGTGAAACCAGACAGGAGTCTGCTCTGATGTTCTGTGTCATAACAGGATAGGTATGCCTCAGGACATCACATATTCAAATCACTAGTAGAAATGATGGAGTAAGCCTGGCATGGTGGTGTACATCTTTGAATACCAGTATTGAGAAGGCAGAGGCAAATGGATCTCTGTAAGCTCCTGTGAGCCTGGTCTATATATCAAGTTCCAGTCCAAACAGAAGTACACAGAGAGACCAGCGAGAGAGAGAGAGAGAGAGAGAGAGAGAAAATATTATGAGTGATCCCATCCCAAAGAAGGGATAGGTGGTAAAGCTAGTAGATCTGCCAGTTAACCTGTAATCTTCAATATTTACAGATATCGATGCTCATATCTCATACATGAACATATGTACTTTGTTAATTGTTTTTTAAAGTCCACTTGTAGTCATGGGTAAGAAGTGGACAGAATTGGTAGCTGTTTCAAGACTGACGCACAACAGAGATGGGTTGACTGCAAAGACAGCCTGAAATCAGTACATACTGATGTCATGTAATCACTCAAGCAGACGTCAAGAGTGCACGATCAGGGCCATCTTCGTGGGCACGTGAACCGGTAGTCATTGCAAAACCCCACTACCCGAAGGATATCACCTTTGCTTTAGCGTCCTGCCATCTTGAAGTTTCCAATTCTGTGTGTGTATGTGTTTGAACATGCATGTTGGTGTATATATGTGCACATGGGCCTGATGCCTTTCTCAGTCGCCTTCCTTTATGTTGTTGTTCCTTTATGTTTATTTTACATATATGGATGCTTTGTCTGCCTGTAGATCTGCAGAGCATGGGTCTAAGGTGCACAAGGCAGCCAGAAGAGAGTGCCAGGTCCTCTGGAACTTGAGTTACAGACCTCTGTGCACCTCCATGTGGGTGTGAGAACTCAAACCTGGGTCCTCTGGAAGAGTAGCCAGTGCTCTTAACTGCTGAGCCATCCCTCCAGCCCCGCCACCTTTTTATTTTTTATTTTTTATTTTTTTAAGATAGGGTCTTTTGCTGAACCTTGAACTCAACAGTTTGGCTGCCAAGTAAGCCCCTAGGATCTTCTTGTCCCTGCCTGTTGTCAGCTCTGAGGTTACACATTCACACTGTAGTGCTGACTGTTTTGTATGGGTGCTGGGACCAAGCCTCCATGGTACGCATTTTACTGACTGAGCCATTTTCCCAGGCCCCAAGATTCCAATTTTTAAACAAGGGGTCCTGTGACTATATTTTGCACTGGGCTCTGAAATTATAAAACCAGTTCTACCTTACAATTGCCTGATGCTGTGTGCAGTGCTGGGGTTACAACGTTGGTTACATCAAGCACGATTGTTATAGGAATTCATTGGCCCGAATGGAAGATGCACATGTCCTCAGTTGAAATCGTGATATCTTCCGTCTAGGGATGAATCACAGGCAAAAAGGACACGGAAGAGAGGAGCCTCGCCTAGCTTTATGGTAAAGAGCAAGGAAAGGAAATTGCCTATGATGTAAGAATAGTAGCTAAGAGCTACAGGAGAAATGTAAAAAACAAGCAGGAGGCTGTCCTAAGAACCAGGGCTGGGTTCAGATGCTACCAGGGGATTCTGAACAATGACATATCCGGTAGAGAGCCTATAGATCAGTGGTTCTCAATTTTCCTAATGCTACAACCTTTTAATATAGTTCCTGGTAGGATTCGTAATGTAGATATCTGATGTATGACCCTTGCAGATGTCATGACCCAGTGGTTGAGAAGCCACTGCTGTGTACCGTGTTGGCAGCGGCTGAGTGACCGGGGAGATAGGATGTGAATTCAGCACTGTTTGAGAGGCCAGTGGACAGACAGGAAGCAGCGACACTGAGTGTGCACTGCTGGTGATGGACTACAGCTCAGTAGAAGAGGACACTCTCCGGTGGGCTCTGGCCTCATAGAGTGTTGAGTTGGCTTTGAGTTCATTTTGTGAAGCTTTCAGCACACCCTTTCGAGCATGGTTTTATACTGTGGCAGAGACTGTCAGTGGAGAGGGAAGTTGACAATCCAGGAATGGAAACAGTAATTGGAAAGGTGCTGAGGTGGTGCTTGGGCAGAGCAGCCGCAGCAAGAGAAGAAAAGATAAGAATGGGAACTGGCAACTACCCAGTCAGAGGGCTCTCGCAGCTGTGACGTCAAGTCTGCTGATACTTTACTGAACAGAGTTTCTCTCTCTCTTCCTTGGGTCTGAAGAAACTCCCTGGGACTTCCCTTACCTGCTCTCTTACTCAAAAAATATTGACAAGGTGCCTGCTATGTGGCCTGCACAGTGGTGAGAAGTTTACACTAGACCTTGACCTCCTGATACTTAGTGCCTAAGTCCAAAGTCTGGGAGGCCACACAGGCTCCTCCAGGTTGAGGGTTAGGGGGAACATCAAATGGCACTTAGACCTTCCTCTTTGGGGAGTCTGACACCCAACCAATCCCTCCTTTGATTCACTGTCTTTCCCCCCTTCCAGCATATCTGGCTCTCGGGACACAATCAGATGACATCTGGGGGTCAGGAAGGGAAGAAGAGTTAGACTAGCAAAATTAAGCAACATTTGGGGAAAGGACGCTGAGGATTGTGTCACATAGCAACTTCTATTCCAGCCTCCAGGAGCCCGGGCTCTGCCTTCTGCATTGAGAGAAAGTCTTAAGCTAGGCTCTACATTGAGATAAGGTCTTCAGCTAGGCTCTACATTGAGATAAGGTCTTCAGCTAGGCTCTACATTGAGATAAGGTCTTCAGCTAGGCTCTACATTGAGATAAGGTCTTCAGCTAGGCTCTACATTGAGATAAGGTCTTCAGCTAGGCTCTACATTGAGATAAGGTCTTCAACTTGGCTCTACATTGAGATAAGGTCTTCAGCTAGGCTTTCTGGCCCTCTTGCCCCTTTAATGTTCTCAATTCCAACATCATCTGTCAGACCCCTTGCTCATTATAATAGCCATTCCCCACTGATAATTAAGATAAAGAGTGTAGGCAGTAATGATTTATATGGAGGAGAGGATAGTGGATTACAGACGTCTGCTAGTTTTTTCTCTAAGAAGAAATCTTTATCACGTTTTAGGTAATAAAAGAATCGTTAAGGAGCATCACAGCAAGAGGGATCTTCCCAGAATGAGCTTCCCTAACCTTTCCTGTTTCTGAAGCCAAAAATTCTCTAAAGCCTCCGATATTTTTGTGGTCCCAACCTGTATGGTTCCTATGATGGGAGCCAATGGAACATAGATGGCAAGGAGTCAGGGGGGGAGGGGTTCGTCGCAACCAATAAAGCCACTCATAAGGTTGTTTCCAAGAGGGAGAGTGACTCTCCAAGGTCATGGTGGTAGAAAGTCTTCCAGATGTTCCCAGAGCTCAGGGAAGACACTTGACAGAGTCATAGCTCTCCACTCAAAAGCATGTACGTCGGGAAATCTGGGGACATAGTTCAGTGGTGAGGTGTTTACCGAGTATACACAAGGCCCTCGGTTCAATCCCCAGTATCAGGGTATAAAATGAGCTAGGAGATTTGTCAGGTCTAAGGTCTCAGGCCCCAGTGGCAAGGAGCTGTAAGCTTAGTACAAAATGTCATTTCCCCAAGCATAGATGCAGCCACCTTCTGCCACCACCAACCACTGGAAAGGGACTGTCAGGTACCACTTCAAGGAATTGGGGTTATGTCTCAGTGATAGATTACCTGCTGCGTATGAGGACTAGGTCAGTCCCTACAGCAGTGAAAGGTCTGAGCACAGAGGACAGTACTAGAAGGAGACTCAGGAAAGGCCTCTCATGGCTGTCTATCCTGCAGCTGTAGGTATCAGTTTGGGGAGCTCTACTCTCCCTGGTGCTGGGGGGGTGGGGTGGGGGCGGGGCGCGGGGCAGGCAGGAACTCTTGGGCATATTTTTTGGAATGTATGCAGTTTATGAGCCTTAAAATGGTAAGAATGGCTGTTTCCGGACCCCCTAGCTGATAAGCTTAGAAACTAGTCTAGGCCAGAAGAAACTAGTCTAGGCCAGAAGAAACTAGTCTAGGCCAGTAGAGCCAGCTTCTAAGGTGCTTGGGACGTGCTTGGGAATCTAATTACAGTGACGGTTCTGGTAGGAAGTCTTGAGTAGAGCCAGGACTCTGTGTTTTCTTCCGCGTTTCCAAGTGAGGCTAGTGCTCTCACTGATCCTTGAAGTCCCAAGAGTCTAGATTTGCAGTGCCCAAGTGTGTCAGATACAAGCCACATCAGGCTACTTTAGGCTAACCAGCATGATTCATGCAGTTCTCTAACTGCAGGTTAAGCCTCAGAGCAAATGGTCAGCATGCACCCGTGACTGAGGGCAGCCACGTCAGGCTGTGCGGACAACGTTACCATGCTCGCAGAAGGTCCAGCTGGACAGCCTTGGGTCAGAGTGGGAACTGTTACAATGTTCCTTTGTTGACTCATTCATCTACTTAGCCCTTGAACTTGGACTTTATGCGGAGTTAGGTGCTAGTTGCCGGGGCATTAAGACAATGGGTGCAGGTAGCAGCAAAAGAACCAAACACCATTCATTCTGCTAACTCAAGACCTCACTCAGTACCTCGGAACAGAGATGCCGGCAACACATCGAGGGATCCAGAGATGTTAGAAGTGTACCTACCAGGCACATGGCTGGTAGGAGAGGACATGCTGAGTGGACTGTCGGTGGTTGATACAGAGTCTTTATGAGTTTAGTTGCTGATGATACGTTTCTTTTCCCATTCCAGAGCCATAATCATCAGAAATGGAGAAATCATCCCCATGTCTTCCGAATTCACCCCTGAGACTGAGCGCCAGAGACTTCAGTACCTGGTAAGAGTCGTGTGGGTCTGGGAAAGGATAATGGTGGTGGGGACGGCGTTAGAGCTGTTTGAGGGGAACATGTTGCTATGACATGAGAGAGATCAGCCCCACCAAACAGTCAAACGACATACGGTATTAACTCCCACACACGCACCTTCTGGATCATGCATCCTGGCTCTGTGTGTGACGACACTCTCCATCTCCATGAATTCATTATTGCGGCGGGCTAGCTTTCCACCATCTGCAGCCAACCGCACACTGTATGCGCCGCTTCCTCCACTGGGTCAGTGCGCATGTGCAGACTTCTCCCTTATCCCTGGACTCGGTTGAGCTCAGGCGGGTCTCGCTGTCAATCACATTACCAGAAGGAGTCTCTTCCTCTATGATGTGACACAACTTCACATTCAAACAGGAAGGCTCAAGGTTCTTGGGGATCGTGCAGGTGTCAAAAAAAATCTGTTTCTACACTGAAAATAAATTCTCCCTATAGACAGCTCTTGGGGGTGACATAATAAAAGGGATTAAGAGACCTGTGCTCCCCCTTGAAAATCGACATTTTATGAAAAGCAAACTAAGCCTCTTTTCCCTGTCCTCAAACTCCAGAAAAAAAGATGTTAGACATAGGGTCTCAGATAAAACTTGGGAGTCATTCCAAGTCCCGAGCTACTGGGGAGGTTAAAGGCTCTGAGCAGTAGCCCAGTGAGTGTAGGGTCTGTGAAGAAAACCCTTTCCTGACAGGATTCCCATCAAGGTAGCAAAACACCAGCAGTTTCACTTTACTTTCGTTCTACAAATGGATTGGTCCGTCCTGTTCAACAATCCTTTCCTTGTGTCTCAGCAGTGTAGGTAGTTGGGGTTGTTTATCGAGCATTTACACAGGAGCGTGCATGCATGTGTGCGTGTGCGTGCGTGCGTGCGTGTGTATGTGTGTGTGTGTGTGTGTGTGTGTGTCAGAAGACAACTTGTGAGAGTCAGTTCCAGTATGAGTTCCAGAGATTGAACTCAGGTCATCCAGCTAGGCAGCAGGTGCCTTTAATACTTTTCCCCGAAATTATAAGATTACATTCCTTTTGTTGATTTAGAAAGTAGCCCTGGACTTACACTCAATTCCTGAGTAAGAATTATAGGTTATAACTCCACAACACGACAAGTGGTGATGTCTCGTGCCTTTAATCCCAGCATTCAGGAGGCAGAGCAGAGGTAGGTGGATCTCTGAGTTTGAGGCCAGCCTGGTCTACATAGTGAGTTCTAGGTCAGCCAGGGCTACACAGAGAAACCCTGTCTTGAAAAACCAACCAACCAACCAACAACAAACAGAAGCTCAACAACATCACCATCACTGTTACCTAGCAACTAGTATGTGACAGCAGGAATCCCAAACTAGCATAAAATGAGCGCTCTGCCTTTTACCCAATTTGTGTTTGGTTTGGTTGATTGTCAAGACAGCCCAGGCTAGCCTCAAACTTCCCTCTACATCCCCGCCTGTGTAGAAATTGCTTATTTTGTTGTACTATATCTATCAAAATATTTCAACAAAACAAACTTGATGAAACAAGAACTTGTGTGGGCTCACGTTTCCATCATGGTAGGACGTCACCGCGGTGAGAGCTGAGGCAGCCGATCATAGCACATCCACAGTCAGGAAGCAGAAAGAGGTGATCGCAAGTGCTTGGGTCACTGTCCGCATTGTTTTTTGTCTGTCCATGAGAGAAGGGCTTCCCACCTCAGTCAACCTAATCTACAAACGCCATGCCCATTGGTTTGTCTCCGGGTGACTCTAAATCCCATCAACTTAACCAAGTAGCCATCACAGCCCCTTGCCAAGAAGTGGGCTGGAGGTGTAATCCTGATTTCTGATGCTGCTTTCCGGTGTTTGTGGTAGGATGTTCGTGAAGCTAGCAGTGTGGAAGCCTGGCTTTCAAGAGGCTTGCCTTCAGTCCCAGCTCTGCTGCTCCCTGACTGGATAGCTTTGCGCAGATCTTCTGACCTTTCTAGACCTTGATTTGTCACGTATGAAGGTAGCAGGGCCACCAAGGGTCTCTGAGATACAAAGGTCATTCCCAGTAGAGTCCATAACAGCTCACCTCTTTGCCACCCATATGGCTTTCTCTGTCACCCAAGGCCATGAAAATGATCTTAGCATAGACCTTGTCAGCTACCTAAACCTTTGAGCTGCCCACCATGTAAAGAAGACAGCCAGACCCACTGGCAGACTCAGATCCCCACCCACCTTTGCAACGCCAGTCTCCCTTTTGCTACTACCACTAACCCCTCCACACCAACTCCCCAATCCCCTGCCTCCCACCCATGCCTCAGCCAGATGGTCAGCATTCCTTGTCAGCTCACACCACCCACTCACTGACCTACATCCCTTTGGAAATGCCCTCTGTTTAAACAGCTCTTCCTGTCTGCCAAAAGAATTCCCCCCTCATCCTTTCTGAAGCCAATACAAGAGACACTTCTGAGAAGTGTCTTCCAATCTTCCCAGAGAGTCAACCCCCAATTGCTGGTTCAGCAGTGCATGATAGATTGAAGTGTGGCTCTCAGGATATTATACTTACTGGGTTTTTTTTGTTTTGTTTTGTTTTGTTCTTGGTTTTTTGTTTTGTTTTGTTTTGGGTTTTTTTTGTCTTTTGTTTTATTTTGTTTTGTTCAGATCTCTAGCTTCCTCTCCCAATTGAGTTCTAGAAGGCAAGGCTCTTACTTAGTCACCCCATTGCAGTACTCAACCTCAACGCTGGTACCACGCCGCTGGCTTGGAGAGGGTGTGCATGAAAGAGTGCTGGGTCAGCCAGGGTCAGAGTCTTTCCCCCCTAGCCCCCCACCCCACCCTCCATGCTGATAGCAGCAGGGCATGAGGTAATTGTGTACTTTACCTCCCAACCTGTAGCATCTCTGTCCCTCCACATCCCCCATTGAAATCCACCTCCTACTGGAGGCAACAAATACTAGAAAGTTAATTTCTTATGCTTTTACATTTTTAAATAATATATTTTCCTTATCTAAAAAGAAAATGAACATGGAGGCTTAAGGGAAGATAGGGATAGTTGAAGTTCTCTGGGGACAATAGGGATAAGATGCATGTGACCCTATGAGTTCCACAAGGCAAGTCACTGATGGCTAATCATCAAGTGTGGGGATAGAAAGCCTCCGAAGACTTTGTAGGGATTAACGAGAATGATATGCAGAGTTCCTTTGTGTTCTCCGTTCCTCATTTAGCTCCTGTTTGATAAATCCAAGTCTTGTTCCTTCAAATATGTCTTAGTCTATCTGGGCTGTTAAAACAAAATGCCATCAAGCAGCTGGCTTATAAACAACAGAAATGTATTTCTCACAAGCCAGAGGCTATGAAGTCTGGGATAAAGGCCCAGGCAGTTTCAGTGTTTACTGAAGGCCCTCATCCTGCTTCACGGATAGGCATTGGGGGCAGGGGAGGGGCTTATGAGACACAGATGTTCTTGGAAATCTCTCTGCCCTATCAGACACACACACACACGACCTTGCCTCTCTACACCATCACAGAAGGATTTGGCTCCAACGTATGAAATCTGAAGGTGTATAAAAATTAATTCTAAAGCAAAATCCTACTGGCCTGAGAGCCATTTTCCCCTACTTAATTTAGCACCCACTTCTGATGTTGCTGAGATGAAGGGATATTTTGGAGTCTGTCTTGACCAATAGGTGTGGATGCTCTCAGTCCACAAAACTGGACCTAACGCTCAATTTATAAAAGAAGAGAGCACCACCTTCTTAACCCGTAAGCAGGTAGATTTATTTAGTTTATATCTAAAACTTTCCCCCAGACTTGAGGAATGGGCACACCCAGAATCTGAGTGACCCTGTCCTCCATTGGCCCGGCCTGTTATCCCTTCAAGTTTAGGAATATGTGCTCTGCAATGACCGATTCCAGGTATCATAATCATGCAGAACAAATGTTTGTGGCAAAGCCTTTGAGGTTAAAATATTTGTAATATAACATGAAATCTATATGATAATTTTTTTTTTTAGAATGAGGAGGTTGATATGTAAAGTCTTGAAAATATTACCCAGTATGAGAGGGGAGTGTGGCGTGGACTTCTCTCAGGTCAACCCTGTCATGAGCTGTGCAACCTTGGTCCTCTCTCATGACTCATTCTGAAATAGAAGTGAAAAGCAGCCCCTTGGCCATAGAAAACGTTGATGTTCTTCAGCTTACAGCGTAGCTATGCCCACTTACGAACCCGCTGCAGCCGAACAGATCTAAATCAGAATACAGCCAATATATCTAATTTTCCAAATACTGTAGCTAAGCCTTGCCAATGTCAATATGCCCAGCACATGTACAGTAGCCTTTACACCATGACGGCTGACTATGGTGGTGCATATCTGTAATCCTAGCACTCTGGACGAAGAGGAAAGGCAGTCTCTGCTAGATGGAGGCCAGCCTGGGCTACAGAGTCAAACCCTGTCTCAAAAATAAATAAATAAATAAATAAATAAACAAACAAACAAACACAGGCTGGAGAGCTGGCTCAGCAGTTAAGAGCGCTGAGTGCTCTTCCAGAGGTCCTGAGTTCAATTCCCAGCAACCACGTGGTGGCTCACAACCATTTGTAATGAGATCTGATGCCCTCTTCTGGTGTGTCTGAAGACAGCTACAGTGTACTCATTCAAATACATAAAATAAATCTTTTAAAAAATAAACACCAGGAAAGTCACCAATGGTGTGTTTCATAACATAATAAAAAGTGGTTATCTTAATTGTGTTGCCTGTACTATTGAAAGTAAAATCTGGAACTGTTGTATGGGTGTGATTTATGCTGTTATGGAGTCAAAAAAATTATTACCTCCTGCCATTGTGAGCCAGGGGCCATCTTTACGGTGACCCATCTTATGGTTTTAATTGCTTACGCTTCTACTGATTTTTTTGAACATCCATTCACCCGATCTCATTACGAACGGTTGGCACAATGATAGTTGGTGTTTCCTTTTCCCTCACATGTTCTCACCCAACGATGGAAAATCAAGCATCTTCCTCGTTCTTAGGACAAAATTTTATGTCCATATTGTGTGACAGGTAAATATTTATGATGGCATTATCAGGACGTCGAGACCCTTAGCTGCTTGTTTTGAGTAGCTCTCTGCAGTCCCAAGGCTGTCTGGCTTGGAGAATCAGATAATGAGCTTTCAGGAGTGGGAGTGGTGATCAGAGCCCTTTGTGCACCAGCCTTTGTGATGTACACTGGAGAGGAATGCTCTTGGTATGTACAGTCCAGATGCTTGGGGATTACGGAGCTGGAAGCAGATTGTAAGATCTGCTTGGTGAATGTGGCAGGCGTGTACATTCTATTCGATCTTGCATTGTGACCTCAGGGGCTCTTCTCACGGCTCTTAGGTCACATGGACTTTGCTTCATAGGCTCTCTGGCAGGTGACTAATAGAGCTGGCTCGTGGACTTTACATGCTCCCACAAACAGTGCCATGTGTATGATGCAGTGATCAGGGGCCCTGTGTTCTTACCCCAGCCGCCAGGGAGACCCCGTGAGCCTACAGGCTTAGTTGAGCCCGCTAGTTCAATAGAGGGTTTATATGGTTTGAAGGAAGCTTTCGTTTGTTTGTGGGTTGATCTTTAATATGATCGAAATAAACACTTAAGGGAGTCCGTGGTGCCAACCGTGTTCTGAGAGAGTCAAAGCAGAGCTAGGTGAGGGGTCGCTGCTGGATGTTTCTCAGCAGAATCGAGTGCTTTGTGGCTGGGGCATCTAGAAAATCATCCAGTCACCGATCCCAGTGGCAGCTAGAGATGAATCACCCTTAGGAGGCCCCAGTAGCCCTGAGGTATGAGAGAGAAGCCCCGCCCTCTCCATTCCGCCTAGACCTCTTTATGAACTCCGACTTGATCACACCAAGATGCGCTGCTCTCAGCAAACCCCCAAATAACGCCCTCCCGTCCTCGCAGAGACCCGTGTCTGCGGACGTTCTTCATCGAGGGCAATGTGCAGACAAGATGAAAGTGAGCTTCGGATATGCACTTGCTGCACGCAGGACAGCATCCTCTGAGGTCGCTGTGGTTATCTTGCAACCACTCCTTCTCCAGCCCGCTCCCAAGGGCTTGCCACCAATCTGGTCCTGGGCGTGGGAAGGTTTCCTGTGATTAGCATAGTACCTCTGAGTTTGCTGAGATTTTTCATGCTCAAGAGTTATCATCACCAAAAAATATTCCTTAAGCCTGAACCTGCTTTTACGACAGGAGGCTCCAACAGGAAGTTCAAGTATGCTTCTGAAGGAAAATGCCAGGTGTTCCACTTCACTGTGCCAGAGGTGATTTGAACTAGTGACCTTGTGGGATGGTGGTGGCTACTGCTGCTGCCGCTGCTGCTGTTAGAGTCTTCTCTCTCGGATTATGCCATAGCAGAGCTTATGAATTTGGGGAGCGTAGAGGACACCAGAGTAATTCCAATGTCCTTGGCAGTTTAACTGTCTCATAAAATTACACGTGAGTTCAGGTTTTCTAATTAAACAGTGATAGGCTAAAAAACAACCATAGCCTGTCTTGTCACATCTTCTATAGGTTCCAGGGAGAAGGTGGACGTGTCAACCTTTCTTGAAATCCATATATGCCAAGAAGAATTTTTACCAGTTTTCAGTCCTGCTGTAACTTACATATTCGAACTTGGTTCTCGTCACATTGAGGTGTGAGCGCAGTCACACGTGTGCCACACGGATGCCCACACATGGAAGTCAGAAGATGGCGTCAGTGCTCAGTCCTCGCCTCCCGCCTTGGTTGAGACAGGGTGTCTCTCTGTCGTTTTTTCCCACTGCACATGTGAGCCCTTGAGCTTCCAGGGATTCTGCTCCCTCTACCATCTCCCCGTAGGGAAGCTGGGGTCACAGATGCTGATGTTAAGCTCTGGCTTTGTATATGGGCTCTGGGGCTTTACACTCAGGTCCTCAAACTTAGGTGTCAAGTGCATCCCACCCCAACACTGAATCAGCTCCCCGACCTCATTTTGAGGTGTTTGTTTGAGACAGGGTTTCTCTTTGTAGCCCTGGCTGTCCTGGAACTCACTATGTATATGTAGACCAGGCTGGCCTCTAACTCACAGAGATCTGTCTGCCTCTGCCTCCCCAGAGCTGAGAGTAAAGGTGTGGACCGCCATGCCTAGCCAGTTTGAGATTTTTAAGGATAAACTACAGGTAAGACTTCCTCATGAAAGAATCTAACACATACATATTAAATGTGAAGTCATCCATTTCTAAATTTTCCTTATCCACCCCTCCTAAACCAAAATATTCTGTCCCTATTCTATAAATGAGGTGGACAGCCTTAGCTCTGGAAGAGACATATCATCTAACTTCAGTGCGCCTGTCAGCGATGGCCAGGGGCCTGACTGACATTACTCATTGAGTTTAGTTGCCTTAGATTTTCTATCATGATACATGGACTACTTGTCTTGAATTATATGACTTATAACCTGATGAGAATTTCCCCCTTTATGGACAAGGAAAAAGAGAGATCACTCAGTGGGTGTTTGTTGGTTTTTATGGAAACAAAAGATTTCTGGTAGCCAGTGGAATTCTCCCTTTCAAATTCTGAGAGGTTTGGATATGGTTTTGTTTTCTGTTTTTAAATTTATCTCAAAGCTGCAGTTGGAGTTATCAGAACAGTAGTGGAATCTGCCATCCTTCTTGATACGTAAGTGTTTTGGCTCCCTGTATCTTACTGACAGGAATGGAAACCAGAGGTCTTTTTTTTTTTAGATTTATTTATTATATATAAGTACACTATCACGGTCTTCAGACACACGAGAAAAGGGTATCAAATCTTATTACAGATGGTTGTGAGCCACCATGTGGTTGCTAGGATTTGAACTCAGGACCCCTGGAAGAGCAGTCAGTGCTCTTAACCGCTGAGCCACCGCTCCAGGCCCAGAGGTCTTTTTAAGAAGGGTTCAGCGGCCACTACTGAGGCAGTGCACACCGTGGCCCAGCAGCTGCATTCCTAGGAGTGTGCCTCCGAGATTTGTGTGCAAATGCTCATGGAAACATTAGACGGCGTTGAGTGTTGTTTGTCACAGTCTGAACCGGTACCTGTCCAGCTGCTGACAGAAAAGGGCATGAGCTATAATGGTGACTTATCCAAGCATGGAATGCTCTGTGGCGCTAAGGATAAAAACAGTGTAACTCTATACAAGGTAGATCTCAAAGACTTTGCATTACTCCTCACCCCACCCCACCATACCCCACCCCCACCCAGCACTGGCGATTAACCGTGGGGCCTCAAGCACACTAGACAAGGGTTCTACCACAAAGCTGTGTCCTCAGACTTAACTTGTGCTCAAGGGGACTACAAGAAAGTACAAAATGGGTTCGAGCGCTTGCTGAGCAAGCTTGAGGGATCTGAATTCATATCCCTAGAACCCACATAAAAAGCTAGGTGTGGTTTCATGTGCCCCAGTAGCCCCAGAGCTGTGGGGGACAAAAACTGGAGGATTGCTGGCATTTGGTGGCGGCCAGTCTAGCTGTAGGTTTTATGTCAAGTCTCCCAGATCCAGGGAGAGACTCCAAGCATTTGAGCTCAAGAGTAGTGAGAACAAGCACTTCTCACTTTTATTGTTAAAGCAAACAGGATATGAGGTGGCATTTACGGTTAACAAATCCAGCAAGGGAATACACCTGGTGTTTGTTGTGCCTTATGAGTATCGTCTTTGGTCCTGTGAAAGGAACCATGTCTGTTCCTCACAGGCCTTTCCTTTTCCCACAGAGATAGTGTGGGAAATGAGACGTGCCAGGGCATGCCCTTCATGTGGTAGCTGTCAAGTCTCTCTCATAGTTTATGTAATCCTTTCTAGAAGGGACCTGTGGGAAGAACATTCTGCCCTCTGACCCAGCCACAGTTCCCAGGAAGCTCACAGCTTTCGTAAACAGGGCTCCCACAGTTCAGCAACAGACCCTGTCTCAAAGGAATGAAGGGAAAAGTGGGAACAGGACACTGGTCATCATGGTCCTCAGCCTCCGTACATGTATGCGTAAGTACAGGTACACACACACATGCATACATGACACCCCCACATGCACGTGTGCACATAGGACACATAGACGTAAGTTTGACAACGGGCAAATCGAGTCTAGAAAGGTGGACTGGTGTTTCCCTCAGAAAGCCACAGGGATTGTATGGAGTTGTCATTACAGGGGAGGAGATTCCTAAGGGACTGGGAATGGTCCCTTTGAAGTGCTAGCTTGATAGGTCTGTTTGGTTTGTGAAAAAGTATCACCCTGTCAATATATGATATAAGCCCTTCACAATGTATACTATACTTCATTGAAATGCTTTGGATAACTGTGTCTTTTATTCACGTATATATTATGCTTTTAAGGAGGATCTTCTCAGTGTCCCTCGGGAAGCCACATTCCTGTCTCCTCTTTGCTCTGCCCCGTGCTCTTAGGGACACCTCTGAGGCTCTTCCAGGCACTGAGCTGTGCTCTGTTTTTTTGGGTAAATGGCTTGCACTGGTGCCTGAGCTCTTGCCTGCACAGTTCTTGAGAACTTTTCAGAGCCCCCCCCCCCACATCTCCTTTTTCTACCATGGAAATCCCATTGTCTCCCCTTAGTCTCTGGATATAATGGCCATTTTGCTGACAAAAGCATCCTTCCACCATCTCCCCCACATTGTGAGCTCTAAGCAGCTTTGACTGATACCTGACTTGTGATGGGCTCCTGTGTTTCTTGTGTAAATGCCTTTCTCTGGATATCCCCCACCCAAACCTGACAGTATCCTTTTAGCCTGCATCACTCACTAGCCATCTAACCACAAAGTAGAAAAAAAAAATTCATTCCAAAGCAGAAGAAAAGGGAGAAAAATGCATTTTCTTTCTATCGGGTAGCTTTGAGTAACCTCAACACCTCAAGCTTCCTGGGAACTATGGCTGGGACATTGTCTATCCACTGGAAGCCCAGTGTTCACTACTGAGCATTTGTGTGTGTGTGTGTGTGTGTGTGTGTGTGTGTGTGTGTGTCTATAATGTCAGAAATACAAATATTGATATAACTTCACTGTCTTTGCTCTCTTCCTGTAACCAGTCCTGGTTACCCTCCCTGGGATCTGGGTTGCCTGTTTTTGCTTCCATTTTTCCTACCCTGCCAGTGTCCTAAGAGCTCTGCTCAGCCCATAAAGGCATCTGTCAGCACCACGTACTGACCTGGGTATATTACATGGATACTACATGGATGTTCCTAGCATGCATGTATCTAAATGATAATGTTTCATCAAAAAAGAAAGATATAAGATATAAAATAAAATATATAAAGATATAAAATACATCAGCATATCAGATAACTACAAAGTGTTTAGGAAAGTATCCATACACTTTGTTTGTAAAGGGACATGGGTCCTATACGATTGATCCCACCTTGGATTTGATCCACATTTTTTGTTTTGTTTTAGTTGTTTTATCGAGACAGGGTTGTTCTGTGTAGCCCTGGCTGTCCAGGAACTCACTATGGAGACTAGGATGGCCTCCAACTCAGAGATCCACCAGCCTTTGCCTCCTGAGTCCTGACACTAAAGGCATGGGTCACCACACCCAGCTTTACAAGTTAGCATCCCTATGAAATGTGTCTTGGGGGGAAAAAAACATAGTAATATATGCATATTTATGAACTGCCAAGGTCTGGGAAGTGGAGTGTACCATGCCAACATTATTCATGATTCTTAGAACTTAAGACCCAGGAAGTCATTAAGTTTTATTGCTTGAAGCAATCTAACAAACTTTCCCACGTTTTACAGTTTTTTAAATGTTGGAGCTTGTTGCTTCGAGTAAAATTGAGACTTAAAAAAAAAACAACAACAAAAAAATAATCACTTGTGGAACACTGGACTCCAAAAAATGCTGGTGTAAGCCATCCTTCCATCAAGCCAGAACAATAAAAAGGAAGCCATTCCAGTCATGACACTTGGGTACCGGACAAGTTGGAGGAAGTTTCCAAATTCCCAACTTGTTTGACCACTGTGTATTTGCCAACCAAATGACGCCCTCCCTGATGGCCTCTTAAGAATTTTCAGGCTTCTTCGTCCCCTCATGGGAGCCAGGCCCTTCCCAATGACTCTAACTTTCCCTAAAATCATTAAAACAAGTCTCAGTGAAGTTCTTCCCAATGCTTTAAAACCTCACGTAAACCTTGGGTTTCTCCTAAAAAGTCAGAGTTTGTAGAGGCTTCTGTTGTTTTTGTCTTTAATGAAAGCAATCAGGGCAAAGGATATGGGTCAGGGGTAGAAGAACACTTACCCATCATACCCAAAGGTCTAAGAATATAATCTGTGTCCAGTGGTAGAAATAGTCACCAATATATAAGTTTAAAAGAGATGCTCAGATAACATTTTTTATAATATGTTGATAGATTTGAACATATATACTTATGCATGGTGCCTGTTAAGACCTGTGAGTGTTAGTCTTTGTCAACTCAACACAAACTCGTGTTCCCTGGGAAGAGGAACCCCAACTGAGGAATTACATCCACCAATATTGTCTGTGGCCTTGTTGGCGAACATTTTCTTGATTAATAATTGATGCAGGAGGGCCCAGCCCACAGTGGGTAATGCTACCCTGGTCAGGTAGCCCTGGCTTATGTAAGAAAGCAAGCTGAGCAAGTCATGAGGAGCAAGTTCAAACAGTGCTCCTTCATGGCCTCTGCTTCAAGTTTCTGCTTGAGTTCCTGCCCTCGAGGATGGACTATGACGTGGATATGTAAGCCCAAGAAACCCTTTCTGCTCCAAGCTGGTTTGGATCAGTATTTGATCACAGCACCAGAAAACAGAGTAAGATGCAGATGTAAAGTTTCAAGGTGCTGTAAGACATGAAACACTTAACAAGCAGAAGGCACCTCCTCTGAAACCCAGCAGGTGATGTTTTACACATTGTGGGTTTTCTGTCTCATTTTAGCATCCCATTTTTCCCTTAATCGGCCACGTTTGCTCTGTTCTTTGAGCTGCATTGGTTTAGCACCGTTAACTCTAGAGGATCTGCTCAGTGCAACTTGAGTGAACCAAGTTCTGTTTGGGACCCTTGGGTTGATTGCTGTGACATAAAGTATGACTTTGAAGAGCAGGGAGTGGTAAGGAGGTGTTACAGGTACAGATGACTGCTTATAACTGCACAGCAGACACGGTTATGACAGAAAAGACATCATGCTGTAGATGCTGTGGCTATTACCAAAAGAGACAGAACAGTTACCATAGTGATCGTGAAATCCAAAGAAAAACATTTCTTTCTTTTTTTTTTTTAAAGAGCAAGCATTCATGGGAGATTGATGATGGAGTTACCATCTAAACAGATGATACCAGGAAAGTTTAACAAGACTTCTGACTTAAAAAAAAATTGTAAAGATTATGTGTGTGTTTTATTTTGAGAGTGAGAATGCAGGTATGTGTTGAGGTCAGAAGTCAGTGCTCTCCGGCCTCCTTGTGGCATCCAAGGATTGAACTCAGATTATCAGGCCTGTGTGTGAGGTCCTCTGGTCAACTGATCCATCTCACTAGCTTGAAAGGTTTGTTTGTTTATCTTCTGCTGTGGTACATCTCTTCAGAAGCAAAGATGCCCCTTCACGGTCGATATAGGAGGGTGCCTTCATGGTAGATATAGGAGGCTGCTGTAGCTGTCCAGCAGTCATGGATAAACTGGGTATACCTCAAAAGGAGGCTGGAAATGAAAAAGGACGGGCTGGTAAGAGAAGGATGAAGCCAAGACAAAAGTTTCTGATCAAGGCTCAAAGTTTAATTTTCAGCTCTGTTTATATAGGGAAAACCCACAGACCCATCCTTTGTTTCAGCTGGATTCTGTTGCTTTGTTTTAGTTGGACAATGTTGCAAAGCAAGCTCAGCAGGCGGTCTGTTCCTGTAGGAAATTGCAGGTGCCCCAAGGTGGGAAGACTCCACCTAGGCGGGCTAGACCAACTGTGGCAAACAATTAAGGTCTATTTAGCCTGCTCAAGGCAGTGGGAAGGGCACAGGGTGCCTCTGTGATGGGAGTCTTATGACCTGCTTCAGGGGAGAAGGGCCAAGGGAGAGAGAGTGTGTGTGTTTCTGCCATCTTCTGAGTGTGCCATATTCTAGGGTTGTGTGTCTGTACCTGACATACTGACTTCCTGGTTGGTTGACTAGCATGTTGGGGTAAATTCCTCCGAGGGAAGGAACCATTAATGAGTCTTCTTTGGATCAAACTGGTTTTGTGGAAAGAGTGGGCTGGTCAGGAGTCAGACTTGTTTAGCCACATTCCTGAAGTGGGAGTCGGTCAGCTGGCCAGAGAGCCAGCTGTAAAGGCTAAGCCTTGAAGTGAGCTGTAAACCATGGTTATTTAAGAAATGCGGAACCCAGAACCGCAATGCTCTCCCAAAATTCCGGAATGTGGTGAGAGGTGTGACCTTGACCATGAACTGAAACACAGTGAGAGCTGTTGGATGATTAATGTGGAGAGGCTTGGGGAAGCTTTAAGCCGTACACAGGTGGTCCTTTGTTTTGATGGTTAAGGTTACGGTTTTTTAACCTGAGGATGGTGTAACAGTGACACAGTCCATAGAAACCATACTGCAAATCTTAAATTCTGTTGGGAGATAGAGGATTGTTAGACTCTGGCAAGCCTTGACTTACCAGGGACCCCCTGAGGACCCCCTGAGTCACACCTCAGAGTTGGGAATCAATGCCAAATGCAAGAGGAATTTATTGTTCCAGCATGCTGGGGTCGCCCTGCACATGGAGAGAGGATGACCCTGAACAGCCTGTCCAGTGAGTCTTTATACAGTTCTCAAGGCAGCAGCCATTAGGCACATTATGACTGACAGCACAGTGTGACTTTTAGACTGATTGGTCTTTAGGGAATGAGGTAGGTGACCAATGGTCATGTCTATGAGCTCTGGGCCTCCCCTACAGCAGGTGGCCGGTGGTCGGTCCCTCCTCTCTGTAATTAACCCCTCCCTTCTGGAGGGGAGGGGTGCCTATGTTCTTTATGGCCTTTCTCTTTCAGGAAGGGAGGGGTCTGGTGGAATTTTCCAGAGTCTCTGAGCTGACCTCTTCAGGACCACTATATAGAGCAGGCTGGCCTGGAATGTGTCATCCCCCTGCCTCAGCCTCGCATGCTAGGATTACAAGCACGGACCACATCTAGCTGAATTTTGAATCTCTGTCTTTTTCTAAGCTAGAGATATGCAATATTGCTCTCCCATGATGCTGGCAGCAGCAGCAGCAGCAAACCCCAACTCCCTGGCAGTCATGAAACCACTGGGGCTCTCAGTGGAGACTCCACGGTGTTTGTGTTGCTCTGCCACAGTGTACAGTAGGTTAGGACTGTCAATACCCTTCAACTGTGACGTGGGTGCACTGTAAGCATTCATACCTGAGTTCATTCAGGTCCTCACTACCTGTATAAAAAGCCAGGCATGACTACACATGCTTATAACTCTAGCATTGGTAGATGGAAACAGTTGGATCCCTAGAGTTCACTACCCAGCCAAAAGTTCTCTTTGATGAATGCCCCAGTCTCAGGGCATTGAGGGAGATCGACAGAGAAAGACAGAGGAAGGCATTGCACATCCTGCCTGGTCTCTCCATGAGCAAGCATACATCAGCTACATACTTATGTGCACGCACCACACACATACACCACTCGCACATAAGAAAGCATATACAGCGTGATAGATGATGAAAACTCATCTTAAAGGAACTCCTCCGAAGGGAGTAAGGTACAGTTTTGAAGTGGTGATGGAGCATCCTCCGCCATTGAAGTGGCAGACCCTAGTACATCTTCTGAGATGTAGGAGAACAGCGTCGTGTCCAACAAACATTCTGCTCGCTTGGATGAAATGCAGCATTGTCTTGTTGTCTCTGGAGAAAGCATGCAGCTTGTTGAGACTGTGAATAGCGTTCACATGGAAGATCCCCATGTCACAAGTGGCTCCCAGTTAAGTTCCTTTGACCCCTGGTGACTTGGAAAGGTGTGGCAGCTCCAGTAGGTAGGAAGCTATCTGAGGAGTTGCCAACTAACCCAGAGGCATCTGTGCCAATGAGCCAATGGATCTCTTCTCTAATCAACCTGGCGGTGGCTACGCATTCCTCCCTACCCACCCCAATGTTCTGGGTTCCCGAATGAAAGACACACACACACACACACACACACACACACACGGCCTTATAATTTAATATGCCTTAAATAGCTCAGTGGCTGAGCCACTCCCAAACCTCCATGTGGCTAACACCTCTCTTCCGATATTCCTGAGTTATTACTTACTAAAATCTATATTCTATCCTTGTTGCTCTAGACCCAGTTGGGGGAGGGGAGCTGGGGCCGCTCTTCCCTGGCTCTTACGTGTTGGCTGTCTGTCTATCCTGCCTTCTCAGGCATGGCAGCTACTCTTTTCACAGCATGGCAGCTCTATCTCTCCTTCTCCTTCCTCTGTAGCCTAGCTCAGGAATCCTAAAAGTCCCACCTCTGTCTCCATGCCCAGCTATAGGCCAACGGCAACTTTGTTTACCAATCCAAACCAACTGAGGGCAGGGACCTTCAGCTTCTTACGTGTGAACATGTGGATTCTCATGCAATTTTGAGGACCCAGTTGTGATAACATAAGTAGTGTTAGACCAAACCCACAACAAATAACTAGCAAAAGTGGGCACAAGGGTGCCCGACTAAAGCATATCCGAGGGCCTACTCATCCTTCTGTTGGAGACAAAGTGCCTGGATCTCTGTGTATCTTCCCTTGGAGGGGAAAGGAGATTGTTACTCTCTTAAACATTGCTGTGTTCATAGATGATAACTGGACCACAAAAAAAAAAGTGTCTGAAAGTTATTTTAATATAAATTGCATATGACACCGGATGCTTGAAGGACAAAGAGCCTAAGGAAAAAAAATTGTACCCTCTGTGGCTAGTCATGTGTGAGTATGCTTGGAGAGTGAAATAATAATAAAGTAAGAGAGTTTACAAGTGCACATCAGTCATAGTGATGGTAACCACAATGTTTCCATCCACTGTGCACAAAGCAAGAAGTCTCTGGGATGAGCTCCTCCCCTCCCCCTTCTCTGTGTCCTCTTTCTTTCTATCCCACCCCCATCCTGTCCTACCAAGGCCATCATCTCTAACTCCTGCCTCAGCCTCTTGAGTAGCAAAAACTACAAAGTATCTTCCTGGAATAAGGGTCTCCTGACCTGTTTTCATAAGCTCTGTGGCTTCAGGAGAAAAGGACGGGGACCCCACCCCGCTTCTTAGCCCTGTGATAAATATCTGAAGTACATCAACTTAACAGGAGAAAGATGTTGATTTCACAGTTTCGGACAGCTTAGACACACAGATTGCTTGGGCTGTTGCTCTAGAGTCTGTGGGAGGCGGAACATCACTGTCGAGAAATCTGCTCCCCTCTGGTAGCCAGGAAGCAAACAGATAAGAGGGTGCCTCTTTAAGGACACTCCCTTGGCCCCTTAGTCATAGAACTTGCTTCCAGTATGCCTCACCTCTGTTTTGAAATTAAAAAAAAAAATCTTTTGGGGGAAGGGGGTTTAGAGACCGTCAGATGTTTAATTCAGGCTAGCCCTGAACCTCAGCCTTCTGAGTACTGGGATGACAGGCTTGTCCTACTACATCTGGCAAGCCCTACCACCTACTCACAGGCTGCTGACCAGGTCTTTAGTCATGGGTCTTTATGAGACATTCTTAGATCATAGCTGCCCACCACGGTTTCCTCAGAACCCAAGGTGCTGGTTTTGAGTTCTTCTATCCATTGCCCATCCTTTGTTACCCCAGTTGTGAAAGCACCTGATCTGAAAAATGTGCTGTGGTCTCTGTCCTGTTTGTTGTTAATCACCTTGTGTCCCGGTATCTGGATAGACACAGTGTTGCAGATTTTGTGCCACTGTAACAGAGTATTACTGACTGGGTAATTTATAAAGAACAGATTTTTTTTTCCCTCCCAATCCTTCGAAGCACAAGGTCAGGGTCATCGGATATGAGCTTTTTTTTCCTACATCCACACATGGCAGAAAGCAGGAGGGGAAGATGTTCAAATCCACGCCCCAAACCCTCGGTATGACAGCAGCAACTGGTCATAGTTGCAGAACATTAATGTCCTGAATCCGTCCCAGAAGCCTGTTCTCAGAAGTGCTAACAGCATATGAGTTTGAGGAGACACATACAGACCATAGCACATACTTATTTACCCAAACGTATATCATACATAGTTACAACATGCATTAGCCTCTACCCTCATCTATGCCTACTTCTTTTCTCTTTTTCTTTTCTCTCTCTCTCTCTCTCTCTCTCTCTCTCTCTCTCTCTCTCTCTCTCTCTCTCTCTCTCGGAGAGTCTCTTTGCTTCTGGAACTTGATCTATAGACCAGGCTGGCCTCCAACTCAGAAATATACCTGCTTTTGCCTCCCAAGCGCTGGGATTACACACGTGTGCTGTGTGCTATCACTGCCCGGCATATGGCTGTTTCTTTTTTTTTTTTAAGATTTATTTATTTTATGGAAGGACACTGTAGCTGTCTTCAGACACACCAGAAGAGGGCGTCAGATCACTTTACAGATGGTTGTGAGCCACCATGTGGGTGCTGGGATTTGAACTCAGGACCTTTGGAAGAGCAGTCAGATGCTCTTACCCACTGAGCCATCTCTCCAGCCCGGCTGTTTCTTAATAACCTGCTTTTTACAGTTGAATCAAGTGTGTTGTGGCTTCTGTGAGTTCATACTACTTTGTTTTGTATTAAGTGACTTGTCTGTTTTTTTGTTTTGTTTTGTTTTTACTGTGAGACTGTCAGATACATCCTTGCAACCACGCTATGTACGGATCTGTGTTGTATTTATTTCTAACTGCCATTTTAGACTGCGTGATCTAAGAGCAGATGCTAACAAGTCTTCCAGGGACCTCTTACTATCTGTGTAAACATGTGGGGTTGTCTACAGCCCACACAGGGTGGGTGGGACTTTCAGGCAGGGTATTTAAGCTCAGGCCCAGAACCACCCAGTCCTAGCTGATGAATTTGGATTTGGTGCCTTAACCTTTCTAGGTCTGTTTCTTTGGGTTTTGGTTTAGTTTGGTTTGTCGTGTGTTCATCTTGATTGTTTTTAAATATTTGGAAGTGAACTTTTTAAGAGATTCGTTTATTTTCTGGGTATGAGCATTCTGCCTGCATGTATGATTATGTGCTGCCTGCGTGAATGGTACATATGAAGTTCAGAAAAGGGCATCCACTTCCCTGGAATTGGAGTTATGGGTGATTGTGAGGCCCTTTGTAGGTGCTGGAAACCAAACCCAGGTCCTCGTGCAAGAGCAAAAAGTGCTTTTAACTGCTGAGCCACGTCTCCGACCTCATTTCCTTGTTTTTTAACTTGCGTTCATATTATAGGCTTTGTGGAATGGTTGATTGCAATACGTAAGGTGAAGTACTTGTGTAAAGCAAATGTAACCCCTAAGTCAGTCAGTCCAACCTAGGGAGAGGAAATGGACCAGCCCTCCATGCTGGTATAGCTTTGCAATTTGGGAAAGGAAAGGATGAGGGTACTACGTGAGGGATGCCCCAGCCTGTTACTCCCTAAACTTCAGGTCTATGGTTTCTGTTTTTGTTTGTTTGTTTGTTGGGTTGGGGGATTGTTGTTTTGTTTTATTTTGTTTTTAAGACAGGGTTTCTCTGTTATAGCCCTGGCTGTCCTAGAACTTACTTGATAGACCAGGCTAGCATCAAACTCAGAGATCTACCTGCCTCTGCCACTCAGTGCTGGAATTAAAGGAGCACTCTACCACCACCTAGCCAGTGGATTAATGCTAAGGAGAAACAACATCCTAACTACCCATTGGGCGTGGCTGCTGCGTGGGCACATCGCTGGCACAGTCACACAGGGCCTTGGGTTTAGTTTTATTCACTGCTATCCCTGTGTTGAAATTCTCTATATACTCACTTTGGTTCCGGGGCTGACAGATTAAGTAGTGATTCCTCCTACCCTAAGATTTTTGGAAGATATGTCGTAATGAGAGAACTCAGGAAGCACTGGGCATTAACAATCACTAAATGGAATTAAAAGTCAGCTTTCTCTGTCTTTGCCCCTCTCTCGCGTGTGTGTGTGTGTGTGTGTGTGTGTGTGTGTGTGTCTGTGTGTGTCTGTGTCTGTGTGTATGTATGTATGCACACGCACATGGGTGAGGGCATGCCAAAGTAAATGTGTGGAGATCAGAGGTCAGGTATCAGTTCTTACCTTCTACTCTGAGCCAAGATCTCTTGCTTACCAGTGTATCTGGCTGGGCTCCGAGCTTTCAAGCCTTCTCCTGTCTCCTAGCCTCCCATCTCACAGTGGAGAACTGGCATGGCGACCACCCATTACCGTGCCCAGCTTGACATGGGTTTGGGGACTTGACCTAGGGACTTCATTCCTGTGCGACCTGTACTTTACCTACGTAGCCATCTCTCCAGCCTTCGTGTTTTCCAGGAGCAAAGACAATCATGATAAGCGCATTCAAGATATCTAATTATGAAAATGTCAGTGGTAATGTCACTTTATAGACAATGAAACCAAGGCTCAAGAGATTAAAGAACTCATTAAGATCACAAAATTCGTGATGCAGTGCTCACGGGCTTTTAGCAGCACCCTGCTCCGTTACAAGTTTGTTTTCTTCCTTCCCGGGAAGCTTATCTGCAGGAAACCTGGCATTTAAGCTTCCTTGTTACCTATCAGAGCCCCTCAAAGTAGGCACGGTTCCTACCACATCTGCAGCCATTTGGAGTCCTACTGGACAGGAAGACAACATCTCTTCCCCTCAGTCCTCCTCCCTCTGTCTTACCATCCTCGGTGCTCTGCCCGGAAGCCCTGCCTGAGAGATGCCCAGCCTGGCGACAATTCGCTTGCTTCCTCCGTTCCTGATCGCAAGAGCTTCTGGTGCCTAGCACTGTCTGCTACCTCTAAATCCTGAGCATCAGCAAAAGATCTGCTGCTTCTGGAAAGAGGCTGTGGGAAATGCCTGTTGTAGGTCGATCATCCCTGATCCCAAAACTCAAAACCTGAAACGCTCCCAAACCTAAAAATTTTTGAGTGCCGGCATAGTGTAATAAGTGGAAAATTCCACACTTGACCTCATACGACAGGCTGTAGTCAAAACACATACTGAAAATACTGTATGAAATTGCTTCCAGGCTATGTGTACAAGGCGTTTCTGAAACATAAATGAATTTCATATAAACTTGGGTCCCATCCCTAAGATTTCACATTATATATCTGGAAATATTCCAGTTATGACCCCCCCCCACCTCCTCCCCAAACACTTCCTGCCCTCAGCATTTCAGATAAATGCTACTTAGCTTGTTCTGGTTAACGGAGGTGGTGGCCATCCATTCTATGACAGGGATTCCTTGCCTCCCGACAGTGGCTGGCCATGACCCACCCTGTCCTCACCTCCCTGCCATAAGGAGAGCCAATCTGTCATGTAAGAGTTGGGCATGATGTGTGAAGATTCTAGCTCAGGTATGAGGGTCTGTGGCTTCATCAGGGAAGTTGAAATATGACCAGTCCATCTCTTGGATAGCTAGGTTTGCATTTTAATTGTAACAATGAGACTGCTCTTTCAAAAACAGCCCTGGGTATGACTATGTGCTGGAGACTTTTGTAATGTGAACAGAGATGTGTAGGGAGGGAATAGGAGATGCCATCTGTTGGGGGTAGGTGAGGGGGAATAGTCTAGGAAAAAAACAAAAAATACCACAGTGCAAACTGAAGGAGGAACGGGCCCCACAGAAGCTCCTGTCTGTGTGTCTAGTCGCACTGTGAGGGATCTGACTCTTGTGTGTTCTGGAGACTCTCTTGTGGTTGTCAAAGACAAATCCATAGGAAGTTCTGTTAAGCTAGAAGAGAGTTAAGAGGGATAGGGAGGAGTCAGGGAGACTTTGCTGGCCTTCAGTCTGGCCCATATGCATTCCAGAAAGTACAGCCATCTTGAATTTGAACTGCAATCTGAATTTTGAAGAATCCCATTCTCCTCACCCCTAAGCCGTCGGCTGTGCACGCCTTTGATTACAATTAGTGCATTAAATGCATGCCTTTGATTACAATTAACTTATCAAGTGCAACAGCAGCAGCCCTGATAAGTCATGGGCAGGGTTTTTATTTACTCACCATTTAAGTTCTGAAATGTATTTACTTCCTTCCAAATAGAAGACGGTTTTCCTGTTTTCGAAGCGAGGCTTGTCTCAATTTGCAAAACATACTGGAGTTTTATTTTGTCTTCTAAAATCTGTCTGTGGCTTTCTCTTTTCTTTTTTTTTTATTTTTTTTTTTCTGACATTAGGCATTCATGCAGCCTCACTTGCTGGGAAATGAGTTCACACATTTGGAGTTTCCAAGGAGAGTACAGAGGAAAGAACTCGGGAAGAAGATGCTGTACCGGGACTTTAATATGACAGGCTGGTAAGAACTCGCATCGCTGTGCCTAGGCACCACCATGCCGTGTAAGATCGCCAGCACAAATGCAGCCAGGGACCTGGGCTCACGGTGAAGGACAAGAGTCCACAGTCACATAGGACCAGTGCTCAGATCACCTACCTGTGTGACTTTGCCTCCGCCTTTCCGAGGCGCTCTTCAGGGACACCTGGTGTGGTAAACTTGACTTCATTCTTGACTCACATGACACAGTCATTTGGAAGCTATGTGTACACACACACACACACACACACACACACACACACACAATGTTTTTAGAACATCAAGAAGCTAGAAGGGCACAAAAGAAGGTGACTTAGTGAGACATGTTGTCTTGAGTTTTGAATTTCAGTTCATGAGTTTCTGAGTCAACGAGATGGGTAAACTAACCCAAGGGCCTATTTTTTCTCTCCATGGATAAAGTATACAAAGGGTATCATCGCCAGGCGGTGGTGGCGCACGCCTTTAATCCCAGCACTTGGGAGTGAGTTCCAGGACAGTCAGGGCTACACAGAGAAACCCTGTCTCGAAAAAACCAAAAAAAAAAAAAAAAAAAACAAAGGGTATCATCTTTGAAGAGTCACTATGAAGCCTGAGGGAGATGAGATACTTTCTTTACAGGTTCCCCTCTGTATCCATAAGAGATTAATTAGCTCCAGGATTCTCTACAGGTGTCCAAAATCTGAGACTATAAATGTCCCTCATATAAATGGCACAGCATTTGCATTTAGTCTATTTGTAGCTTCCCTTTTTCAAGTCCTTGTAGACTACTTAAAATACTCAACCCAAGGTAAATGCTATGTGGGTGGTTGATATATCATTTAAGAGATTGCCTTAGTCAGGGTTTCTATTCCTGCACAAACATCATGACCAAGAAGCAAGTTGGGGAGGAAAGGGTTTATTCAGCTTACACTTCCACATTGCTGTTGATCACCGAAGGAAGTCAGGACTGGAACTCAAGCAGGTCAGGAGGCAGGAACTGATGTAGAGGCCATGGAGGGATGTTACTTACTGGCTTGCTTCCCCTAGCTTGTTTTCTTATAGAACCCAAGACTACCAGCCCAGGGATGGCACCACCCACAATGGGTTCTCCCCCTTGATCACTAATTGAGAAAATGCCTTACAGCTGGATCTCATGGAGGCATTTCCCCAATGAAACTCCTTTCTCTATGATAACTCCAGCCTGTGTCAAGGTGACACAAAAAAACAGCCAGTACAGTTATTATGACAAGAAAAAAATCTGGGCATTTTCACTACATCTACTTTTTAAAATATATTGTTCCATCTGGAAATGATCAAATTCACACTTATACAACCCATGTAGAGCAAGGATAATTTTTTTTTTTACATTCAAAATGAAATAAGAACTCTTGACATGGGGTGCCTTGCTCCCCAAACACACCTAGACAAGCACCAAGACCATGGTCTAGAACTGACCATTGTTGACAAAGACCTTATTCTTTCTGTCTGAATAATGGGCAGGATTATGGAGTTATATGAACCAGGGTTGGCATGAGAAAGTACTGCCTCACACGTTGAAGTGAGGGTATGTGATGCACTCTTGCACCCCGAGTTCCTAGTGAGGGCACCTCTTGCCAACCTGAAGGACAGCAGAAGATTGAGACAGCTCACTTTTTCCTCACCATGTTGCCAACAAAGGCAGCAAATTTATTATCTCCTCTTCATTGATCAAAACGGTTGTAACAGATGATCATAGCCCAGATTGCCGTGATGATGACATTGTACCTGGGGGTCTGGGACACATAGAGTCAAGAAGGAACAAGTTCAGCTACCCAAGCAAGACAGATTGGTCTGAAAGACTTCTGGTTGACCTTGGGTGTTTTATTTTTGTCTTTCGCTAAGTGGAGAAGTAGATCCCAAACTCAATTTACTCTTCTTCCTCTCAGACGAAATCAGTGAACCATGCTAGAGAGTCAACGTCTGCTCGTTCTGTAAATTATTGTTTAAAACTGATGCATCTCCTCATTTCAGCACTGTGGCTGCCTTCACAGTGCCACAGGGTACTGTGTTATGGAGTCATGGGAGACTCTGTGTGGCCCATACAACCTAAAAGATTTGCCCCAGCTCCAAAACAGGGGGAGATTGTCAGGTAGAGCTCATATTTACAGGTGTGAGTTTTTAAGTCCTAGAGTCATTATTCTAACGTCTTCTAATACATTTGTGTCCATTGTCAGGTAGAGCTCATGATATTTACAGGCATGAGGTTTTAAGTCCTAGAGTCATTATTCTAACGTCTTCTAATACACTTGTGTCCATTGTCAGGTAGAGCTCATGATATTTACAGGCATGAGGTTTTAAGTCCTAGAGTCATTATTCTAACGTCTTCCAATACACTTGTGTCCATTGTCAGGTAGAGCTCATGATATTTACAGGCATGAGGTTTTAAGTCCTAGAGTTGTTATTCTAACGTCTTCTAATACGCTTGTGTCCATTGTCAGGTAGAGCTCATGATATTTACAGGCGTGAGGTTTTAAGTCCTGGAGTCATTATTCTAACGTCTTCTAATACACTTGTGTCCAATCTGGAAAATGAGCACCTCTTATTAAAAATCAAGTATAAGATAAGGGCAAATGTGGTTTGATAGCACGTGGAGGAATTTAGATATCTTGGAATTTGGAAATACACCAAGAAGGGCAAGGAGTGCATGCAATTGTGAGCACAGGAAAGAAGAATCCATCTAAAATGATAAGGTAGGGCATAATCTAAACACGGGGGTGGGGGGTGATGGAAACAGACTGAGGTTGTGTTGACGGAGTCGTGGGAAGCTAGGCAGCAATTTAGATTTCCTGTGGGACGACATAAGCCGCTCTGTGTATTCCTGGGGACAATTAAATGAAAGAGATGTCTTCAGGAGGTGGTTATATTAAGGGAAGGGTGGGATAAACTGACTTCAGAAAGCAGACCCAGAGGGAAAGTGGTACAGACAGAACCTACAGACATAGATAAGATGTGACATCTCCCGGCGCAGATATAAGGGTGCAAGCTGAAAATGGTAAGGATGGAAATGGGCAGGAAACAAAATGACTTAGGTGTGCACACAAGGTGTGAGCCATACCAGGTCAGGGGCCTGGTTAAACGTCTGTCTTCTCAGGTGCCCAGAACAGTGCTTGTCACAGAGCAGCGGGTATCCCAGAATGAAGGAGAATGAGGGGCAGGCAGGTCAGTGGGCCGATAGTCAATGAGGTAGCCTTTGAGATGTGTTGAAATTGAGATGAGGTGTTTGCTCATTCTTTCTAAACCAGGGTGGGAATCGGGCGGAAACCCAAGGAATCAATACCATGCCTCTGTTATCCTAAGAAGAGTGTCTTTGTGGCAGATACCTAGTGTGTTTCTTTACTCGGGGTGGAGAGGTGGCATACCATTTCTTACTGGCTTTGGAAAGCACTTTGGAGGATAGGAATCATCAATTTAATAGACAAGACGCTTTCAGAGGCTGTAACTGTTCAAACTGTGTGATGAGGTTAGGGGTTTTAGGTTCCTTTTTCAGTCTCGAGAAACTCTTTTTTTTTTTTTGTTTGGAGTGGCTCATATTTCATGCCCTTTAACAAGGCTAAAGTGCCCTCATTTTGTAATTTTTTTAAAAGTAAGTTCAAGAACTCGATTATATCCAACTTCATAAGCACTTCACATAGCAGCGGGTGGGCGGACCCTTTGTTAGACAGGTTTCAGAGAAATGCCTTCTCGCCCCATCTCCACTCCCATGTATGTGTGAGCCTGATACTACCCACTGAGCCGATGAGCTGCTTTTAATTGCGGGGAACTTCACCAAAGACACTAAATAATTGAGTAGCCAAGCCCGAGAATGGCTTCAGTCAGACAGGATTTGATTTGCTTCCAGGGCGATTCCCAGTGTGGCTGTTGACTTACAAGCTTGGCTGTGAACAGGATTTATGTAGGCCTTTGTGTGTTTCCTACCTGTCCTTTCTTTTGATTTGAAAAAAAAAAACAAAACGGGAGGAACTTGGAAAGTTCAAAACCCATTTCCACCGCAGCCTATGTAAATCCCACTTCGGAGCCAACTAGAATAAGTTGCACTTGAAAGTGTTCTCAACGTTCTGACAGAAAGCTTCCGATCACGCACGGTTGTTTGTTTTAGTTTTGTGTAGCACATTTAATTGTTTGTTTACTTGGTGGGGATGACTTGCTTTGTAGCTAGAGATGGAAGTGAGGGCCTTGTGAGTCCTTAGGAAGCAGTCTGGCACTGGCCACAGCTTCAGGGCCAGTCATACATCAGGGCTATCTATGCCTCTGACGGCTTCCGCCCCTTCCTCCCAAGGGCTGGGTTTGTAGGTGCGTGCCATCACACCTGATGTTGCAGGCCTGAACATGAAAGCCAGGGCTTCCCCAGTGCAGCATAAATGCTCTCCCAACTGAGCTACAGCCCCAGGCCCCGAGGAGTCAGTCAGTCGTTCAGAAGCAAGGTACCTGCTACCTTTCCTAGTTGTCTAGAGAGGAGAAAAGTTGCAATGCTAATTTATGAGAAGGGTAAAGGATGGGGAGGATTTGCAGCCTGTTTCTTTTCCCAATAAAACCTTAAATGACGACCAAACGGGTGGCAGTAGCTGCACGTGGACGGCGGAGCGATGGGAGTGGAGCCTGCTCCAGGATGCCAATTGTTCCTTACCTCACCTTGCCTTGTGTTTCTTGGCTCCTGAAGTAACCCTGGGCCACGAACTCTTTCCTCTGAAATGGCTAACAAAAGGTCCACACACTCCTGTGCCGTTTGAGCCTTGCAGGAAATTCCTAGTTGTAGAGGGTTTTCACTTCCTCTATAGTCAGGACAGTAACAGCTGGCTGACAGTGACTGGAAGAGCTAAGGGCCAAGTCCAGTGATGAGACCTGTATCTAATTCCTCACATTTTTGCTGTTAAAGGATAGCCCGACATACTCCGTACGTCTTACAGGCGAAGAGACTGAGGCAGAGAAGTTAACTTGTTAGTCTTTACCCGACGAGTACGAGACAGGGGTGGGATGTGGCCCGAGGAGACACGTCACTTTAAGTATGCACAATTGTCTCTGTACTGCTGATGACAAGAGTGTTGAGTCCCCCTTGTTTCAGTCTCTCTGTTGAGCAAATCAAGACCCGGGATTTCCAGTTTGCTCAGCTTCCGTCAACACACAAGTCTCAAAATATGGACTGGAGCTTGGGTATCTCTCTCTCTCTCTCTTTCTCTCTCTCTCTCTCTCTCTTATTTCAGGACCCCGTCTATGTCATAAACCAGTCTGCTTTCTCCTACGGCAGCGGCTCTAAGGCTGGACCCTTTAATACAGTTCCTCATGTTGTGGTGACCCCCCCAACCATAACATTACTTTTGTTGCTACTTCATAACTTTAATTGCTACTTTTATGAATTGTAATGGAGATATCTGATATGTGAGCCCTGTGAAAGAGTTATTGGACCCCCAAAGGGGTCACAACCCACAGGCATCTTTTTCTGATAGAAATGTAAGCAGCAGACCTCCCCCACACTCCCTGCCTTCACACTGTTCTCTCCTCAGCAATTCTTTATGGACTGGAGGAGGTAACATTGTATCTTAGAAAATGCAAGGCAGTGACTTTCCTCACTCCCGATGTGACCCCATGGACCGTTAGCCAAATTAAACCAGGATGCTTCCAGCTTTTCACCCAGAGTCTGTGCATGCTTTGGGGGAGGGGAGGTGGGGTGCGGGGCAATGGTGATGGTTCGGCAATATCTCAAAAGAACCTGTGCATAGGGAAATTGACGCCTCTCATTAGGGGAGCACTGCGCTTGCATTCTGTAGTGTGTCTGCAACAGGGAGGAAGTGTGGGAGAGGGTGTCAGCTCTGGGAAGCCTTGTCTCATAATTAAAGATGAGTCTGTTCCCTCCTGACAGGGACCCTTTCTCTCCCACCCTTGTGCTTTCTCGGAGACTGTGGAGCGGCTTGGCAGGCCCAGATTGTTTAGAGGACAAAAGGTTATTGTCACCAGGGCCATCATAATGAAATTGGTCGCTTCCCTGGCTCCCCCTCCTCCCTTCCCTCCTTCCCCATCTCCTCTGATGGTTTTCTCAGCAGCTTGATTTACAAAGCCTTTGTCTAAGCGCTGTGCTCTGAGTTGGTCCCCGGTGTGGCCTTTCCTTGGTACCCCCCCCATCACCCACTCAGATCTCACCTTCTGTGCCTTGTGTCATTGGTCCCAGTGCCAGAATCCCCAAGCTGGTGCCCCTCCTCCCCAGCCCTGTGTGTGGAGCTGCTCTTGCGGGATGCGCCCTGTAGCTGGCATTGTGTCAGCTGGAGAGAGCTCCGAGAGCTCCCTGGCCCAGCCCGCCGCTCTCTGAGCTGTCTTACACTGTAATTTGCTGGCAAGCATCTTTGTTACTGACTTGAAACAACGGTTTCTCACAGCTGGCTTTGTGGCACCGGGTCCCTGCTCCGGCGACTGACTGCCGGTGATTTTGCTTTCTCGTGTAGGAATCGGTGTTCTCCCTGCCCTTGATCCAACCGCATGGGGTGCTGTGCCCAGGATGGCATTGGTGTGGGAGGGGAGCTGTGACTTCACCCCTGGCTTCAGGCCAGATTCTCCAGCAGCTGTTCTGGGCTGGTGGGATTTGTAGAAGAGGGTAAGGGTCAATGAAAAAAAAGTCCATCATGCAAATGTGAGGTTTCTTCCAGATGGTTCTGGGTATAAGTAGTGAACACCAGACTTCTTCCTTCAAGCCAAACCTCTCTACCTATCACATTCGGGATGGTCCCGTTGAGGGGGCAGTGGGTGGATGCTGTGCTAGCAATATGAGATCACATGGTTTATTGCTTTGGGTGATGGGCGTTTTGATATTTTGCTCTGCCAAAGTCTCTTATTTGTAAAATGTTTCCCTTGCCGATTGCTGCCAACCTTAGTGTTTAGAAGGGGCTTGGGAAAGCGTTGTTCTGGTTTTTGAGCTTCTGGAAGAAGCAGAATCCAGAACTCCTAACCTTTTATTTTCAGCTCTTGCAGCCCTTAAACATCTAATGATTCTAAGTTAATGATGTGTCAGTATCGTTTGCCCCTCCTCTGTTTCCTTAAAGCTATGACCAAATTGGGACTTTTCCACAGGGAAACCGATGGAATCAGCCCTCATTTTCTCCATTCAGCACTCCCTGGCTTGATGAAAGCGAGGGAAATCTCTCCATATTTTTTTTCCTGTGCCTTCAGACACAATATCCAAGTAGCCGCATGTGGCCACTTAAATTTCCATTAGTTAAAAATTAAATAAAATTAAAAATTAATTCACCAGTCTCACTGACCACATGTCATTTGCTCGGTAGCCACACCTGGCTAGTGGCTACTGAATTAGATGCTGCAGATTAGAGCATTCATATCCTGTGGGAAGTCCTATTGGTCAGAACTGTGGTCTGCCTGATGGGAGAACATGAGTCTAGTCAGGCTGTAGCGGAAGGAAGGTGCACGAGTTGTTTGTAGCTAACCATCCCAACAACCTAAGTTGAGTAGGGAACCAGGGATGCAAAGTACTTGCCCACAATGTATGAAACCCAGGGTTTAATCTCTTGACCAATATAAATGAGACATGGTGGCCCGTGTCCATAATCCCAGCACTTGGGAGATGGATGCAGGAGGATTAGAAATTCCAGATCCATCTCCAGCTATACCGTGAATTTAAAGCCAGGCTGGGATATATGAGATCCTGGGAATTGAACTTGGAACCTTCAGTAGAAGGACATTCAGTAGAGCAGTCGGTGCTTTTTAACCGCTGAGCCATCTCTCCAGGACTGATATATGAGATCCTATCTCTAAATAGATTAGATTAGATTAATAGATAGATATTAGATTAGTTAGATATGTAGATAATAGATTGGATGGATGGGTGGGTGGGTGGGTGGATGGATGGATGGATGGATGGAAGATAGATAGATAGATAGATAGATAGATAGATAGATAGATAGATAGATAGATAGATAGCAGGAAAAGCCAAAGGGAAGAGTCTTTATGCCTCTGGCCTCACTGAGGTAGCTGGGACATGGACTTTGCTCTACCTTCCAAATGTCTAGGGGCTTCTGTCATGGCATTTAGGAATGACTAACTCATCTTCAGCTGTCCCCTTTGCTGGGTAGCAAAAAAAAAAAAGTGCATGATGCTGACCATGAAGGGAAGTCCACCTTATCTACCCAAATCAGTAGCTTCCTCTCTCCTCCCTCCCCCATTCCGTGCAGAAGTGTGCTCCGAGCTTCCTTCTCCCCCCCCAACTCCCCCCTAGGCTGCTACCAGATGCTGCTGCCTTTCTTCTTGCCTTTTCTTTTACTTCTTGGGAAGTAGCTCAGATCCCGGGGATCTGATTAAAAAACCTAAGTTCAGTTCCAAGCCTTTCAGTTCCGTTTCAGGGTGACCTTTATTCACAGTCTATAGCCTGGAGTCCAGCTCAGTAATGAAAAGACCCAGCCTCATAGCCTTGGGCTTTTACCAATAATCCAAACATTCTCTGGAAAGGGAGACCCACTGGAGGCAGCCCAGAGTGGATGTGGGGGCTGCTGGGCCGAGTCCCACAGATATTGCCTTCTCCCTTGTGGCTTCTCTCCTCTGCGCCCTGTGAGGACATTCAGGTGGATCCTAGCAGAGATGAGAAGGGCTTGTGGCCAACTTCAGAGTAGCACCCACATTTAGTACAAATTGATTTATTGAATCAAGCCAAATGCCCTGCTACAGAACCCCAGGCTCTGGCCTCCCTCACTCCACCTCATAAAGTTGCATTACTGACACTCCTCATTAGCTAGCTACCCACTGCTCCCCAGGCAGCTTTTAAAGGGACAGTGCCCTTCTCTGGGGCTTGAATTTATATGTCGGGCGATCGGGCGGTCGGTCGTGCCTGTGGGTCTAATTAGCTCAGCTTTATCAGTCTTACTTAGAAAGCCTGGATTTTCTAGCGTCTTGACTCTTGAGTTTTACGGGAGTAATTGAAAAATTCAGACTCTCTACTTTTCTTTCTCTTTGCTCTTAATCACTCTTAACCCAATCTTTGGAAATTCACTCGCAGATGTCTTCTGACTGGCGTTTTTGGGGCGCAGAAGGATTTTCTCAGTCCCATTTCTGCTGCAAATCCTGACATTTCTGTTGTGCTGTTGGACCACACTGGGAAGCTTTTTGAGACTCACCAGAGAAATATCACATTTTAATTTTATAATTACTTCAGAAGAAAGCAGGCCTTTCCCCAGTGAAAGCTGGTATTCATTTCCTCCCAGGAACTTGTGTTTTCATAGTTTAACGATCATGGGCCGGCTTGGCAGCTGGCTGGCTGCACTAGGAGCGCAGGGTAAAATCTTGACTCTGTCGAGGTGGGGTGAAGATTTGACCATTGTCTCAGAGAACTTTTACCCCAAACCTCAGTAGATTTCTGGGTATGAGGATTGTCTGGAGCCTGGACTGAGCCCCTCAAAGCTTCCTGTTCTAAGTCTCAGGCAGGAAAGAGGGGCTGGTGTCCTAGGGGGTCTGGGTCAGCACCACGCGGAGAGTGGCCTCTCCCTGGCTCCCAGAGCCGCGATGATGAATGGTTATTTGCAATGTACAGGTTCTGCATCCTTTCAAGGTCTGTGGCCCTGCTGCAGGAGCAGCAGGAAAGAGAGCCATCCCTGCTGCTTGCAGCACAGCTCCTGACAGTGATGAATGGCTCCCACTCCAGCCCCGTGCAGGAGCCCAAGGGAGGCTGTGGGGTCTTTACAGATGGCCGCTAGCCAAGACAGGCAGGCTTTGTCAGGCCACTGGGAAGAGAAGGCAAAGGGATGCCCAACCAGCCTCGTCCCTTTTGATGGGGCACATGCGTGCACACTCGCTCACACCCTCACCCTCTATTTCTATAGCTGGACCGTCTCCGTGCCTCAAGTAGCCAGGCTGCTTGCCAGCCTTTCTTTCTTGTCCACTTCTTTGGAGTGACAGCTTTTATCCTCCTTGTCCCACACCTTCACTCAGAACAGATGGATGTGCTACTCATCCTCCATGAACACAGGCTGGAGTGTGTAACACACCGCACTCACACAGCTTCAAGTCATCTGAGAAATGTCGCAGGCAGGCCTTCAGAAATTTCTGTTGAGGTAGACAGATCAGGGACCACTGAACTCCTGGGGACCCTCTTTTTATATTTTGAAGACCTGTACTATATACCTGCTGCGTGTGAAACGAGACATTACGAATGTGGTAAAGCCAGACTGCCTTACTGGGTCAGTTCTCACTTATGAGGATTTTACAGATCTTACCCATGCACTCCCATGTGGTTCCTCCATTTGTGATAGGAGGCTAGTTAGAGAACCAACCAGTGGTTACATTGTAGCTTTGTATGCCAGGTGCCCAGCCAAACTTCTGGCTACTGAGGGCTGGCAGAGTGTCTAATCTGATAATCATTAGACATGGGTATGAGAGTGTGTGCACGTTGTGAGTGTCCGTATGTGTGTGTGTATATATACATGTTTGTATACATGTGTGTGAGTGTATATGTATGAATGTGTGTGTCTGTGCATGTGTGTGCGTGTGCATGTGTGTATGAGTGTGTGTGTATGAATGTGCATATGCCTGTGCATGTGTGTATGTGTATACATGTGTGTGCATGTACATGTATGTATGTGAGCGTGACTGTGTGTATGAGTGTATGTGTGAGTGTGTGCATGTCTGAGCATGTATTGTACGTGTGTGTATATATGTGTGTGAGTGTGTGTATGTCTGAGCATGTATTGTACATGTGTGTGTATATATGTGTGTGAGTGTGTATGTCTGTGCATGTGTGTGTGTGCACATGTACATGGGTGTGGAGTGTGTGTGTGTGTGTGTGTGTGTGTGTGTGTGTAAGCTATACAGCATTAGTAGAGGGAAACAGGAGCTTATTATCCAAATGTTTGTTTCCTGAAGTAACGAGAAGCTAGAAAGCAAAAAGGGAAGGGCAGGCATGTGAGATGCAAGGGTCTGAAGCAAGGTCGAGGTATGCTGGCCAGCTTTCACTGGCAGCTCTACCCCAGAGCAGGGCAGATGAAAAGACAGGCCCAGCACTGCTGAGGTGACATCGTACTGTATGAGAGAGAGCCTGACAATGCTGCCCTGACCCTCATATCAACCAACCTCCTCCTGTCACTATACCTCCTACATGTTAGTTATATGAGACTACCACCAGCAATGAGGTCTGGCCAAGACATCCCAATTTAACTGTGTGCAACCCTGAAATAGTTACACACTGGATGTGAAGTGACTAGCTCGCCTAGGCACTGTACTATGGTGTCTTAGGGTTTTACTGCTGTGAACAGATACCATGACCAAGGCAAGTCTTATAAGGACAACATTTAATTGGGGCTGGCTTACAGGATCAGAGGTTCAGTCAGTCCATTATAACCAAGGCAGGAACATGGCAGCATCCAGACAGACATGGTGCAGGAGGACCTGAGAGTCTACATCTTCATCTGAAGGCTGCTAGCAGAATACTGACTTCCAGGCAACTAGGATGAAGATCTTAAAGTCCATACCCATAGTGACACACCTACTCCAACAGGGCCACACCTTCTAATAGTGCCACTCCCTGGGTCGAACATAAACTAACCATCACATATGGGTCCTCAGGATGCTGGGTTGTTATCTGAGTGCTTTTTATCCTTTAGGATTCTTTGGGCCTGCACTCCCTTCTTGGTCCCTGTGGAGATATGTAGAGGTCATTGACAAGGATCTAAATTCAGGACCAGAGCAGTCATAGAGGAAGCAGTTGTTCTGGGGAGAGGAGATTTGGTTTGGGAGTGACTTTGTGCAGAAGACGGTGTTAGAATCTAAAGACCTCAATGAGGTCGGGGGGGGGGGGGTCTCAAGGGGACGAATGCTACCAGAATGGATATTGTTTGCAAAGAAACAGCACATGCACAGGCCAAAGGGAACGTAGAAGCCAGAGGTGATATTCAAAACATTTTAATAATCAACTCGGAGGACATAGACCCAGCCTGGTGGAGACAAGAAACCTGGAAATCCCCTGCCGTGCTAGGCATTATTAAAACTTTAATGACAACTGCTTCGTGGGGACTCTTCAAAAGACCCGAGTACAGACAGGAGATTCATTGGGCCGAGCTAGTCACTTCACAGAGTGTGTAATTATTTCAGGGTTGCACACAGTTAAATTGGAGTGTGTCAGCTGGACACCATTGCTGGCAGCAGTCTCACGTAACTAACGTGTAGGAGGTATAGAAGCAGAGTGTTCACGGAGTGACCACGGGCCTCACAGTGGAGTGGAGGTCCCTGTGGAACTATAAAAGCCATTCTAAAGGTGGGATGAATCTGCATTGTTTACATTGTCCCCCTTAAGAGCACTGTACCTCTGTGAAGACAGAAGGAACATGCAGGGAAGATACACTACCAGTGGTGTGCTGAGAAGAAAATAAGAACCCATCTGTAGCCATCAGCAAGCTCCCATTGTAAGGAAATTCCAGAGAAGCGCACACTATACAACGCTTAGGGATTTCCCAGCCTGCCAAGAAAACGTTTTCTTACATCCTCCCCGAACTTCAGTTCTGATATCCCACTCTTATCAGAGATTGAGGCTGTTGCCCTACTACGTGCATGCACAGTTTCAGAGTAAGAGATTGATGTTGCTGTTTTCAAAATAACAGATCTTGAATCGCCAACCCAGTGTGGCCCGGGGGCATCTTCAGAATCAGCAGGGATGAGTACTGATTTAAAACACCTGAGAGCTGAGCTCACCCTGGGCACTCACCCACCCAGAGAGCTAGCTAACATCCACCCGAGTCTAGACCCTAAAAGATCTTGTCCTGTCACCGTGTCTATCCTAGAGACAAATCCAAGAGTTGTCAACTTAACCAAAGCATTCATGGTTAAGATCCAGCGGAAGACTTAGAAAAGGACCAACAGGCTCTCTGAGGTGCTTGGGTTCTGCCCGTACGGTCTTATCAATCCAAGGCCCTTGCATGGCAGGTCTTGAAAGATGTGCATAGTGAAGGTATGTATGGCTTTGTGCCCACCTTTGATGAAGATGCAGATCTTCCCGGAATAACTCAAAAGTGGTTAAGAAGGAATATTTTGAAGGCACGATTATTCGATTTTCATTGCTGTGGTGAAAGATGCACTCATTCTCAACCTTCCTAATGCTGGGACCCTTTAATACAGTTCCTCATGTTGGGGTGACCCCGCAAACAAATTTTCTTTTGCTACTTCATAACTGTAAATTTCCTAGTGTTATGAGTTGCAATGTAAATATCTGATATGCAGGATGTCTGATATTCCACCCTTCTGAAGGGGTCATTCAGCTCCCAGAGGCGTCAAGCCCCACAAAGTGTGAATAGTTGACTCTGAGCATGCTCTCCTTGCCTGGTAGCATTTAAGCCACTGTCAAGGCAGAAAGAACATCACAACAAACGAAAGCTATTCGCTTCGTGATGGCCAGAAGGCAGAAAGATAAAGGAAAAAATGGAGAGGACAAGATACTCCTTTCAAGAGCATGCCTTGAGCTGGACATGGTAATATAACTGTAAAATAGGAAATGGGAAGAAGAAAACTAGGAATTTAAGGCCATCCTTAAATTATGTACATATATAATATATTATGTATAAATTAAGTAAATTATGTATAATATATAAAATATATATAAACATATATACATATATATGTATGTATATATTGTGTATTATGTGTATTGTGTATTATGTATGTATATTAAAAAATAGCATGGCCTGGACCAAAGTGAGGGTACCCCAAGTGTACTTGTATAGTAACAAGGGAAATGTTTGAAGCGAGGTGATAGCAGATAGGTAACCAGATGTTGACTCTGCACCCTGTCCTCTGTATTATTTGCCCTTCTTGATACATGAGCCAGGAGGGTGTGTTCTTCCCACCAACGAGGACAAGAACCTTCACCCAGACCCATGCCTCTTCCCTGTGTATGAGGGTGGTTTGGAATCCAAAGGCTAAGTGTCTGTCTCACACATGTCTTCAGTCTGGCATAGGAATCATCTTGTCTATTAAAACAGAAGTCGACTTTGGGTAGACTTATCCAAAGTATTCATGGTTCTGTAAGATTCAGCAGAGGACTTGGAAAAGGACCAACATGTTCTATGAGGTGTTTGGAATCTGCCTGTGTGATCTTATCAATCCAAGGTGCTTTCATAGAAGGTCTTGAAAGATGTGCCCTGTGGTGCAATCCTAAGTGTGGCTTCTCCTGGAGCTACAGGGCTCCATACTCCATGATAGTAGAGCCCTGATTGATGCCAGAGCAAGAGAGAGAGGCTCTGTGAGGGCTTTGAGGGCTGGCATGGAGACAAACCTACGCAGGAAGACTCTTTCCTGTAACAAGAAATCTCCTGTGTTGTTTTCTCCCTACCATCTGCGACTACGGAGTCAGTTCTGGTCATCGGATTTTGTTGTATATATTGACGTGATCTCATACATAAAAGTCCAGTGTCAGTGAAGTTCATGTCTGTGTCAGAATGAACGATCCCAGTGAAAGCTAAAATGGCTCTCCATCGGTGCATTCATAAAATTACAGGCTCTGTAATTCGGGCCTGTGGGGAGAGTTAATGTTATTGATTAGACTATGAAGCTCTCTTAGGCAAGTGCTAATGCCTACCAAGAAAGCAGTGAATCAGAAATAATTTCCAAATCTGGAATTTCCCTAAGAGTCATTCTGAATGGTTTGTCCTGAAATAACCCCGGCTCTCTTCTATATATACTTAATTCTATTTTTTTTTAAAAAATGGATTCTAAGCATTTTTGTCTACTCTGTAATGACTTCCTGCTACTCATCCTGGGGCTATGAGTCAGGAAATGGTCTTTCCAGTCCTGGAGCTGGAGAAAGCCTCGTCCTAGGCAGATAGAGTCTCAGCAAACATGAGGAATGAGTATCTACTGTTTTGTATCTGCTCAAAGCCTCAGCTACTTCTGAACCGTTTCTGTTTCCTTACTTAGAACTCACTGTGAACAGGGAGCCATTCATAGATTGTGAAAACAGTTAGTGTACTAGCGTACAAAGGTAAGCATTTTCAACAAGCCAGGCAGCATCAGATGGAACAAAGATACTCATGTCTGTCTATGTTGTCTATAATAATAAAGGCTGGCTTAATATGTGCTTGTTTATACCAGAGTTAGATTGATCCCAAAGTATAAAATCTGTCCTCTCATCCAGTCAAGTTCTTTCTCAAGGGAATATTGTTAATCCAGTATTAAAACCCAGCTCTGGTCCCGTGTGTGTGTGTGTGTGTGTGTGTGTGTGTGTGTGTGTGTGTGTGGTATGTGAGTGTGTGTGTAAATGAATGAATGCGTTTGTGTGTCTGTGTGTGTATGTGTTTTAGTTTGGGTTTTACTGCTGTGAACAGACACCATGACCAAGGCAACTCTTACAAAGGACATTTAGTTGGGGCTGGGTTACAGGTTCAGAGGTTCAGTCCATTATCATCAAGGCGGGAACATGGCGGCATCCAGGCAGGCATGGTACAGGAGGAGCTGAGAGTTCTGAAGGCTGCTAGCAGAACTTCCAGGCAGCTAGGGTGAGGGTTTTAAGCCCATGCCCACAGTAACACACCTACTCCTACAAGGCCACACCCACTACGACAAGGCCACACCCACTCCGACAAGGCCACACCCACTCCAACAAGGCCACACCTTCTAATAGTGCCACTCCCTGAGCCAAGCATATACAAACCATCACATTATGGAGTGGTTCTCTCACTGAACCTAAAACTCGCCTTCGGCCACACTGACTGTCGAGTGACCTTCAGGAAGTCACATGTCCACCTCCCACCACGACCTATCAGGTCCTCGTGTGGTGTCCTCGTTTGCTCTTCTGTTGCCAGGATAAAACTGCGACAAATGCAACATGGGGAGGGAATGATTTGCTGTATCTTACACATTAGAGTCCATCAAGAAGGTAGTCAGGGAAGGAATGAAAGACAGGACTTGGAGGCAGGGACTGAAGCAGGGTGCTTCATTCATAGAGGGGTGCTGCTTACTGACTTACTCCTCGTGGCTTGCTCAGCCTGATTTCTTATACAACCCAATCCACCTGCGTAGGGATGGCACCACCCACAGTGGGCTGCGCCCTCCCACATCAATAATTAATGAAGAAAGTGCCCTATAGACATGCCCATTTGCTAATCTGATGAGGTGATTCTACCATGAAGTTTTTCTCTTCCAGATAGCTTTGTGTCAAGGTGACAAAAACAAGCCAGCACATGCCACAAGCACTTTACAAACTAGGCCACCGATCCAGCCTCCTGTGTTGCCTCTTTCTCTTACACATAGGCCTGGTGGGTGCCTTTAGGGGAACAGGTCCTAACCTCTGGGTCACCACCCCCCGAGGGGGGTCAAATGACCCTTTCACAGGGGTCACATATCAGACATCCTGCATGTCAGATATTTACGTCATGGTTCATAACTGTAGCAAAATTACAGTTATGAAGTAGCAACAAAAATAATTTCATGGCTGGGGTGGGGGTGGGGCAGTTACCACAACATGAAGAACTGTATTAAAGGGTCACAGTATTAGGAAGGTTGAGAACCACTGCTTTAGGCAAAAAGGTATGATTATCGTTCCCAAAACCCCAGGTATGGTCCGGTTTAAACGTGCTCATGGGTGAAAGAACTCGGGAATTTTCCCAGGGCTTGTGGATCAGCTAGCTCTGTCACCTGGAAGATTTCCTCCCTAGGACCAGACGCCATTATGGGAAGCTCTCCCTGAGAGACCAGGAGGCTTCCCTTTCTGTGGCTGAGACGGTGAAGCTGTCTACCTCCTGGCTTTGAACCTAGGTGACAGTGTTGCTGACCTCTTCAGCTTCTCACCAAACATGAATCCTTTTCAGACCACTCAGACTTGGTGTTTTTCCGGAGGGAAAAATACTCTTCAAAGATAACATTTGAAAAATAATACTAAGACTTAAATACCGAATCTTGCGTGAGTGGTGCATCTGCGCCTGCGTGTACGCACAGAGAGCCCAAAATGAGGGGGACGAACAGGGTCCCGCTAGCACCACGCCAGGGGCAGGAAGCAGCCTCCATTTCCGCAGCTCTGTGATCAAGCTCCAGGCTCGATGCCTCTGGATGGTTGGCAAGAGGGGAAAAAAGGAAGCCTGAGGTGGCTGCCAGTCCCACATTGCTTTTTCCAGGAAGACCTAAAAAAAAAAAAAAAATCGGGGGTGTGGGGCGGGCCAGTCAGGGAATTGCCTTGAGAGATTCCAGTCTTGCTTAATTGGGGTATTGCCAAGCTCTGAGAACCCCCGCTGGCATTTGGGCTTCGAGCCTGGGGTGGTGTTTCCTACTGGGCCTTGTGGGATGTGAGGCACTGTTAAAGACTCTGTCCTAGGGAGGGAGCAGTGAGCACCTGAAATCAGGATGCTTCTCCTCACCAACATCGATTCCAGTCCACTCAGCATGCTGAAAAGTGACTGTGCGCCTAGGACTCTGTGCTGTGAGGAGAAGAGACCTCCTGTGGCTTTCTCCTCCCTCCTGGAGTGCCAGTGGGCTTCACAAAACCAATCCAGCAATGCTGCCATAAATCTTCGGTATCCTACTGAGCCCCGGACCTGTTTGGATAAAGGTGTACGCAGGCTTATACATCTTTAATTGACAGCAAAAAGGACTTAAGTTGGGGTGGTTCAGTTGCTTAGCAAGATGGTGTCTCTATAGGCACGTGCTGCCCCTGGTGGCTGGTTGTTTAAATCCACTTCTATGTTGAGAAGAGAATGAGGTGCCTGTGACCTTAATAGCCCCAGGGCATGCTTCATTAGCAAGTTATCCTTCATAAAGGGCATATTAGCATTTAGCCCTTGCAACTAATCCTACCAAGTATCCAGTTGAAAGACCCCAGTTCAGGCATTTCAGGGACTTTTCCCAAGTTCACACAGCTAGTCCACGTGAGGATTGCAATGTGCCTTCCAAACCACTGACTCCCCCCGAGCCTGGTGTGCTGTAGCTCACCACAGTGGGCTCTGCCAGGAGGGACTCGCCTCCAGGAAGAAAGATTCTCAAGGGAAGAGAGATGTCCAAGTCAAGGTCAAGAGGTTAGTGGAAGAATGTGACTCATTGATGTGTGTCACTGGAGATCACAAGGCGACTGTGCAGATGATGCTATTCCCAAAGGGAGACCGGCCTTCAGTTCCTCCAGAAGGGAGCGTGTCCTTTCTAAATGACTTTGAAGTCCTTCTAAGGAAACCAACTTGGGTACACGAACAATTTTCCTGCCCTTCTTTGTAGAGAAAGGTCATAACTTAGGAGAAAGGAAGACTGCAGGAAGTAGTCTGTGTGGGTGATACCTAGTATGAACTCTGGCTTTCAGGTCTATGAGTTAAGTCAGAGTAGGAGGGAGCGGCAACTCAGTTGGTAGAGTTTGTGCTAAATAAGCATGAGACCCCCCCCCCAAGTTCAATTCCTAGAACCCCCCCTTTAAATCCCAGTGCTAAGGAGCCAGAGATGATTATCCTGGGACTTCCTGGCTAGTCAGCTAAACTAACTGGTAAGCTGCAAGTAAAACCAAGTGTCAAAGCCATGGTGATTAGCCCCTGAGAGCTGACCCCTTAGGATGCTCTCTGCCTTCCACACACAAGCACATCTATGCACCCACAGTGGCCTGCATCCCCTATTCTTTCCTTCCAATGTCAGGGTGTGTGAGAAGGGATCTTTTGGATCAGCTTGGTGGACTCCCCCAGCGATCAGGAAGACCTTCATTCTCCTTTTTGACCTTCTTCTCCTCCCCTCTGCCTCTTCCCCTTCCTTCTTTTTCCCCCTCTCCCCCCTCTCTTGTCTATCTTCTTGGAATCTTACCTCTCTTGAAGTCCTATTTATTCTCTTACCTCAGCCCTGAGAGTAGACGGCTGCAGATGGGCATCACAGTGCGTGTCTTAAGAGCCTTCCTCAAGGACTGGAGAGATGGATCAACTGGTAAGAGCACTGACTGCTCTTCCAGCGGTCCTGAGTTCAATTCCCAGCAACCTCATAGTGGCTCACAACCATCTGTAATGGGATCTGGTGCCCTCTTCTGGTGTGTCTGAAGAGACCAATGGTGTTGTACTCATATGTATAAAATAAATAAATCTTTAAAAAAAAAAGCCTCCCTCAAGTGAGAGGCTGACCTTTCACCTGAGTTATCATAGAGGATAATGTATGTCCATTAATGTAAACTGACCTTGATATGGTGTCTTGGCAACCAGCATTGTGATTTTCCAAAACAACTATCCAAAAGGATACTTAGGAATGAATGTCTTAGAGAAAGACATTCTTCAGAGAATCATAGATGGTGTTTTAATTATGTTCATAACTCCCTATTAATATGTATAGGTGATAAATAGAACCTAGAATTTTGATATGAAGAGGTGGACCAAAGTCCTCCTGTCAGAGAACTTAGCCCTGATTTTTAGCTGGAAAAAAGTCATCTGAAAGCAAGATGGGGGAAACACCAGGAGGAACAATGGTATATCATGTCAGAGGGACACGAGCTCACTGAGGGTAGAAGGCCAGCCTTCGTTCATCCACTCAGACGTTCAGCCGGTACGTGCATGTGTTCCGTCCACTGTGTGCCTGCATACACAGCTGTGAATGTGAGCAGAAGGGAGAACATGAGAAAGAAGTCACTTTCGTCCTAGAACTAAGATTCAAAATGGAGACAGAAAGAGAGGGTAAACTAACTCACAGGGCGATTTCCGGATTGCTAAGTGAGTCCTGTGAAGGGTCGCATCAGCGCAGTGGGCAGCCAGAAGCACTGTGCTCTCAATGACCAGAGAAGCCATTTCCCTGTAGGACTAGACGAGGAGCTAGGGCACTGGTTCTCAACCTGTGGGCCGTGGCCCCTTTGGACTCACCTATCAGATATCCTGCTTATCGGATATTTAGGTTCTAATGCATAGCAGTAGCAAAAGTACAGTTATGAAGGAGCAAGAAAATAATTCTGTGGTTGGGGGGGGGAGTCACCACAGCCCAAGGAACTATATTAAGGGTTTGAAGTGTTAGGACGATACAGAACTGCTGGGCTAGGGGTAGAACAGCCAAGGAAGAAGAAGTAGCAAGGTTCCATGCAGTTAAAAAAAAACACAACCACCACAAAAGCATAGCAGAAAGGAAGAAAGTATCCCGGGGTACCAATGCCAGATACGGAAGGGTTTCACAGATAGGTTTTATGTAAGATGAAGATAAGGCAGGGAGGGCGTAGAGTGGGGGTGGGACGCTAAACCAGGGAATGATGCCAGGAGCTTGTCACAGGCTACCCAGCAGGGATAGAACTTAAGAGCTTTTTCTGCCGATAATTACAAAAGTGACCCAGGGGTCGGATGTGTTCTTAGTGAAGGAGTCCCTTAAGACCCAGGATCCATCACCCAATAACTAGAAGGATTTCTGTGGCTACGTGGAGATCTCTTGAGGTCAAGTGCCCAGAAAGGGTCTGAGGCTGTGAGGATTAGTAGAGAACCTGTCAAGCCACAGGCAAGGATGAAGCCTCAGCCCCGAGACTGTGAACTCACAGGAAACACAAGGAAGGTCTTGATAGCTGTTCCAAAAAGGAGAGTAGATCAGGAAGATGTGCAAAGCCTCTGCCAGGAAAAGTAGGATGCACTGATTTGCTTACTTGATCAAGCGTTTATTAGGCACCCGTTTTGTTTTGAGGTACCAGGAATGTTATGGTTACCTAACAACAATGGCCTGTCCACTCTTGCAGAACTCACGAAATGTGGAGGAACCAGAGGAAAAAAAGACATAGTGCGCTTATGACGTCTGCATCACTGTGACTGAGAACCTCATAACAACATAAGAGAAGGAAAGATTTGATTTCTTCATGAAGGCAGGACAGGGCAGCTCAGTTGGTAGCTCAGTTCATCGCAGGAGCGTGCAGCGGCTGCCGTTCACATGGTGGCAGATGGGGAAGGAGAGAGAAGCCAGAACCAGAGACTCGGAAAGGCTTGTCCCTTGTGACTTCCCTCCCCTAGCTGAGCTCCCACATACTAAACCTTCCACGACCCCAAAGGTAGTGCCACCAGAAAAACAAACACATAAACAACAACCAAAAAAAAAAAAAACCCATGAACCCACGGGATCTGTACTCCAACAGGGAGTAAGGAGAAAAATTCTGTTAGGGGGAAGATACTATTCTGGGGGAATTGTAAGGTCAGGGGGTTGACAGAGAGGAGGGAAGCGAGTTTCAAATAGCTATTTGACTACTTTATGGTATAATGGGAAGAAGCCATTGGAGGGTACAAGGGAGGGAGGGCAGTGGCAAGATCTGACCGAATAATTACACTGATTGCTCTAAAAACAGAGGAAAGCAAGTGACAGGGCTGAACAATTTCAACGCCTTTGTCCTAAGCCACCATCCTGGTCCCATTGCCTCTGCCTGCCCTTGACTGTTGTCGGGGTGTGTACTGAACCAGCTACCATCATAGAGTTAAGAGATGGTGGTCCTTGGACTCTGGCGGTGGGAAGATGACAAACTGATTTGTAGTTCATTTTGAAGGCAGAGGTGAAAGAAAGCACTTAGTGGCCTGGAGAGATGGCTCAGTGGGTAAGAGCACTGACTGCTCTTCCAGAGGTCCTAAGTTCAACATGGTGGCTCACAACCATCCGTAATGAGATCTGATGCCCTCTTCTGGTGTGTCTGAAGACAGCTACAGTGTACTTACATATAATAATAAATAAATCTTTGGGCTGGAGCAAATGGGGCCAGAGTGAACAGAGGTCCTGAGTTCAATTCCCAGCAATCACATGATGGCTCACGACCATCCATACAGCTACAGTGTACTCATATACATAAAATAAATAAATAAATCTTTAAAATAAAAAGAAAGCATTTAGCCTCATCTTGATAGAATATTCAGTTCTTGTTCTACTCAGATTTCGGAGGGCGAGGAACCTAGACTACTGGCAAGGAAAGCGTCAAAGTATTTGTCACAAGTAGAACAGCATTGGAAGAACCATAGTGAGAGGTAGTTAGAAGAATTAGGACCACAGAAGAAAGCCACAAACGGGGACCAGAGTGGCCACGGGGAACAGAAAGATGGTCACAGGGGAAGGCCCGAAGTAAAACTAGGATTCTCAGAGGCCCCCCATTGAAATCCAGAACTTGCTAGAGAATCCATCAGGATGGAAGTGGAAAGCTGGCTGAGCCTAAGCCGATGATGTCACAGTGGGAAAAGGCCATAAGAGACAGAGGCGGGAAGACCGACGGGTAGCTGACCTGGGGCAGGGGTGGACTGAAGTGGAGAACAAAGAGTACTGCCCTCGCCTTCAGAGTCAGAGGAACTGTTTGAGACGCAGCAGTTGGGACAGAAAAATGAAGAGATTTGGGTTCACTAAGAAGTTCATCTTTGTTCATAACCTTTCCTTCTGGGGTAGGATGTCTGGCCTACTGATCACTGAAATGGGGCCCTCGAGTGTATCTGGCCTTGTAAGGATTCTGATCGTTTCTTAGCCTTTCAGACTAGAGACACAAAGGGGGCTCACTTATGTTGATTTCTGTACCTCCTGGGAGCTATCTCACAGAGTTCCAGGCCGTGAGGACAATTTGCCTTACCAGTGTTTTCTCAATCGCTCTCTTGTTCGGTTGTGATTCTGTGTACTTTAAACATAAATACGTCATCGCCCACGCCTGTGCTGTGGCGTCGATCATCAGTGTGTTTCCACTAAACCAGATTCTTTCACCTGCCTCCCCATCTGTTGTTTGTGTTAAAAAGGAAATTGAGGGGCTGGAGAGATGGTTCAGTGGTTAAGAGCAGTGGCTGTTTGTTCAGAGGTCCTGAATTCAATTCCCAGCACCTACATGGAGTCTCATAATCTTTTATAATGGGACTCAATGACCTTCTGTGGCATTCGGTTATTGAGAATACTCAATGCAGAGTCATGCAGGGTACACAAATACACTAAACAAACAAATAAATAAATGAGTTTTCAAAAGAAAAAGAAATTGAACCAGGCATGGTAGCACTTGCTTTTAATCCCAGCACTCTGAAGATGGAGGCATGAACTGGAAACTTGAGTATTCTTTGGAAAGTCAGTCGGATGGTGTTTTGCTCGGGCAAACATGTGAAGGAACGTTTCGTTAAAGAGGACACGGTTGAAAGGCTGAAGCAGACACAGGGGAGCGGATGTTCTTCTAAAGAAAACGCGTGAAAAGACATAATGAAGGGTTCTTTGCTATCAGCATGCATTTGTATTGGTCTGCCTTACTTTGCATAGTTGATCTGCATTTGTAGGGACTCCATAGAGAGAAAAGAACCAAAAAACTTCTGGAGGCTGCTGCAGTTTCTTACCTCTTCTGGGGACTCGGGCTAATTGGATGCATGTGCTGAGGCAAGACGAGTGCTGAGGCAAAGCCCTTGGAGGACACGTGATGTTTGGAGGGTATAAATAGGATTCCTCAGAGTGATAGAGACAGAACTTGGCTTGCTGGTGGCTGTGTACCGCTTGTGGGTCTGGTGTCTTTCTTCACTGATCTTCGCTCCCCTGAGAGGCACAGCCAAGAACTCCTCCTCCTGGTGCTCCTCCTGGTCCTTCCTGCTGATTTGAGCAGAGGCTGAGGCCTGGCTATCTCTCAGGTCATATCACTGCTGTTGCTAACTCTACTGAAAACCAGCCATGGCCCTAATAAAGCAGAGGAGACTATGGCAAGAAAACCTTTTCAGATCTTCTTCGTGTGGAGCGGGTCCCGTGCTGTTTGCTTGTGGGCCGGGAGGTGGGGGAGGTGGTGTTTGGTTTCATTCATAGTCCCAATCTGTGACCATAAAGCCCTCACATGCAGGCATGCACCCAGTGCAATCATCAGTTTCATTGATCTTTAAAGAACAAGGTCCAAATCAAAGGGATAATTTAATTTTTAATTAGACCGCATCTCGAGTGCTTGTGCATAAGTGCCAAACTTTCAGGACACTGACAGACCAGAAAGCCCACAGAGGGCCCTTGTCACAGTCTGTGATGTTTGATTAACAAACGCGTTGCATAAATGGCGGCGCGAGTGGGACGGACAGTCCCCAAGGTCCTTGTGACACATCGTTGAAAGAACTAGGGAACGGGAAACCAAGACAGCCCATCCAGATGTCTTCAGAGCCCGCAGACAGGGGAGGTTGTTTGTTTGGTTTGAATTTTTTTTTTTTTTGAGCCAGGGTTTCTCTATGTAGCTCTGACTGTCCTGAAACTCAATGTGTAAACCAGACTGGCCTTGAATTTACAGAGATCTATCTGCCAGATTGCTGGGATTAAAGGTGTTTGCCACCATCCCTGGCCTGAAACTGTTGCTTAAACTGATCTGCCGGTAATGCCTCTAAGGTAGGGAAAGCCAAGAATGTAGCAATAGCTCCTTGTAAGCCTCATCTTTCATCTCATAAATATTCATAAAGGCGTTGATCCAATATGAGTGACCTACCAGTATTTCATAAGGTCTTTAGCTTTGCTGTCTTAGAACAAGTGATTGCTTGACTACATCCCTGCTCAGTTATGTTATTATAAAGCCAGGGAGTGACCTGATATTGGAATTTTTTTAATTTATTTTAAAAATGTTCCAAACCTTAAAATCTGGAATAAAGGAATTAGTCCCGTGACTATATCTTCTTGGTTATAACATCAAATGCAAGCAACCTCGGCGTCTTGGTGCTCTCAAATTCTCTACCCTCCCATTCCTACCCCCACCAAGGCCAAGAAGAGGAGAGCTTGGACACGCTGGAAGCGTGAACGCTATAGTCTGAACGAGGGTGATGCAGGGTACCACCCGTCAGGGCCGTACAAGTGGCAGGACCAGGATGAGGCCTTAAACTACCCAGCAGGGTTGACGGATATCTGTCCTCTGGGGGACAGGGATAAGATACCTTTTGTGGTCACAGATGAGGCAGGCAGGGATCAGACACAAGTGTGCCACCCAGAGATGGTAACTTCCGCTATTTACCACCCCACGCCCTTCGCTCTGCAGATCTCATTGGCTGCCAGGCCATGGATTTACCCTCTTGCCATTCAGAATGTGTTCCGGCTTCAGTTGCCAAAAGTTCTCTTTTCCTCATCAAACATTCGCTGGCTACCTACTCAGAATGGTCTCGTTTCAGGTTCATTGCCAGAGGGAAACATCCCCAAAGGTTAGCACTGATGGTATCCCTCTTTGCAGTGTTTTCTGGTATAGGGCCGTTCATTTAATGTATGACCTTGGGAAAGGAACTTAATCTCCCTGTTTCTCCATCTTTAAGATGGGGGTCTCCAAAAGAGTTTTTAAAACTATACATAACTACCAAATCCAGTATCGGCAGCCCCAGTAAATTATATCTGCTGGGATTATTCTTAGCCTCAAGTCTATGTAGACTTCCATCTGATTCCCATTTAATTCTCTAGGGATTTTTGTTTGTTGTTTGGTTTCTGCTACTTAGAGTCAAAGCCAGGTATCACCCATGCTGAACGAGAGCTCTCCCGCTAAGCGGCACCTCTAGTCCCAAGCGTGTATGGTATTCTTCAAGACGTTCTATGGGTACATGGAAGTCCACTTACATAATGAACTCTGCTTGGTACCCAGGAAGAAGGAGTGGGAGGGCGTGTGGTTGTATGTTCTCTCAGCACAAAGATTATCCTTGTTTGTCGCTGGAGGAGGTGGAAGGGTTTGTGTTTTCTTGAAAACTAACACCAGTGGGAACACAGTAACTCTTTCTTCCCCCCAAGGTCATAGGTTCTGTTTTTATTCATTTTGAAATAGAGTCTCTTGTAGCCCAGGCTGGCTACGAATACACTGTATCCAAGGATGACCTTACCATCCCTTTGAACTTACTAGCTCTCCGCTTACCCAGCAGCAGGCATTACAACTAAACTTCAGGCCTCATACAAGCCCACTGCCAATTGAGCTACGTTCCCTAATCCTTGTTTCTGTTTTAACTTTTTGTTCTAAGGGTAAATTAATAAGCTAAAATGTAACATGAAAATTCAAAGTTGCCTTGGTCCAAGAGTAGCAACTCCGGGCAGTGTGTGTCTATCTTTCTGAGGCTTGTGATGAGGATCTTGTGGTCCTGGTGGCCTCTGCCCTGAGAGGATTTGAGGGCTTGAACTTGATGGTGGAGTGAGAACAGTCTTCTCTCTGTCTTCCCAAGTCATTTGAGTCTCGTAGCCAACCTCTAGGGAGGACCTTCCTGTCCTTGAGTCTACATCTGCTCCCTTCTGCCTCCTCTCAAGTTCCAACTTCCTGTGCTGGCATCTCAAGGCTGGTCGTCCCCTGTGTATGAATCTTACCATATCGTCTCCTTGTCTAAGACCGTCTCCTCACCCACACAGCATCCTGAATGCCTGTTCGTGCTCATTTGAAAGCCTTTCCCAGCCCATCTCCTCCCTCCTTCTTGAATCCATGCAGTCTCCCCTCTCAAGATTCAAACTGATGTGAACCTTACAGCTTAATTCACATCCAGTGTCTGCTCATTCATTCTTCGTCTACAACAGCGTCAGATGTGTCAAGCTTTAAAAGCAAAACAGCTGGTACTCAGGTCTCTTTTCCCAGAGACTCTGCTTTCATTGCTCTGGGATGTGGCCTAGGCCTCAGAATGTCTTAAAGCTCTTGCGTTATATAGTTCATTATATAGCTGAAGTTGAGAACCACTCAACACAGTTGATCCCTAAGCTGGTACTAGGTTCTAATAATAGCTTTATTTGTTCACCCAAGTGGCTTATGGGCCACAGTGTTTAAAATAGTTCATGTGAGAATGTTACACATCCAAGTGGCTAATTTCCACTTTGCATTAATTTGATTGGTTTAAGGGAATGAAATACTATGGTTATTTTCTCGAAAATTCGATTTCTGGGTTTCTCTGGGCTCATACGCCGGGGACGAGCTTCCCTGAGCTCTGAGCATAGCTGTGCAGAGTATGCACTGAGCACTGTCCATTACTATGAACTGGCCTTGTTTGGTTAATGATGATACTGAGATCCACAGAATACATCCAGTTCCTCTGTGCTGAACTTGAACCTGGGTGGATTTGATGGCAAATCAGGGAAAGAATGGCATGCCTAGATGGTTTCCTGGACAACAGGGCACACTTGCTCTCACCTTGAGGGTGCGTGCTTTTAAAATCTTTTAATTTTTCAGGTTAGCATGCAGTAGATGAGTTCCAGGGTGGTGACTTTATCACGTCACCATACTTTGTTCTCAGTGCCTTTTAATTTGGGTTGCGTGCTTTCATACATCAGGAGAGTCCATAATGATTTCACCTTTACTCTCTAGATAAAGAGGGAAAAGATATGTTCTTTGGGGGTGTGGTGAGGTGTGGGGGAAAGGGGGTGCCTCAGAAGGTCCATGTCAAGGCATCCCTTTCCCCTGAGGAACCAGCCACACAACGGTGTAGCATAGAATAGAGTTTATTCAGGGCATAGGGAGGGGAGTTAATGGGGTAGTAGAGGCAGAGAAAGGCAGAGAGAAGGAGAGAGTAGAGAAGTAGAGGCCGGCCATGACCACATGGGGCGGGGGGGGGGGAGAAGATCCCAAGAGGGCAAGAGAGAGAAGCAAGCAGGAAACAGGAGTAATACAGGAGTAATAGAGTGAGGAAGAGAGGAGGGGGCAAGCAGCCCCTCTTATAGTGAGCCAGGCCTCCCTGGCTGTTGCCAGGTAATTGTGGGGTGAAGCTTAGACAGAATCCTAACACTAGTTGCCGAAAGGTCTCAGAAGCCGGTTAATAAATGGGTTTTCTCCATGCATTCTATATCTATCCAATCCTCTCTGTGCCTTTTCTTCCTCATAACTTTTTGACCTCATTTGATTAACAAAGTTCTGAGCACACCCCCCACACCCCCCCCCACACACACACCCCACACACACACACCCCCCACACACACACACCCCCACACACACACCCACACACACACATACACACATTCATTCTGGGATGGTGAATAAATAGCAATATCCCCCCATTTTGCCAAATGGGGGAAGTGTCACATCAAAAATTAACTACCTGCTAAATATGACTAATAGCTGCCCCTAATTGGGTCTTTAATGAGCGAAGGCTCTGTGCTGAACCCTTTGTATCTTGTGTATTAATCTCACTTTATAGATGAAATAAACAGAATCAGAAAGGTAGATTGTTCTGGCCAAGGACACAGCTACTAACTGGCTCTGATGTTTGCCTGCTTGTTTTGTTTTTTTTTTTAACTCACTTATGTGTGTAGATTTGGGACACATGGTCTCATTTGCTGGCAGTGACATCTAGACAGCCATGTCCGTGTAAACCCACAAGGCGTAAAGTCGATTTCTGTGTGGCGAATGGCCGTCAGAAAGCTATTGTGAAACAATTTTCCGCCAACCTTGACTCTCATCCTGAGGTCAGAGGGTGCTGGTATCCTCCCAATAGAAGAGGTTTGATGTAAACGGCCCCTGAAGGTGTAAACTGCCTCTTGGAGGCGTTGCAGGCTCCATTCACCCCTGAGCACTGATGTTTATCACAGTTGCAGATGCAAGAAGAGTCCAGTGACTGGATCACTTTGTTATTGCAAAGGCCAAAGGCGGTGGAACAGAATTCCATTCCCCTTACTATATTACATATAAATTATACATCGCTTTGTCTCTAAGAATATGAAGACTTGACATTTCCTGGCTTGTCAAAGTTAACACACACACACACACACACACACAATTTTTTCATGGAGAATAGAGAGTGACTATATAAAGAGACAGTGTGGTGAATGGCAGGAATCTCTAGGAAAATAAGGCTCCTAGCAGCCTGGGCCAGGGTAGAGGGTCACTAATTGAGTGCAAACCTGTTTTCAAATGTTGTTTATTCCCCTACAGGGCATACAAAACCATTGAGGATGATGACTTGAAGTTTCCCCTTATATACGGAGAAGGCAAGAAGGTAGGCTCAAGTTCACCCACCCCCCCATGAGAGGAGGTGTCTGTGGCCTTTTGCTTTGCATAGCCTGTGGCAACCTTCACTTGGCAGTTTGGAGTTTTATAACCTTGACAACTTGAGCAAACATCACTTCCATCGTGCCTCAGGCCACCTGTCTTGTGGGTCCAGAGAGTGGCAGGATTTGAGGGGTGTGGGTGAACACAGAAAATGAAAGTCAAGTTTTTGGAAAATACTCTCCCAGTCTCTGTCCATTTGAGTTCCTCTTTAGAGGTTTAAACACGACCATTTCCACATTTATCATCCTGTTTCACAAGCTGAGAGGCAGGTCAGACTGGCTGTGTAACCTCTGTTTGGAAGTCAAGGCAGCTGAGACTTCAAGATGAAAGCACTCAGGCAGAAGTACAGGCCCAGCAGGAGCATCACCAGTGTGGGCGCTCGCCCGCCTGGGGTTATTTTTTCCACCACTGAAATTCAGACTTGGTAAATCAGCTTTCCTGCTTCACCCCAACAAAGGGACTCCAGAGAGTCATTGCAACTACACTACAGGATCAAGAGCCCAGACTGAGATAGCAGAGCTATCACTGGGTCCCAGTGCCCTAGTCAGAAGCAAAGGTGTCATGGGAGCCAGTGAGAAGGCACCTGACGGCAAGTCTGACAACCTAAATTTGACCCCTGGAACCCACCTAATGGAGGAAAAGAACTGACTCCTGCAAGTTGACTTTTGATCTCCACACATGTGTTGCAGCTCATAATTGAATAAATGTAAAAAGAAAAGAAAAGAAAAGAAAATCCACATTATGATTCAACAATGTATCTTCATCTTTGTCTCTTTGAAGTCCTGTGGATTTGAGGGAATCTCAAGTCAGAAGGCAAACAGGGTGAACAGCACTGTAGAAATGAGACCATGACACTTTTAGGAGTTAGGCTTGAAAAGGGATTTCGTACTGAAGCTCAGGTTGGCCCTCAACTCACTGACATCCTCCTGCTTCAGTCTTTTGAAGGCTCTTTTACAGACTTGAGCCACCATGCAGTGTGTGTGTGTGTGTGTGTGTGTGTGTGTATACACACCTCTATGAAGTATTTAGTGTTATTATCCAAGTAACAGATAGAGGAAGATCCAGGCTCAGGTGTTTAAACAGCATTACATGGACTCTATTATTGGTGGCCCAATGTTCAGCCATTAGGTTTCATGTCACTCAGCCTAACAGGAAGTCTATCCCTCTGTGTCTGCCTATCTGATACTGTCCATCTTTTGGCACCAAATTTAGTGTTGTCTTCTCCATAGGACCTTCTCGGTAGAATTTTCATTTTCTCTAAATTCATATAATCCATTGTTGATGAGCGTTCCAGAACTGAAGCACATTTCATATGTTAGATATATGTCTCTTACCCTCTTGACCAAGTTCCTTCATAGTAAAGATGGAGCTTTGGACTTTGGTGTCCTTCCAACATGGTGTGTGCACATAGTAGGTACTTTAGGAGAGCTGGCAGTGTAGATATTAATGCAGTATGTTAGTTCCACAAAATGAGTTTACAGAGAATATGAGGCTACAGCCCAGAAGTCTGCATAGATGTATTAGTGATGTTTTGTTCCTTTTCACCAGAAGGAATTTTTAGGAATATTGTGGCAGATCATGGAGAACCTAAAGATTTGTTTAGTCTAGCCATAAAACTGCAAAGACAGGAACTGCCTCAAACTTACAACATCTTTTGTTAGTGCTTGTGATATTGCCAAGGACATAGCTAGTGTCCAGCGAATACTTGTAGTTGAGTATGTATGGATGGGTAGATGAATGGGTAGGTGGGTGGGTGGATGGATGGATGGATGGATGGATGGATGGTGGGTGGGTGAGTGAATGGATGGGTGAATGGATGGGACGGTGGATGAATGGGTGGGTGGATGGATGGATGGTGGGTAGGTGGTAGATGGATGGATGGATGGAAAGGTGGATGGATGGATGGTAGGTGAGTGGATAGATGGATGGATGGGTAGATGGAGGGATGGATGGATGGGTGGATGGGTAGATAGGTAGGTAGGTGGGTGGGTGGATAAATGGGTAGGTAGGTGGATGTGTAGATGGATGAGTGGATGGATGGATGGAGGGTGAGTAGGTGGATGGATGGATAGATGGATGTGTGGATGGTAGGTGAGTAGATGAATAGATGAGTGAATGGGTAGATGGATGAATGGATGGATGAATGGAAGGGTGGGTGGGTGGGTGGATAGATGGATGAATGGAAGGGTGGGTGGGTGGATGGATGGATGGTGGGTGAGTGGATGGATGGATGGATGGATGGTGGGTAAGTAGATGGATGGATAGATGGATGATAGATGGATGGACAGATGGATGGACAGATGGATGGATGGATGGATGGATGGTGGGCAGGTGAATGGATGTTCTTGATTGAGTATGAACTGATTTCAGTTGCTGTAGACAATGCATGCATTACATTTAGTTTATTTTCAGCACCCTTTGCTTCCAACTCTACAGAAGCAAGCTGAGGACTGACACCCAGCAAGCCTGAGATACAGCAGGGATTCTGATGAGCCTTTCTCCGCTAATACGCCTCATCTCAGTTAACAGCCAATGGCATAGAAAGACAGGCAGGAGGAACTGGGACAGGATGCTGACACCATGTATATTTCTGATAACTCTCTGCTTATACTCCTAGGCCCGGGTAATGGCAACTATTGGAGTGACGAGGGGACTTGGGGACCATGACCTGAAGGTTCATGACTCCAACATCTATATAAAACCATTCCTGTCTTCAGCTCCAGAGGTACCACGATGCTTTTGTTTATATTTTATGCAATACAGTGTTACGTGCATTATTCCTCCTGACCTCCACCCCACATCCAAACAGTACAGCATGCCTGACAGGTCTAAGGTCACTCCTGTTATCCTGCCCTCCCCATGAGTACCTGGATTCACGCCCTCATCATCTACATAGTGAGCTGTGTCACCTCCTTCAATTCTACCCACATATTGCCATAATGTGAGCATCCCCAGGGGATCCTGACTCCTCATGTCTCGACAGTCTTTAGTGGTACCCCTTGTCTTGGACCAAAACCCAACTCCAGTGGTCATTGTTGGCTTGCCATTTGATATAACTTTCCAATCAGACATTTGTGTTGTTCCCCGCCCCCACACTCCCACAAACCAAGTGAACTCAGTTGCTGTGTGTGACCTTGAATTTCTCATGCTTGTTTACGTCCAGTACCTGTCAAGAATTCCCTGTTCCCCATGCACAGTGTCTAGTTCTTTCTGTGGTTTAACTCATATGTATCTCCATAGGTTCTCAACCTGTGGGTCGACTCCCCTTTGGCAAACCTCTATCTCCAAAAATATTTGTATTACAATTCATAACAGTAGCAAATTTGCTGTTATGAAACAGAAATGAGAATAATTTTATGGTTTGGGGGGAGGGGTCACCACAACATAAGGAACTGTGATAAAGGATCTTAACATTAGGAAGGTTGAGAACCATTGTCCTAAAGGGACATCCTGATTTCTGTTTCTCATACAGAAGTCGTGGTTTTGTCTACTCTTCATAACCACAGGGGAATATTTTCTGAGGCATTTTAAGTCAATACCTCGTAGCTCAGCTATTCATCTGTATATCTCCTCTCACTTGACTTTAGTTAACCCAGAGTACTTGTGTCATTCGGGCGTTATTTGGAGAAGTTAATTGAAAAATGTATCTGTCATTTTGTCTGTTAAAAAAAAAAAGATCCTACAATATGTCCTACAATATTGGAAATGTTACATGGTTCTATGCTGGCTTTCATGGTGTATTATTTAGAAAAGATTTTGTTTCTATGTTAAAGACAAATCTGACAATATGAAAATCTAATAGTCAGCCAAGGATGGTGACTCACAATCCTAACACTTAGGAGACAGAGGCATGAACATCACTGAGTGTTCAACTCAACCTGGTCCGAATAGCAAGTCTTAAGTGGGTCAGGACTAAACAGGAGACTGCCTCAGACAACCAATGAAGCAAGGCATAGCGGTGCACACCTTTAAGCCTAGCACTTGGGAGGCAGAGGTCAGAGGATCTCTTTAGTTTAAGTTCAGCCTGATCTATGTAGTTCGTTTCAAGCTAGCCAAGGCTGTATAGTGAGATCCTGTCTGAAACAAAACAAAACAAAACAAACGAACCAAAAAGAGACCAGATATACTAATGGTTTGGAGGTGGATTTTTCTTACGTAGTAAGAAGCCTGGAGTTTGTTCTGGGGCTGCCCGACATTTCTCTGGCTTTTCCTTCACGGCTCCAGGGCGGAGGCAGCAGCTCCAAGCATTAAGTTTTCTTTGGTTTTTTTGCTGTTGTTCTATATCTTGTGAGTTTAGTCTTTGTTTATTCTGTTGTTTGTTTGTTTGTTTATTTATACACTTTGATCACATGCAGTCAATCCCTGCCTCCAGGCCCCCTTCCCACCATTTGCCCCCCCCCCATTACTTCATGCCCTCCTCTTTTCTTTCTTTCCATTTTTTAAAATAACCCGCTGAGTCCAGTTAGTACTGCCCATATCTACATGGGTTTCAGGTCACCCTCTAGAATGAACAGTACACCGAGGACCACAACCCTAAAGCAAAACAACCTTTCCTCCCCTCAAAGACAGCAGCTAATAGTAGCTCTCTGCTAGGGCCGAGGCCTCGTGGATTACTCCAGCACCCATAAGGCGAGGAGCAAGGCTCCATCCCTACGTGTGCTCACTTAACTCTCATTAGTTAAAATCCTGTCACTCTTCTAGCTAGCTGCAGAGGAGGTTGGGGTGGGTGGGGGTGAGAGAGAGAGAAGAAGGAGGAGGAGGAGGAGAAGAGAGGGGAGAAAGAGAGAGAGAGAGGAAGAAGAAGGAGGAGGAGGAAGAGAGAGAGAGAGAGAGAGGGAGGAGGAGGAGAAGAGAGGGGAGAGAGAGAGAGAGAGCGCTTAGTTCCCAATTTCTGTGGTAGAGAAGAACAAGTCATACTGTGAAAATTGAGCTAGTAGAGCCATATGGAAATTATACTGGAAATGTCCAGGACATACCGCCGAGGTTCCATATGCATGCTCTACCCAAGAATAGGTGCTGGGATTAGGGGAAAGTCGTATAATGGAGGTGACACTTCATTATATGCTCTACCACTGAGACACACACACACACACACACACACACGCACGCACGCACGCACGCACGCGCGCACACACACACACACACACACACACACACACACACACGCACGCGCGCCTAGTGTGTGCTGGAGAAGGGAATTTGAGACAGGGGTCTTGTCATATTATTGCCCAGGCTAACCTCACATTCACAATCCTCCTACCTCAGCCTCCCCACCGGTGAAGTTCCTAGGCATGAGGCTGCACCCCATTCAGTAGGTGCTTTTCTAATGTAGCTCATTTTTATTAACATAAATTCACTGTAAGTAACCCCAAAAAGAGGTGTTTAATTATATTGGGAGGCATACGTCTAGTGTCTATGAAATGAATATTTAAATAACTAGGCCTTTACGCAGGTGCTTCTGGATTGAACAGCAGAGCCCCCTCAGCAAAAGCCTGCAAGAGGAGTTCTGCTGTTCCATTAGCCACACATCCCAGGCAGCCCAGCTCCGAAGCCACACATCTGCATTGGAGAGAGGTGGTTTTTTTGGTTGTTTTTTTTTTTTTTTTTTTTGACTCACCCTTTATACAAGGCTACAAGTGACTTCCAAGTCTGAGGTTTGCCCTTCAGACCGTGTGTCTGCTCCGTTATCCTCCATGGGCACAAACAACCGTCTAGGCCCAGTTCCCAGGCAGAACTCTAAACAAGGATAATCCCTTTTGAGAGCATCAGAGTTAGAGCTGGCATGGAAATTTCTAGTAAACATTAGGCATGAAAGACACACCCCATCCCCACCCCCATCGACCCTGGTGTTGTTACCTCGAATTAGCTTAGTTAAAAAAAAAAAGAAAAAAAGTGCAGCCTATGTCCAGAGCTACAGGTGTTCTCTCTCCGAGCAGCGCTGCATAGGAAGCTCCCAGTTGGACAGAATGTCCAAAGTCCCCTGGAGTCCCTAATCCCTCCATGTTGGCCAGCAGTAGGACCAGCAGTTAGAGCCAAAGCTGCTTCTCACCAGAGGAAAGTAATAAATTCTGAACCCTGAACTCTCTTTCCTTTGAACTCCACTGAGCACAGGGTTTGTAACTGGGCTCATAAAACTTGTACTCTCTCCCTTGGGGGAGAGCATTCATCTGACATGCTAAATGGCACCCTAACCTTTGCCCTTTACAGAAGCCTCCCTGGGGATCTCGAGAAACACTAATGAAACATTTTTTGCTCTTTCAGGCAGCCTTAAAGCCTCCTCCTCAGCCTCCCTCCCCATGCACACATGCACACGATACTTCTTCGTACAGGGGAGCCTGACTCAGTGTGGCTGTGGTACAGTTAGACTTGACCGAGCATCTTGTAACTGTGCTGTTCTTAGTCTGAGTAAAACCACTCTCTCTTTTGAAAAAGCCTTTCAGACTTGGAATCTGTAGGGCGGGTTGTTAGCTGTGGCCATCACACTAAGATCAGGTGTCTAATGTGTATTTCTCCTGTTTAGCTGAAACTGTATGTTTAGAACGTCTCCCTATGCTCCGTCTAACATACGTAGGATTTTACAGCAGCATCTCATTCCTAACAGAGTTGTGAGGTAGATAGTTATTCTACCCATCCTGTACACTGGACACTGAGACTCAGGAAAATAAAATAATAACCCAAGGTTATACAGCCGTCAAGTAGCAGATTGGCACTTATAACCCACATCTGATTAGGTACAGGGTCAAGAGCTAGGGTCAAGAACTATAGGCTCAGAGAAAGTCAGCATGTACTGGGTTTGAGGGCCTCTGAAAAGGTCACCTCTGTCTTCAACACCAGAGCCCCTGGTTCTCCATGGTCAGAGTTTCTAGGACAGATGTGGTTGGTCTCAGACTAACACTGTAGATGATGACTCAGTAGGGTGGGTAATTGGAATGACTGTAATGGCCTCTGTGTATGTAAACCTGGGCCAGACAGAACTGTGTAAGAGACGATTGCGTGCCTGCAATTTAGCCTAATGGATATGGAGTGTATACAGCAAGATCTCTTGCACAAGATTAAATTTGTTATACATTTCAAATGTTTCCAGATGGACGCGCCTTACCAGAGTCGGGGGGGGGGGGTGGTGCCTTTAGAAGAAGAGGAACAGTTTAAATTGACTACGGTGGAGGTTAGAACAGAAAAAAGAAGATAGTTTTCCCCTCCCCCTCTCCCCTCTACCCCATCTCCACTCTATCCCCTCTCCACTCTTTAAGGCTAAAACTCAAGGGGATGATAAGATCATATCCAGGAGAGAAATGGCTAGGTGGCTTCTGTCGGGATCCCAGAGAAGCAGGTTAATTAATCCATCTAATGAAGAATCAGGACTCCTCCCCCTCCACTCACGAACGCCCCGCCCACATTCTCTGTGACCTCCCCCGCAGGTCTCTCTTCTGTGCTTTGACTCTGCCAAGCATGCGCTCTTCCTTCTCACTTGGGTTCTAAATTTCAAATCCAGCTCAGTCTGGCGGTTTTAAGGACTGGGGCTCGGGGAGGACGCGAAGGCATGTGATTCAATTCTAAGAAAAAGGGCTCAAAACCCTTCTTGGAAATTCCCACTGAACCCACTCATCACCGCGGCTCCTAATTTGATTTGATGAATTAAATACAAATAAATCAAAACCATGTGGATCAAATTTATGTAAAAAAAAAATGCACCGGGGGTTTAAAAATTAGAGAAGGGTTTCTTTCTAGCCAAACACATCTTCAGTTTTGCTGAACACAAGGCGCTGGGGGAAGAAAAAAAAATCATGAGTTTGCCAAACCTGAAGAACTGCCGCCAGGTTTCCGGAGCCTCTCTCAGACCTTCTGGGGTCTAAAGCAGAGATTTCGAGCCAAGACCGGAATTCCACAAGAGGCCCCCCGCCAAAGGAGCAGGGGGCCTTGCTAGCAGCAGGCTACAGGGCTGTGTGGGAGACTTTCACTCTCGGTCAACAGCACCGGGCTTGCTATGTGTGACCACGAGGACTGCAGACCTCCCCCAGGCATCTCCGGCCACGTCTGCCTCTTGCCTAATTAGGAAGCTCGAGGCTCCACTGTGCATCCTGAAGAGTTCGGAACTGAGGGGATTTGTTAACTCAGGCACTGGTGCCCAAGGCCTCGGCATTGTCCTCTCTCCCAACAGTCCCCCACCTCCAGCCCAGCACACAAGCATCCTATTACGCAGACAGCTTGGCACAGGCCTAAGGCCTCGACTTCCAGATGTTCTCCGCTCCCCGCCCCTTTGGGCCTGTGACAGGCCCTCTGTAGAGCTAGGATTCCTAATTTCACCCTTCTTTTCCGGCCTCCACTCCAAGACTGTGCCCCAGTTTGGGCTCTTGGAAGAACAAGGCCCTTTTCTGTGTGGGGGCTGTTCTGCAGGGCCGACTCCCTCCCTCCCCCACTCGGCGGCCCTGTCTTCTAGCCCAGCCAGCCAGGCTAATTTCCTCTCTGCTTCGTCTCTCCTCTCTCTGGTTTTCAGGAGTCCCTCAGCTGTTTCTTATAACGCCACCTCATTTAGCTCAATCCTGGGATTTTTTTTTTCTATCTAGATAATCTTTTTCTTCCGAAACACTCCTTTCATAAAGGACAAAGAGCCCGAGTCTGAGTTCCACTCCAGTCACCGGCAGGCCTCCAATTGCTTTTCCTTCATCATGGGGCTTGGCTTGGCCTGGACCGGTGGATTATGGGTAGGAGGAAGTAAGAGCGTCAGTGAAATCCGGGCATGAGGTCTGGTGTGTGGTTAGTGATGGTCAGTACTGTTCTCCGTTTCTTCTTTCCCACTGGCTTCCGGAAGGCTTGTTTCACACGGAAGCAGTTCCCGTGACCACTTTCATATTGAAGGGAAATATGCTTGGGAGTCCTGGTATTCCCCTTACAATCACGAAGGATATCTACAGCCTTCTATTTGCGTTTTAACACCCATAGTCTTCTGGTTCATAGTGCCGTTTTTGTGCTCCAGGCTGTTTCCATTTGGGGATACAGCAAGTTTGTCTACTTGTGCTTCTGCCCCCTAGATTATAAGAAACAATAATTCTCAGGTACCAGGAGAAGGTGTGCAGGAGAATAATCTAGAGAGGTGAAGAACTTGGTGTGCCTCTGACTGTCTTCAAGGCTTCTAAAGGGGTGGTAGTTCTCTTTGGTGAATAGAGAGGGGGAAACATATTTCAAAACAAAAAACACACACTGGGCATGGAGGTGCACACCTTTAATTCAGTACCAGAAAGCACAGGCAAGTGGATGTCTGAGTTGGAGGCCAGCCTAGTCTAAGTAACAAATTCAGGGCATCCAGGGCTACATATGAGAGAGGCTGGGTCTCCAAAAATAAATAGATAGATAGATAGATAGATAGATAGATAGATAGATAGATAGATAGATAGATAGATAGATAGAGGAAAAGAAAAAGAATAGGAAAGAAAAAGAAAAATATGGGGGAATATGTCCCTCTGAAATTGGAATGTGGAGCCATTTATAGGTGAGACTAGTTGAAGAATAATTAGCCGTAAGCCCTGTTGCTTGCTTCCTGAGGGATAGGAGTTCAGATAAGGAAGCAGATGATACAAAGGGAGAAGGTAGAGCAGTAAGAAGGAAGCAAGAGCTCATTCCTGTGAAACAAGATACACCTTAGAGAGTCACTGTGTCTGCAAGAGTACGTAGAGGACTGTTAGTGTAATGATCCTGCCTTCTCATGGTTTCAAGGGCTGGTGTGTCCATGTCTCCCAATGCATGTGCATACATACATACATACATACATACATACACACATACATATACACACACATAAATATACATGCATATACACATACATACACATACATTCACACATATACATATACACACACATATACACACATACATACACACATAAACACATACATATACCTATACACACATACATACATACACACACATACATACACACACATACATACACACACATACATACACACACATACATACACACATACACATACATATACACACATACACATATGCATACACACATGCACACATATACACATACATGTACACACATATACACACACATACATACACACATATACATATACACACATACATACACATATATGTGCATACATACACATATACACGTATACACAAACACATATACACACAAACATACACACAATTTTGCTTTCTAGCCTGAAGGAAAAGAACAATTATTAGGACCCAGAGAAGAAAATAATCTGTTTTTTTTCCTTCTGAGTTTTCTGAACCAATTTCAAAATAGACATATAAGTAGAGAGTCAAAATAACTTCCTAATTAATACAGATTTATTAGATTGGGAACCTCAGGTGGCACTGAGAACAAACATGGATTTCTTTCCTCCCTCCACCTGGTTGAACTGACTCCGTGGACAGTTCTAGAATTCTCTTAGCCCCACCCAGGGAGAGCTTCGTTACTGTTTTCCTGCTGATAGGCAGAAGCAAAACTAATGAGTGCCACATGTGGACAGAGACCAACGAGAAAATGCCAGATAGTTCAGTGTCCCGGCTGAACCATATAGAGCAGTGGTTCTCCACCTCTGGGCCACAACTCCTGTGACAAACCTCTATCTCCAAAAAATATTTACATTACAATTCATAACAGTTGCAAAATTACAGTTATGAAGTAGCGATGAAGATAATTCCATGGTTGGGGGGTCACCACAACATGAGGAACTATATGAAAGGGTCGCAGCGTTAGGAAGGTTGAGAAACAGTGATACAAAGTTAGCCTAGAAATTTTTTTCTCAATACATACCTTTTTGCCTTTTGTTGACTGTAAACAAACAACTTTCCAAACTATTATTCACTCTCCCGGTTGTGTGGTTATTAACATTTATGGTTCTGTGGTTCACAGACTGAGTGATCTGGGTGATTCTCCCCCCCCAGAACCCCTCATAGAGTCCCAGACAGATCCCAGTCAGAGGCTGGTTGTCTGGGATCTGAAGACAAGGCTAGGGTGGCTGTCTCAGATGATGCTCAACAGCTGGCACTTAGTGTAGGCTCTCAGTTATTCGCCCAGGCAGCGGCACACGGTTTATCCAAATGGTCTTAGATCCTCAGAGCGGGGCGGCTGGGTTCCTAGAGAAACTGTCCCAAGAGCGAGGGGTTTAAGGATGTTAGGCAGAAACGCTGGCCTCGGAGTTCCAGACCCATGTCACTGCAGCATTCCAATGGCAGAGGAGTTGCTGAGACCAGTGCGCTGGGAAGGAGGGACACACAGAGGCGGACCCTTGATTTGCTATGAAGATGTTCTGATAAAGAGAAGGACCCTTAAGAGTCATCTTATCAAGATTTTCCTGTAAAGTGCCTTACCAGCCGTGAAGTCTTGATAGTTAGGGTTGACCACCTAGCTATGAGGGGAAAATGAATACAAGTTGATGAGCTAGCTATTCAATGAATTAAGAAAGGAAATGTAGTCTGCTAGGTAAAAGATTTACAAAGAAGCTAATTAAACTAAGGGATAGGGAACTTTGGCTCAGAGCAGGGTGTGTGAGTTCCGCTTGTTAATTGGAAAATGTGAGCCACCCTAAATAGAAAGTAAAAGCAAGTTTGCAATTCAGACACAGTTTGTACTTGTACAGTTCTCAAGGGAAGCTTAGGATACACATTTCCAACAGTCTATTAGGATTTCGTCCTTCCTTCTTTCCTTTCTTTCTTTGCCTTTCCTTTCCTTCCTTCTTTCTCTTCTTTCTTTTCTCTTACTCATTCTCCTCCTCCTCCTCCTCCTCGTCCTTCTTCTTCTTCCCTCTTTCTCTTCCTCCTCCTTTTTTTGTGATATTTCAAGACTTTAAGACAGGGTTTCTCTGTGTTGCTCTGACTGTCCTGGAACTCACTCTGTAGACCAGGCTGGCCTTGAATTCAGTCTATTTGCCTCTGCCTCCTGACTGCTGGAATGTTACAGCTCAGAGAGTTCTGCCTCAGCTAATCTTGTCTGGGTGCCACTGGCATGCTGCTATGGGGAGGCAGAACAAAGTCCTAAAGGGGTGGTCCAGGCTGAGTCTCTTTATGAATACTGGTACTACAGCAGTACCACTAGGAGTCAGGAACTGCGGTCTCCAGGGTTCATGCTTCCCCTCGGGGCATCAATGCCCCAGGCAGGAAGGGCAAGGCAGAGCCCAGGATGGGCGGAACCCAGTCTGATCCCAAGAGAGTTCAGAAGGGTTGGAGGAGAGACCTTCCTCTGGAGATTTAGGTGTGGCTCTTTAAAATGAAGGCCTCTTCCCACAGTGATTCTTTATGAAGAGAAGGTCCTTGCTTGTTTGTACCGGTTTATATGATAGTGGATGTGAATGCATACACTTTATTGGGGTGAACCAGGTACTAAATCCCTTTTGTGGGAAGGAAAGTTCACTGGCAAAAGGCTCAGAACTATCTAGATATCTCATTAGCATAGAGAACTCCAGGTGTTGCTGCTACATGATCCAGTGTCCATGGTCCCCAGTGGGATGCTGTGGTTATGTGTTCCAGAGCAGGTAGAGGCAGGTAGGGAGTGGCTCCACTCCTGCCCTTTGCAATTCTGAGTTTCTCAGGGTGGAGGTGGTGGTGAGGGGGGAAAGCGGGGGGGGGAGGGTGTTGAGCTCTTTCAACCTTACCATTCTAATGCCCAACTTCTACACTAGGATTAAAAGGATGTATCACCATGCCCTGCCTTCCCCTCCCCCCATTCTTAATAAGCATTTACTTGAGTGTTTAAGTTTGTAGTTATAATTAGTTTATTGTTATTTCTTTCAGTAAGGGTGAGAGCTCTCAGAATTGTGTAGAAGTTAGGCTTCATAGAGAATGGATTCCCTGGGTTCAAAAGAAAACATGAAGTGTCCCAAGGGTGTTTTTTGTTGTTGTTGTTAGTTTGTTTGGGTTTTTTGGTTGGTTGGTTGGTTGGTTGGTTGGTTGGTTGGTTGGTTGGTTTTGGTTTGGATGGCATAAAATAAAGTAGAACTCGAAGACTAATACCTGAACTGCCCTCTGACCTATATATGTACTTCATGGTGTGCATGTACCTGCATCCATGTGGCATGTGCACACACACGCACATACACACAGGCGAGCACACATGCACAGAGAGAGAAAGAAGTTTCTGACACTACAGGGCACATGACATCTTCAGCGTTTTCCAGAGCTGATCAATATTTTGATCTCGGAATCTTGAAAACACTTCACATAAACATATAGTTTTTAAAAATGGCAGGCATAGGCTTAGGGCAACCTCGGAAATTGTTGGAAATGCTACCCTCCGTCCAAACTGACATTTTTGCAGGGGTTTTTATGAAGTTAGTAACTCACATATCAATTCTTAGAGGTAAATATTATATGACTTCACAACCCGTAGATGCGGTAGTTTGACATTTACATGCTGAGGGATGACAGAACAAAAATATTGAAAGTCTTGTTTTCTGTGGTTAAGCCATTATGTTTCCACGAGAGCAGGAGACACTGTGGGCGGATAACAGAAACCCTGAGATCATAGCACGCACCTACCTACTCTACTCTACCCTGAGTTGTGGTGTTCCGGGCATATTGGCTGGTGTGCGTGGTGTGTGGTATGCCAGGCTCTTGCAGCAACTCTTCCAGATAGATGTCTTAGTCCTATAGAGCCTCAGAGCCCACTAGATTCATGTGAGGCTTCCAAGAACATTACAAGCTATTGCAGGAAGTGAACAGAAGGACCTTGGGAGGGTTTCTGATTGAAGAAGGCCAGTAGGAACTTCAGAGAGGGAACATGAGGTCTGCAGCAAATCCTGGAGTCCACTGAAGCCCTGGTTGCCAGCAAGGATGAGTACAGGGTTGGATGGCTTACACACCAGTCCAATTTTTCTGGAAGCATTTTCCCAGAGCATTCTGCATCGTAGGTTAATGTACAAGACTGGAGCTGTAAGTGGAAAGTTGGCAAAGCCCTTTGGAAATTGGCTGAAGGGCAGGAAACAAAGGATAGCTGTAAAAACCTAAAAGGCTGCTAATTGAGGAACGCCCCAGGAATGGGGTTGCTACTGGCTTCGTATTCTTTGCATAAAGATTATGTGGAAAATGGTATTGAAAGGGATGTTTGCGCTGGCTATTCAAACCGCATTAGTGAGCTGTGAGTAGAAAAGCAAATAGAATTGAAGATTCCAGTTATTGATGGACTTGAAGAGCAGTATTTTCAATTGTGTTGGTGTGTGAACCCACGTGGTTCCGTCGGCCAGATCTCCTACTACTGGGTAGGCTAACTTCAGACTGAAGGAATCAACTTATCACTTCTTGGATCAGTAAAAAGCATTTTGAAGCCATTTGGGTACCCCGTTCACCTGACAGATCCCAAGATTGGGTATTACTTTCAATCCTGGAGACATCTGTTTTAGGAAGGGCCAAAAGGCAGATGGAAACGCCTCTTAACTACAGATGTAAAATTGAGCCACCTGACACTCTCCACCTCCCGTTAACATTTCCCGTTCAGTGGAACTCAGGCCATCACAGCGGAGTATTGTAGATCAGCCAGTTGGAAGATATCCAGCTTTCATTTAGCACATCATGGAGTTAACACGGCAAGGTAGGACTTAAGAGTTGGGAGCCCAGAAATGACATTTTATGATCCTTTCCATTGTCTTAGGAAACTAATTGTGTCTTGTGTCTAGAGAGCCTTTGATTTCCAAGCTCAGTAGGACTCCTGTAGCCTTGCTCCTCAATGTATGGTCCAAGTATTTAACCTGGAGAACTGCAGCTCTCTTGCCCTACCCCAGAACATAAGAAGCATCTGTGAGTGCTCAAGTTCTCTAGCTGACTGGTCCACACACTAACATTTGAGGAATGAAATGCTCTATATATCAATTCCTATATGAACTCCATATAGGAATGTTGGAGTTCCATATGCTCCAACATACCCAGCAACCACAGAAAATAAAGCAAAGAGGTTGGTCTCCCATCGAGGGAAAATAAGGAATGCCCCGCTCAAAGATGGGTATCTGAAAACTCAAGCTCCACCTTTTTAGCTTCACAGACCCTACTTGCACTGACTTGGAAGGCTTAATGCCTTCTCCAGAATGTCAGCTCAGTACTAAGCGAGCATACCTTTTGAGAAAATAAAAATATTTAAAAAGCAGGTAGAGTGTGCCCCTGCCTGTTCTTACCCTGGAGGGGCCTCATGTGCTGGGCTATTAGCTAATTGTTATTTTCTTCTGGACTGTAGAGACCTGGCCCCTGTGGCTGCTTTTTAATTGTACTCATCTATCAAGGTGAAGCATTCTTTAGGTTTCAGCTACCCCACCAAGCTGACTGCCAACCCACAGGACCAGTTCCTTAAAGGATGTCACTGGCCTAGACAAACTGGTTGTTCTGAGACAAAAACTGAATTTGAGCCATCTGGTAGACCTCCGAGAAACCCATTGTCTGTGTCTAAGATGGCCAGATGTCATTAGTGTCACCAGTGTGAAGGGACACCAGAGCAACAGTATATGCCACATTCTCTTCTCTTCCCACACCTACCCCATGCTTTCTCTAGCCATGCAAGGCAGAGGAATTGAGAGAGGGGAAGCTGACTCTGCCGCGTCAGGAAGGAGTAGGGATGAAACCTCCAAACTCCCCTTTGCTCCTCCCTGCCCCCACCAGCCCTGTCCAAGTAGGGTGAGTGCAGAGTTGTGATCTCTTCATTCTTTCTAGTTTTCCAGGGATGCTCTGTCCTTTGTAAAGAGTTTATTAGACAATGTTGGATATGAGAGACGGGGTGAATTCTGTCCAATGGCATGCTTTGGAAGTGCAGCTTGAGTTTTTGCCCTTTGTAATGTGCCCAGATTGGGGTTCATCAAACCCCAAGTGTAGTATCAAACCCTCACCCTTGTCTGGGGAAGGGAGGGGTGTTCTGGCCCATTGGCCTTAAATCAGGCAAGAAGGATTTCAAATGAGTGCAAAGTAAGAATGTCTCCATAGTCCTTGACGAATACATATGGAGCCATTTCTTAAAATCCCAAATGGACTTCATCTCCCCTGTAGACGTAAATGGAAGAATCTATATATTTTTTTCTTTCTGTTTATAGCACTTGGAAAATGATAGGCTCTATAGACTTAAATGGAAGAATCTATATTTTTTCTTTCTGTTTATAACACTTGGAAAATGATAGGTTCTTAATATATACAGAGAAAGATGAGCAAGCAGGCCAGTCCCGTGCTCACCCTGAGTCACACGATGTCCACGTGTAAGTCATCCCTTCAGCCGTATCTCAACTATTAGCTTCTCAACTCATCTCTTTCTTGTTAATTATTTAGTCCTACCAGGGGTCATTCACAGTTGTGACTGGACCTAAGTGTCTGTAAGCAAGCCTTGGAAAGAGGTTGTCCCTTCCACAAAGCTTGCTGTGGAATCATATACCTCTAGTGCATCCTTGATAAGTACTAGGCCAGGCAGGAAAAGGCTTAGGAATCAGAAACCACTTGGTTAGAGACAGAAAGCAGCATCCCACTCTGTGACTCACATCGTGGTACCCACCTATTCTTTTCAGGTCAGAGTCTACGATCTCTCCAGATATGAGCACGAAGCAGATGACGTGCTGATCCTGGCTACTGATGGACTCTGGGATGTCTTATCAAATGAAGAAGTAGCAGAAGCAATCACTCAGTTTCTTCCTAACTGTGATCCAGACGACCCTCACAGGTCAGTGCCTTTATAACCACTGGATAGTCTCCTGGGGACTTGTGACTTACAACAGAGGCTGTAGGAATACTCTGCAAACCAAACCACAGAAGGGACTACATGTCTTGTATGTTTGTGACCACATGAAAATCCTCCTTAAGGTGAACCAAGATCCAGATGGCAAAGAACTTGATTTATTTAAGTTACCAACAGGGCTGAGCTAGAGTGCATACCCATCATGCCCAAGGCCCTGGGTGTGATCTCTAGCACCTCGTCAACTGGACTTGGTGGTTCTTGCCTATAATCATAACACTTGGGATGTGGAGCAAGAGGATCAGAAGTTCAAGGACATCCTCAGCTAAGGAGTCTGAAGTCAGCCTCCTTAGCTGGGATTGTGGTATGAGTCACCTTGGCTTCTTCTCTCCTCATGTTCTTACTTCAGCTTAATCCTGCTGGCAGGTCCTGATCACCCACTAGGAAATCATTCCTTTTGAGTAGTCCAGAGAAGAAGATTACAGTAGGGTTTTCCTTTGTAGTATTACACCAGGGTAGATAGCTCTCACTGCCCTAGGAAACATGAAGCCCTAGAAGAAAGCAGTTCTAGAAGAAAAGAGTTTCAGCTACTACACCGGAAATGATTTGTTGTAGGCAGAAGCCAGCAGGGCAGCACTGTAGAACCGGGCCGACGAACACTCCATTACTGGATTTGTTAGCAAAAAATATAAATAAGTATCTTAGCATCAGAATATCAGAACATTTTAAGAGCTTTGAAAACATGGTCAAGACTGAACTAGGAATGGTAGCACGTGCCTTTAATCCCAGCACTTGAGAGGCAGAGGCAGGTAGGTCTCTGAGTTGGAGGCCAGGGTGGTCTACACAGCAAGTTCCAGGACAGCCAGGGCCACACAGAGAAACCCTGTCTGCAAAAAAAAAAAAAAAAAAAAAAAAAATCAAAATCTTAAAACAAAAAAAAAAAGAAAGAAAAGAAAATATAATCAAGGAGAAGAGACTAATATAAACAGGCAGCTGTCAAGATGGCTCAGGGGTTGAAAGAAATTATAAATAATCATTTTTTTAATTTTTAAAAACTTCCTTTTATGTTTTACTTGCCAGGTATGTGTAGTGCATGCATAGGCTAGAAGGGGGTATTGGATCTCTCCTGCAACTAGAGATACAAATGATTATGAGCCAACCTGTGGGGTGTGGGAAATATTACCTGGGGGTTCCTCCCCCACCTTGGATCACTCAGTCCCCAAATAAAAGACACAAAAGTATTATATTTGTAATAAGCCTTAGACAGCACCAGAGCTGAGCAGTTATCATCCCTCTAAGCCATTTTGTCTGCTTCCCTGTCAATAACCCCAGGATATGACTTTCCACATTCTGTCTGGATTGCTCTGACTTTGTGGCCAGTTCTTATGAGAGAATGTGGAGAAAGGAGAAGACACTGTACGACAAGGCATCAGGAGAACTGGCCATGAGGGCTGGCCGGTCAGAGTTAAGAGCCGCCCAGGGCTCTTGACAGGGAAATAGACAAAACAGCTTAGAGGGTTGATATCTGCCCAGCTCTAGTGCTCTTAAGGTTTATTATAAATATCAAAATTTTGCATCTTTTATCTGGGAACTAAATGATCTAAGGTGGGATAGAAACACCCAACTAATATCAAATATTTATCACAATGCATGTGGGTGCTGGAAATTGAACCCAAGACCTCTGGAAAAGCAACAAGTACTCTTAACTGCTGAGCCAAAATAAAGACTTCTTAAGAACCTGAAGAACCTTAGATACAGCCCCTCAGAGATGCTAGAGACAGACGTACACAGAACCAGCGCTTACAACAGTCTTCTCAAAAGCAAAGAAGAGTCAAGAGATGGCGGGATTATATCTTCAACACGCTGAGCAAAAGACTGTCAGACTAGAATAACAGTTCTCAGCCTGTGTGTGGGTGACAACTGTTTTGGGGCCACACATCATATATCCTGCATCACATCTATTTACATTATAATTCATAACAGTAGAAAAATTGCAGTTATGAGGTAGAAACAAAATTATCTATGATTGGGGCTCACCACACGTGAGGAACTATATAAAGGGTTGCAGTATTAGGAAGGTCGAGAGCCACTGATCTAGAAGGTGTTTTCCTATGCAGGAAAGCTATCACTAAAGAAAATTATTATTAAAGAGATTTCAAACATAGCAAAAACTGAGAAATGTTGCTGGCCAATCTCTGAAGAAAAATCTGAAGGATATGCTACTCGTAGAAAGAAGGAAAAGACTCCAGATGAAAGACCCAAGAAATCAAGTGGATTAGTAAGCTAATAAATATGTGGGTTGGTGTAAACACACATTCTCTATAGGAAACACTGTAGGGTTAAGGTTGTTAGAACTAATTTACTGGATTAAAATATCATATTGGCCGGATATGGTGACACTCACCTCAAATCTAACAACCGGACATCAGAGACAGCCTGAGGTACATAGTGATTCCCATCCCCCAAACAAAGAACCTCAACAGCAACCAAACAGTATGTTAACTGGCAAAGGATAGTAATCACCTTAAATAGGTTGAGCTTTTTTTTTTTTTCTATTTAAGAAGAAGCTAAAAAGTATTTAACAGGGCTGGAGGGATGGCTCAGCGGTTAAGAGCACTGACTGCTCTTCCAGAGGTCCTGAGCTCAATTCCCAGCAACCACATGGTGGCTCACAACCATCTGTAATGGGATCTGATGCCCTCTTCTGGTGTGTCTGAAGACAGGGACAGTGTACTCACATACATAAAATAGATAAATCTTTTAAAAAAAAGAAAAGAAAAGAAAAAAGCATTTAACACATAAGCTTTAAATCAATGTAACTATCTAGGGAAACTAAAATAATAGTGTATTGCCTCAGCTGATAGTGGGAAGAGACCCACATGGAGTACAGCCCTATGTCTGAACAGCTTATAAATCAAGGAGAAAAATTATACTGAGACCTAGAAATGACCTGGATTTGAAAAAGAGTGCAGCATATGGAAAGTATAAAGGCTGAATTTTTGACCATTTTTTTTCTGGTTTATGAGCTAAGCATAAATCAAGGCTCCACTCACCTCTGACATACCAGAAGTGACTACCTTCCTCCGTGCTCTAAGATAGTTCTGTATAAAGCTTCTTCCCCTGTGTTCTAAGGATCCCCTCCATAACCTTCTGGCATTTTGACCACAGGAAAACAAAACAAAACCAAAAACCCAAAAGTCTGAAAGAAACCTGTAACCTCAGAAAAAGACCTGTCCTGGTGTTTTCAGCCTCCAGGCTCCATATGAACATGTACAAAGGAATCCCTGGAGCTCCCAGACTCTCCAGATCCGGAGCCCTGAGGTTATCCGTCTGTACATACTCCTCCTGTGTGCTGCAGGCAGACTTCCAGTTCCAAGTCCACGCTACTTCAGTAACAGTCTCCGATGCCAGAAGTGAAAGCAGCAGGATAAATCCAAGGAAAGTCATCAAAGGGAAAAAAACGAGGCCAAAAAAGACGACATGTGTACCAAAAGGATACATTATAAAGCCAAAATTCAATCCTTTGAAACAACGAATACATTAGAAAAGGATACATCGTAACCAAAATTTGATACTTTGAAACAACTGACACATTAGAGAGACACAATTGGAAACTGCCAGGGAACTGCACTTGCCACGTACTGGAAGCAGGGCAGTCACAGATGCACAGCCGCTGTGTCATTTCTCTTTTAGGTGACATTCCTCTTACTACAGCTCTTAGAATCAGGCACAAAGTGGATGTTACAGTTGCCGAGGGTTGGAAGGGGGAAAGAGAGGACAGTTGCTGTGTGGTGAGTTGTGCTTGGAAAAAGGAAGAAGTGGGAGAGATTCACAGTGGTGATGGCTGCGTCAGGATGGGAGTGTGCTTAATGCCACACAACACCTCTTTGGATATAAACTTCAAAGTGGTGGATATAGTCAAGCTTATGTTATGTACATTTATCATAATAAAAATAGATTTTTAAAGAGTAATTAAAAATTAACAAAGTCAATAAAGTTTCTGAAGCATTAATAAGAATGAAATTCAAATAAGTAATAGTAATTCAGAGTAGCAATGACTCAGATGTAGCAACAATTAAAATAGAAGATCAATCATCAACATTAGAACAACATAAAAATAACATTTCAAACCATATTGAATCTATAAAGCACATTATAATAAAAAGATCAATAGATTTTTTTTAACTCTTATTTTTATGTGTGTGAGAGTGCTTACCAGCATGTATTTTTGTGCACCCTGTGCATGCGGTACCCACAGAGAATAGAAAAGGTCACCAGATCCCCTGGGACTGGGATTACAGCGGGTGGGCTGCCCTGTGGGTGCTGGGAATCAAGCTCTGTTCTCTTCAGGAGCAGCAGGTCCTCTGAAACCACTGAGCCATCTCTCCAGCCCAATAGATTTTTGAAATGGAACTTGACAAGCTAATTCTAAGGTAAATGTAGAAAAACAAAATTGCAGACATATTTTAACAATTATTTATTTAGGCTGCAACAGAGTAAGGCAAAGCTAAGCCAAATTAACACAATAGGGAAAATAAAATTTGCCCCTTATCTCAATAAATAAGACAAGAGTAAACCCCAGGTAAAGAAAGACTTACTACTAAAATGCAAAAATAAATATATTTTTTTAGAAGGCAACATAGGAGATGACCTTGAAGTTGGGAAGGATCTCTGTAAAAGTGCAAATGCACAATGGATTTTTATTGTGTTCTGTTTTTGTTTTGTTTTGTTTTTGTTCCTTTTTTTAAAAAACAAAAACAAACAAGGGACTGGAGAGATGACTCAGCCCTTAGGAGCATCTGCTGCCCTTCCAAAGGACCCAAGTTCAGCTCCCAACACCTACTCTGGTGGTTCACAGTCACCTATAACTCAGCTCCAGGGAAATCCAATGCTCCCTTTTGCCCTCCAAAATCTTCTGCCCTCTGAGGGCATGTACACACACATATACACACTTGTACACATAAATTTAAAAAAAAAATGAGTCCCTTTTTTAAGGTCAATGCTATTACATTAACAGTCACAAATTTTGGTTCTTCAAAAGTCAGAAAAAGCCAAATGCTAATGCCAAGGGAAGAAGATGTTCGTACCTTGTCTAACTGAAGAGGGAGTTTTATCCATTCTGTATAAAGGACTCTCACAGAGCAACAAAGCACACAGGCTGGGGATGTAGCAAGTTGCCTGGCATGCCTGAAGCCCTGACTTCAGTCTCGGAGGAGCATGGGGTGGTGCATGCCTGTAATCCCAGCACTGAGGTATAGACACAGGGGGAATAGATGTTCACGATCATCCTTGGCTACATAAAAACAAAAGCTAGTATGTAGCTCCCCCTCAAAGGAACAAACCCAATGTTACTCATTAACAGGAAAAGATCTCAAAAACTTTATGCTGTTTAATAAGACATACATGGTAAGAATATAATTCTGCTTACATAAAATAAAAACTGTTTAGATACTATATTATGTAGGTGTTAAAACTTAGACATGAAAAAGGCAAAGGAATTGCTAAAATTTCAGGACTGTGAATACCTTGAGAGAACTGGCAAAAGATATAAGAAATATATCATTGAGGAAGGGCCCACTGGGCTCCTAAGATATTGACTGTCGTGTTCTGTTCCTTTGAGTAGACAGCACATAGCCTGTGTTACTTTAAAGCTGTAAATATTAAATGCATTTCTTCGTCCCTACACTTCCTGAGTTCAAGTTTTAGCTTTTCCTTATGTCCCTGTGACCCATGGAAATATATTCCCCTCTACTCTGTCCCTTGTATGTGAAAGTAGAGACCCAATAGTGCTAGTCTCACATTAGATACAAGGTGAAGTGCTTCATATGTTGCAGCCCCAAGAGAAGTATGTACTGGGGCTGGAGAGATGGTTCAGTTAGTAGAGTGTTTTCCTTGCAAATCGTGAGGACCAGAACCCCCTTAGTAAAAATAAAAACAAACAAAACAAGTATGGTGGTGTATGCCTCTGGAGGCTTAGCTAGTTAATAGAATGTTTTCCTACTACATACAAAGCCCTAGGTTCAATTCCCAGTACCCAGTGAGAAGTCTGAGACAGGCAGATCTTCAGAGCCTACCAGCCAGCCAGTCAGCATAGTCTGATTGTAGTACTTCAGGCCAATAAATGAGAAGTTCTGTGTCTAAAACCAAGGTGGATGGTGCCTAAAGAAAGACACCATAGGCCCCAGAGGTTATCATCTGGCCTTCATATGTACATGAACGTGGACACCAATTCACCTACAGGAACGTGTGTGTGTGTGTGTGTCTGTGTCTGTGTCTGTGTGTGTGTGTGTGTGTGTGTGTGTGTAGGCAGAAAAGTGTACTATGGTACATGTGCTTCATAACAGCAACAAAAAAGAAAAAATACTTTCAGGAAAACTGTGAGGCTAAATTCTCTCTCCCCTGCTAGAATTACTTGGAGTGGCTGCGCTTAGGTGCCTCGGTTCTGATGGTGCTGTTATCAACAGCTCCTCCCACTGACCTTCAGTGTGTTCTTGCTCTTCTCCATCTTTAGCTTCCATCCACTTCTGTTCCCTCTTTGTCAGCATGTCCGTTCGGGCTCTGATGATTTTTAGAAAGCCAGCAGCTAGTTAGGAGTTACAAAGCACTTCTCGACTTTTATATTTCTGGGTTTTTGTTTACTAGCCCATCTCTCTCCATGGCATGTGCTTGCCCACCATGAAGTTAAAACCTACAGACAGCATGTGTGCCCAGTCAGAGTAGTCGCCTAAGGTTCCGAAGAACTTGCAGGGACAGCAATTAAAAATGGTCTGGTCTGGTCTGGTTTGGTTTGGTTTGGTTTGGTTTGGTTTTTAGTTTGCCTCTCAAAGAGAATGGTAAATTTGGCCAGGTCAGGGGTAGGCGAGGATGTGAATGGGGGAGACAAAGTTTTCAAGGAGAGGCTGATAGAGCTTGGGGGAGGGGGTGTAGCTAGTTCGAATGCTGCCTAGCATGCATAAAGCCCTGGGTTCAGTCCTCAGCACCCCATAACCCGGATGTGATGGTGCACACCTGTTATCCTAACTCTTAAGTGTGCGGTCAGAAAGGTGAATGCCAAGGTCATCCATAGCTAGTATGAGACCAGCCTGGGCTACCAAATAAATAAGAAAAAAAAATAAGAGAGAGACTTTGGGACTACAGATAAGAAATGTAGTTGGTTTTTATAACAGAACATAGGGGTCGAGTGGATCAAGGATTTCCACTTTAGTGATGGTTCCCATTTGGATTCATTCATTTGGCAAATACTCTGAGGTGTTTACTGTGTGAGCCAAGGCCTGTCAGACGCTGAAAAAGAATCTGTGAGCTACATCAGACTCTTCTTCTCTGTCCTCTTACAGTCTGAGGTCCAGATGGGGAGTTACAGAAGCTTCTAGAGATTACCAGGGAGAATGTAGCCTGGTACGATGATGGATGTTTAAAACCAGAAGAATTAAATCTACCTGAGGCAGACAGCACAGTGGCCAAGGGGAGATGGGGAGGAGCTCCGCAATCAGTGTGGCTGGTGGTGCCAGGACTTGGGAATGCCATCAAACCTGTCATCCTCTGGGTCTTCTGAAGTCACAGCATTGGTGACACACGTGCTGTGTAAGAAGGGGAGGCTGTGGTAATGAAACAGCACCTGTGTGATGTGTCCATTATAAAGCACGCTCAGGAGACTTTGCTGAGTAACTATATTCAGCTTCTCTCTCCACCCTGTGCCTGCCCTCGTAATGGAAGCCGTGTCGGGCGATCAGGGAGACTTAATTGGTTTCAAACTCTGGAATTCTGCAAAATGACATTTTCTTCTCTTTCGTGTGTGTGTGTGTGTGTGTGTGGCATTGTCGCACATAGCTGTGTAATTTGGCAGGAGCCTTAACCTGTCTCCTTGAGAGGCGCATGAACACTGACGGCGCAGGCTCCCTTTTGGCTGGGAGCTCCTCTGTGCAGAGAGATGGAAACGACAGAGGAAGTTGCCCTAAAAGGTCTCAGTCCCAGTCAGAGTTCTGAAATGAGGAAAAGACCACAATTCCAGAGGCCCTGTTAACCTTCGCATCCCTTTCTCTGTCAGTATAGAAGCCCCTCCCCCACCTCAGGTTTGCCTGAGGAATCGTGACTTTGGAGATGCGTCCCAAGTGGAAGGAGGCTGACCAAATGGGGCCAGCCTATTGTCTGACTCAGAATGGGAACGAAAAGCCTCGGAGACCAAAGAGGAAGTCAGGCAAACTCAAGGAGCATGTTTCGGAGTTTGATAGTCTCCGTAGTCCTGTCTCCCCCTGAGATACCAGCCAGGTTGCCCCAGAGCTGCTCCGAGAGGAAAGAAGCAGGGTCCAGGTTAACCAGCGACACAAGGTTTGTGGTTTCTTAATAGCTAGGCATTTGTTTGTGTTGTGTGTGGGTTTTCTCTTGTTATTTTTCTTTTGTTTCCGGATGACAGCAATTCTCAACAAATTGCCAGCCTTGTCTTCCCTGGATAGCATCCTCCCCTCAAAGAGGAAGGTAAAATAGCCCCCCTCCACTTCTAAGGGATACGGGGATTAGCATAAAGACCAGTCAGCTTATCGATGACCCTCACACCTTCCTCTCAGGCAGGGAGTGGGTACAAACTCCCTGTGATCCGATAAGTCCCCACCTTTCCTTCTTTTTGAACTGTCTCCTCAAAGGAATCAGAAAATTAAAAGGCAGCTTCGTAGGGGAGCCAAAATCAGAGTGCAGCCCAGTTTGCTCTTCCCTTCCTTTTGTTGAAGTTTGCCCTGAAGTTCCTGAGGAAGGGGACTGGCAGTGACTCCCCTGTGGGGTCACCAGAGGACTTGTTCAGAGGGAACCTCACGCTAACATTCTAGAGGGAGGTTGTGGGAGGTCACGGGGTTTGGGATGCATGAACCATTGCTCCTGTCACTCTGGTCAGATTCTCTTTTACAACTTAAAGACAGCGTGTGATCCAGAGGTCACGTGATTCAGAGGTTACAGTAAAACACGTGGAACTGACCATCGCTCTGCTAAACTCTGCTAAGCTCTGCTAAGCTCGAGGTTTACTGGTGGCTCCCCTTCCCCGCCAGGGAAACATTCAAAGTGGGAGGCAGTGTCTGAACCAGACGCGAAGACCGTTACATTTTGTCAGAAGGGAATAGATTGTTACTACTTCTAAAAGGGAGGTGGGCAGGCAGAGGCGAGAGAATCCAGAACCCAACCTCCCGATACTGAGGCAAAGCTTTGCCCAAACCCATCTGTAGAAACCCTGGGTTTTCTACCTTGCGCCTGACAGTTCTTTGTTGCCCCTGCCGTGGCACCAGGGCAGCATGTGCGCTCTCTGCAGATGCCAACAAGACCTGGCTTGTGCTACACTCGTGGGGCTTCCCCCAGCCCTGGCAAGAGTTGAATGGAGTCTTAAAGGTCCGGTGTACCAAAGTTCCCCTCCCATGAGCATGAGATAGATACCTTTTTGACAGTAAGGGTATTCTTCCATTCTGCCTTCTGATTAGCTGTGGGGCTTGAGAAGGAAAGGGAAGGTTAAAGGTTAAAAACAAACAAACCCATCACTACACTGCAGCCTTAATACAGCCATTAAATGCCAGATTGTATTGTCCTGGTAATAACGATTTTATTTTGGCAAAAGACAAAGTATTAAAGGCTTTCTTCCTTCCTTCCTCCCTCCTTCCTTTCCGTTTCTTTCCTTTCCTCTCCTTTCCTTTCCTCTCTCTCTCTCTCTCTCTCTCTCTCTCTCTCTCTCTCTCTCTCTCTCTCTCTCTCTCTTTCTGGAGGAGGAAATCTTTCTGTAAGTTAGTTGAAGTCATTTCCCAGCAGCACCATATACTCTTCACTTCAGAAACCACACCTCACAAGCAAAAAGGAAGCGTTCCTCCCCCACCCCCCACCCCTTTTATCGCTTGCAGGTTTTAGGAACAAATCCATGAGTGTTTGATCTGCTGTTTGTAGACTAGATAAAAATCTGCATTAGGGTTCCTTGTGCGCCGCTTAGCATATTCGGATCCGTGGGAATTTGGAAATCAGCCTGAGATCCTGGCTGCAGCAGCCTCCGCGCGAGTGCACTGACAGACACTGTGCACTCTGGTTGCTGGGGCTGGCAAAGCAAAGCTGTGTGAGCACTTAGCTGTGTGGCCACCTCGGGAATTTCAAAGAGCTTGCTAGGGAGGACCAAGAAGGAGCCGGGTTGTTATTCCTCCTTGTATTGAAATGTTGCTGTTTGGGATTTGAACTAAAATAAACATTCACCACTGAAGGAGCCCCCGACACTGCCAGGGTGCGGAGAGGTAGAAAAGGCCTGGCAGTGGATAGCAGGGGGCAGGGGATTCTAACCCTTCCCACGGGCACAGTGCCCTCTCCACCCTGAAGCCTTTCTCTGGTGCCTCAGGCTTCTTGGCCTAAGCAGGTCCTTTGTACCCTAAGCTGGTGTCAGAGCCCATGAGTAGCTTCATAGCTTCAAGTTTTAGTCTGAGGGGTGGCCCGCCTTCCCATGTGTTCGCCTAATGGATGTGCCGCCCTGCAAAACAAATGACTACTTTCTAAGCACGACAAAGGCCACCTTCAAGCCACACCCAGGCAGGCCTCTGCTCATCACCATAGATTCCCTGAGATGTTCCAAAGCTGGAGAGCTTTTCCTCCCTCTTAAATCTCAGAGACCTGCTCAGAATGCAAAGGGGGTTGCTCCTCCTCCCTCACATTGTACAACTGAGGGGTACCAGCCAGCAGATGGAGGTTGCCTTTTATATGCTAATGTTTGGAACCCATTAATCCCCCAGTTCTTGCCCATGTACCCTCCCTCTTAGAGGGCCTTTTCTGCACTATCCACAAGGCTAGTGGAAGTTCCCACCCAGCTCTAGTTTTTAATGACTCTGGGGATGGTTACCTGAGGCCTGGGCTTGACTTATTTTTGACAGTCCCATGCTGATGCCAAGGTGGTCTCGTGGGAAACCGCCTCTGTAAGAGGTAAACGACTCGATTGTGGGAAGGAGTAAGACATTTGAAGTCTGGTGAAGGGGATGATTGTTAACACTTCTTGATCTCTGGCCATGTGCGGTCCGCCATATTGAATGTTTATAAAAGACGGTCTTAATCTCTGTAGAAGCCTGGAGATTTACAGTGTTAGTACAACCAGTGCTTTCAGGCAAGAAAAAGAGGGGTCCTAGAAGCTAGGGAATTTTCCAGAGCCATCCATCTAGGTGGTGTGAAAGCAGAGATAAAATCTTGGGGGTCCATAGCCATTGAACCCCTTGTCTCAATTACTGCATAGGTGACGGAAGGAAGAGTCACCACATAGCTGAGACCGTTGAGGTATATTGCCCTACCTCAGCGGTTTAGAAAGAGCTTCACTTCGCCTTCCCATAGCTTCAACCCCCTCTCCTTTTTTGTTTTCTCTGCCCCCCACCCCCACCCCCACCGCCGTTGACCTTCCTCTAATGACCCATGCCTCTCCGGCTTCAGGGTGTAGCCCTCTGAATTTTCCAAAGCCCCATTCTTCCTTGGCAGCCATTTCTTTCAGCAGAACTTTGCCAATCAATATTGAGCGCTTCAGGCAGGGAAGAAAAACATTCTCAAAATTCACCTCATCTCCAGGGAAGACGCTTGCTTTGGAGAGAATGAGCCCTTCCAAAGGCCGCAGTTCCCTCATGCTGCCTGGACAGGCATTTGTGAGGAAGGCGTTGGTAACGGCTTCACAGAGATTCAACATCCAGCTTCCAGAACTGTCTGCCACCTCAGCCTGCTTCAGGTCCCAGGAGTCCACAGTCCACCTCGGTCTAAAGCTACATCCTGTCCTTTGCTGTGGAGCTATGAGTTTTGTATTTGTTTCATGTTTGGGCCATGCTCTTCAGTCTGTGGTACATAGACGTCCTCGAGTTCACTCTCAGTATTTCAGCGCTTCCCGTTTCGTGGCCCCAAGAAGCATTTTTCTCTCATTGTTGGCAACCCAGGCAACTCTGATAAGGTACACCTTAGAAAAATAAACCGAGAGCAAGGAGTGGCTCTTCCCCTGGAGGGGGTTTTCTTTGTATGCCAGTCTCGATGAAAAGCCTTGGCACTGATTCCACGCTTGGAGGAAACTGAATTTTGAATGTGGGGGATATTGAGGTATCCACCAGCTTGGCCCACTGCAGGGGCTGGAACAGAACTTCTGTGACAGATCGTTAGCGGAGTTCAGTTCACGAGGAAGGCTTCCGTACCAGGGCCATACAGTTGGCTTTCATCCCAACCAGGGTTTGCCATCCCATAAAAGGCATGCCAGGAAGCTGGCCAGAGTGCTCCAGTTCGAATCTCACTTGTGGAATGCAGTGTCCTACAGAGGGCTATCTGATGGGAGGGATATCACAGCACCGTGGGTACGGAGCCAGGAGGAGGATGTGCAGCATCTCAGATCCTCAGAACGATGTAGGGCCTAGAAGTCCTGGGACGATCCCAGAGTTTCGCCCTCTGGTGAGAGGTCATTCTTTCCCGGGAGTACTTGGGTACTGAGGACAAATATTTCACAAAATCAGAGCTCTGGCTTAAGGAGGAAAGAGCTAGGTATTCCTACCACACAGGACAAATGTGAAGTTAACCTGCAATACTGGAAAGACTCCGTAGCATCCCACCCCGCCACACACACCCATACTGAAGATTGTTTTAAAGCTAGATACCTCATGGCACATGGTCAACAACTGATTCCAGTTGTTATCTTACCTTAAAACACACATGGAGAAAAGGCACAAAGATATGAGGGAGCTCCGCTCTTATCCTCTCCACCCCAGAGGGTGGTTTGGAAGGAGCTAAACATATGGATATAGAATCATGAGGCAGATTTGGAAAAGAACCAGAGACGTCCGAGATGTCCGAGACAGAGAACTCACTGTAATGAAGTAGCTCACTGAATGGATTGTGCAGCAGTCGTCTAAGGGAGCAACCAGAGGAGGGAAGGGCATCGCATAGGGACAGATGCAAGGTACTTCTGGAAGGTAGGATGGCAGGGAGCTGTATAAAAACCTCAGGGCTGGAGATGACTCATCCCGTGAGGGCACCTGTCACCAAGCCTGAGGTATTGAGTTGAGTTACATCCCGGAACCCACACGGCGGAAGGATGAAACAGACTCCATGAAAGTATTCTCTCTCTGACCTCCATGTGTATACTGCAGTACATAGAACCATGTCAGGTGACATATAAACATGTTATCTCCAGCTGCAGGGAATCCAACACCCCTTTCTGGCACCCTTGTGCATTCATGCGTGCATGCACATACGCAAGTGTGTGCATGCAAGCGCACACCCACACAGGCATAGTACACGTACAATTTAAAAATGTTTTCAATCTAAAAACACAAGTGAAAATAACAGTCTCCAGTACTGCACCATGTAAAGTTCTTACTCTAAGTTTAATCAAGGTTTTCATTGTCCAAAGCTGATGTAATCTAAAGGACTTACCTTGATGTACTTGTCTAGCAGGAAACAAAACCCAGAGTGAGGAGTGGACTGAGAGAAGCGAGAAAGTTTTCACGCGAGTGTTTGTTCACTTACACGCCCAAATAATACATGATAATAGTGACTAATAGAGGCTTAAAGCTAAAGTATTACCCTGTTATGTAGATGGTGAAGGAAGGTATTTGAAGTCACTTTCGCTTTTAGGAATATGGCAGTATTCAGTTGACTAGTTGACTGTATATTGAAAATTGAGTATAATTGTCAAGTGAACAAAAATAACAGTGTCTCCAAATCACCTGTGTGTGTGGGGGGGGGTGAGTGTGGGGCGAGGGCAGGGTGAAATGTTCCAGCAGCTGTCAATATGGCAGGTAGTCCTCGTAAGGAAAAGGAGGAAAACAAGTACAAAGCCCAGAATAAACCTTCCTCTGTGTGTGTGTGTGTCTATATGTGTGTGTTTGTGTCTGTGTGTGTGGGGGGGGGTCTGTATGTGTGTATGTATAGGGGGGTCTGTGTCTGTGTGTTTGTGTCTCTGTGTGTGTTTGTATGTGTCTGTCTGTATGTGTGTGTGTGTGTCTGTATGTGTGTGTGTTTGTGTCTCTGTGTGTTTATGTGTGTCTTTCTGTCTGTGTCTGTGTTATAGTGAGAGTAAAGGCTCGTATACACCATTTTATAATAACTGAAACTCTAATGACTAAGGTGGGATTTTCTTTTAATTAGCCACATACCATTAAAGACATAATACACTTGCGATGAGACTTAGAAGTCCTATTTGCTTTGTAATTGAGTATCACCAAGGTGAGGAGGCGGCATTGAGGGCTGTGATTTCCTGTTTCAGGAATCAGAATTTCGTCATTTAGGGATGGTTGGTGGGAAGGTGACACACTGGAAGGGAGAACAGCCGAACACTCGAACACTTGATGAGTTCTTCCTAAGTCATGAGTGGGGGAGGGGGAACTACAAAGAAAATTAAGAAGCGTAAGAGAGAACAGGCACCATGGGCTGTGGAAACTGAGGCACTGGTGAACGGGGATGTAGCATGTGTGGATGCCAGAGAAGAAGGAGGACGTTCAAGAGGAGACACCAAGGTTGAAGAGCACAGTCAGTAGGACAAGCTGAGCAGAAGGCGGATGGGATTGGGCTGTCAGAGGAGCGATGGGGGAGGGTAACAGGCCTTCTGGAAAGAGGCCTGCCTGGGGATTTAAATGAAAAGGAAGAAATGAGAAGGAGGAACAAGAGTGGACTTCTGTATCGGGAAATTCGGAACCTGGGACACAGCTCAGTTAGCGTACGGTTCTAGCACACACAAGGCCCAGCCTTCTATCTCCAAGGCCACATAAAACAGGGCGTGGTGGCACACAAGATCCTAGGACTCTGGAGGTAGAGGCAGGCGAATCAGAAGTCTAAGGGCATCTGCCGGCTCTAGCTCAGCCTGGGTTAGAGACTGCCTACGGGCAAAGCCCAAGAGAAGAGCTGGAGAGAGGAATGGCCGTTGAAGGCCAGCTCACTATCAAAACCGAAGGAAAATGGATGGATGGTCATTTCTCAAGGAATTTGTTGTGCAGTAAGTGACAACTATATTTAAAAAGTAAAACCTTTCTGGGCAGTGGTGGCATACGCCTTTAATCCCAGCACTTGGGAGGCAGAGGCAGGTTGATTTCTGAGTTCGAGGCCAGCCTGGTCTACAGAGTGAGTTCCAGGATAGCCAGGGCTACACAGAGAAACCCTGTCTTGGAAAAAAAGTAAAACCGCGTTGAGATGGGACCCTTCGGTTGTAAGTTTCATTGTCTCCAAGGTAGCCTAGGATTTAACTTTTAAACAGCTCTCCTGTATACATGTATAAAATTCTCTCCTCTCTCTCTCTCCCTCCCCCCCCCCGTGTGTGTGTGTGTGTGTGTGTGTGTGTGTGTGTGTGAGAGAGAGAGAGAGAGAGAGAGAGAGAGAGAAAGCACTATCTCTGACCATTTAAAAATACTAGAACTGCCAGTCGAGAAGGTACACGCCTGTGATCCTGGCATCTCAGAGGCTGCGGCAGTAGAATCGTGGCCTACAGGGCCACAAACTAACAGTGAAAAACCCAAAGTCACAAGCAGTATGGAGCTGTCCCCCTGCCTCTGTGCTCTTCTGACTGATCTTGTCCTGGTCCCCAGCCATTTCTCAGGACTGCCAGACCCGATCAGGCCTGTTTGCCTCATGACCAGACAGCCACTAAGAGCAGTGTCTGGGCTCGTCAGTGCTTCCTCTCCTGACTTCTGAAATATACATCTGTCTTTTCTTGTCACCCATGTTTCCCCAGTTCACCTGCCCGTGTCTCCTCCCTCTCCTCTCAGGCTCGTTCAACCCTAATGGAGGAAGGTCTGAGTTGACAGGTTCTTCCTTCCTTTCTTAAGACAGGGTCTCTCTGTGTGACCCTGGCTGTCCTGAAACTCACTCTGTAGACCAGGCTGGCCTTGAACCCAAAGATCCACCTGCCTCTTCCTCAAGTGCTGGGGATAAAGGTGTGCATCATTGGGGAAGTATCTAAATCTTCAAAGTGAAGGTCCAGAGATGGTCAGTCACGAGGTAGAGCAACGTCACCCGAATGCTGCTGGTGGTAACATTATTACCACTCTCATGGTTATTATGTTTTACATATACAATATGATATAAAGCCAATGACCCCAGGCAAGTCCCTTAGAAGTTGCTGTGAGTCTGGGGGGGGGAGGAGTGAGCTGTAGTATGTGGGACTGAGGTATTCATATATATATGTATGTGTGTGTGTATGTATATGTGTATATATGTACATATATGTATATACGTGTGTGTATGTGTATATATATATAGTTCTTCAGTCTAACGCCTCCACGGATACCACTCATTTTTAATATTCATTTTATTTGTGTGTGTATGGGCATTTTGCCTATGTAAATGTTTGTGTACCACATGCCTGCTTGGTGCCCATGGAGGTCAAAAGAGGGGATCAGATCCACTGGAACTGTAGTGACAGATGGTGTAAACAACCATGCAGGTGCTGGGAACTCAACTGGAGTCCTCCCCAAAAGCAACAAGTGCTCCCGACTATTCTCTGAGCCATCTCTCTAGCCCTCTATTACTTGATCACGAGAAGAGACTTACTGGTTGCTCGGGTGTAACAGACTCTATATCAAGTCGATAATCCTCTCAATGGAGTTAGGAAAAGAAGGTGTCTCTCCCACCCACGAGTCTCCCAACCGGAAGGAGACATTCATTTTGTATTAAATACAATGTGGTGTCTAACCCACTGTGTTGGCCACCTCAGCTATAGGAATAGACTTAATTCTCAGAAGCCGTACAACTTGCAATGTCCCCAGCCCCGATGATTCACTGTAGCCATTGTTCTTCAAATGAAGTCTGTTTCGACCCGAGCGTTGTCCATTCTTGAGAGGTTTAGAGAGCACAGGGGAAGGGTATCTGTCCCGAGAGTCCACAGGTAATGCTGAGGTGCTCTGAGCAGGGAAAAGGTCACGAGCGCCTTGTAAAAGCCCCATTGTCAAGCTTCCCAGAGGCCTTACATAGTGACATTTATTTTCCTGGTGATTTATCAGAATCTGTGTCTTAGCTGTATAGGTTCCAAACATGATTTAATCACGATACAAATAGCAGATTCATTGTCAGAACCGGGCTTACCTCAACCAAGCTTACAAAACCAGAATGCTAGCTGACATTTATACAGAGAAATATAGCTGACTGATACTTTCAAAGCACAGGGAAAAAAAAGTAGCATATTCTTTCCTGGTAGGTGAGCCTACACAGGGAGACAGATCATAATCAGGATTTTTGGCGAATGTGAAATCAGAAAAAAAAGAAAGAAAGAAGAAGAAAAAGAAGAAGAAAGAAAAGATGAATCATTTGTTTCCCCGGCGAAGGCTTAGAAAATAATCCACCGCACACCAAGTCCAGCCCCGCCGGACTTCTTTGAAGTCCCTTAGCTAAGTCTCTGCACGGATCGATCGGTGAGGAGGAACCTTCCAGGGTTTTACTGCATTTTTATGTCTCATAGCTAACAGAACCCCATGCCCACAAATCACCTCTCAAGTTGCAGTTTCTTCTCTAGATATGGTAGCCTTTCTGCTGATTCAATATCACCCCTTTTCTTCAAGTTTACAGTGTAAATCTCTGTGAAAGTGATCCCTCCCTGTCCTTACATGAACTATAGGAGAGCAAAACACGAATAAAGGCACGTAGGGAAACTCACCCACAGCAGGGCTTATCCATCACTCATGCCCGCCCGCTCTTCGCCCCCCTGCCCCCCCCATGTTATTTTCCTATACCACATGTGGTCTTTTCAACACTTTCTTTTGAATGTCTGAACCTATTTTTCAAGAAGGTTTACCAGAACCATTAATGTAAAGCCAACCACGACCCTTTGATGCAGAAGGAAGATAATCCTAAAAATAAATATATTGATGACAGGAGTTTCGGTTCGGTTTTGTTTGGTTTTTCCCTTCATGTGCTTATTTAGCCAAATACTGTTTGTCACAGAAGACTGGGCCTGTGCAGATCTTTGTTAAGGTATACCAGCACCACACTGGGATTCTTCTGGATCTACTACATAAATAACGTCTAGAGAGTCTGAGCGGTGGGATGATATACAGATCATTTAATGTGGTACCTCATTCAAGCACCACCCAAAAAATACATCAGGCCTCATACATTTGAGAAGAAGATGGCTCTTGCATACATATATATACATACATACATATTTTATATATATACACACATATATAAAATATACATATATATTATATATGCATATGTTATATATATATTATATGTTAGTACACTGTAACTATCTTCAGATGCACCATAAGAGGGTGTCAGATCTCTTTATGGATGGTTGTGAGCCACCATGTGGGTGCTGGGATTTGAACTCAGGACCTTCGGAAGAGCAGTTGGTGCTCTTACCCGCTGAGCCATCTCTCCAGCCCCAGCTCTTGCTTTAATAGTAGTAGTTGTTGTTGTTCATTGTAAGGGTAACTGGAAAATGTGTGGCCATAGCGATGCTTCCTTCCCGGCCTTTCTGGCCCTGGTCCCTGCCCTTGCCATCCTGATGGTCTTTCCCTCCTCTTTCCTGCGCAGGTACACACTGGCAGCTCAGGACCTGGTGATGCGTGCCCGAGGCGTTCTGAAGGACCGAGGGTGGCGGATATCGAACGACCGACTGGGCTCAGGAGATGACATTTCTGTATACGTCATTCCTTTAATACACGGAAACAAACTGTCATGAAAGCGACCCAGGGGACTAGGAGGACAGAAGGGAAGAAAACTGGGGTGCCACCGAGCAGGGCAGGACTGGGGAGTGCCTGGGCTGGATTCCAGGTGATGCAGATTTTCCCCAGCCCAGATGGGGAGTTTGCTGCCAAAAGGCATCAGGCTTTGCACCCTTAGGTTTCCATTTCTTCTTTGGTAACAGGTCTGGACACTGAATAAGCGCAAAACACAAAGCCTGCTACTGAGTGTTATTTTTCTCTTGGTTTCTCTTGTAGGGACTCCTGGGCGGCGATTTGCCTAGTTGGGGCACAGGCATATATGTACTGATTTTATCTAGAATAGCAGGGACAGCCATTTCAGGTGTAGCTAGTGAAAGGCTCTTCAGCCTGTCAAGTTGCCAGCGTCTCTCCAGGAGAGCCACGTTGAAACGTTGAGGACCAGGGCTCAGAATGTCTGAGCAGCCCATCTTATTGTGCGTTCCAGTTATTTCAGGGAACCTGCCTGTCCTGTCTCGTTCCTCCCTCGTCTTCCCTGCCCCTCTCCGTTTCTCTATATTCTGTTGTGGTAATGGTGGTGTGAGGCAGAGACTTTTTTTTTTTTGACATTCCTCCTATCTCTCCCATTTCCCTCCACTGGGACTTTCCAAATTATTGCTGGACAGTTTTCAGAGACTAGCCCAATCTGGCTAGTCCTATGTTCTGTGCCCCACACACCCATATAGTTTTGTCCAGAGCAATGTCCCAAGTGACAGTTTGTCTTTGTTGTATAACATTTACCCCTCCCCCCCCGAGTTGTGTCTTCTCCCCAAATAGATATGTTTGCTTCCAAACGTGGGTGTTTCATTGGACCAATGGTTCCTGTGTTATCTCTAAGGTCCCTCTGTGTGTCTGGAGGTTTTGCTTCGAGAGGCTGGGTTTTCGTTTCTGGAATATGTGGTACTCCTCCCCCACCCCCCACCCCCCCACCCCGCCTTCTGTGTCCTGGACACACAAAGGAAGCAGCATCCAGTGCCGTCCTGGCAGCTTAGTGAGTTCTTTTATCCATCAGCTAACCCTGCTTCTAGGGAAGAGTGTGGGATTCAGACTCCTTGGTCGCCAACTGTTCTCCAGACCACGCCACAGGAGGATTGGGTGTCACTGCTCAGCTAAGCAGTAGCTCGTCTCTTCCTGTCACCTTTGTGCAAGGCTAGCTGGGGATGACGCTTGAATTAAAGTGAGTTTGAATCGCAGTTGGTCATTGTAATATCCCTTCCCCACCCCCGTTCCTCAAGGGAATCACATTGTAGAAACCTAAGAGCTGAGACCGCCCTCCTACTATGCATCCACTGGTGTGCACACCTCAATGGCACACGCGTGGGCACACGGGCATAGTATCTGCCGCCTGCTCCTTGCCAGGAGGAGCAGCCAAGTCCAGTTTAAAAATCACCTGTCTTGGGCAGGCTGCTGCTCTGCCCACCAGCCTTCAGAGCTGCATCCAGTTGCTTAGTCCCGTTCCTGTCGTCTTCCAGGATATCAGCTTCCTGGCAACTTGGTATAATTCAGACATTCCCAACCCAAGAAAGGAACCAATGGTGTCACTTCCCTAAAATGCTTGAGAGGCAATTCCAGCTCTTGGGTTTACAAGAATTCCTTTCCCCAGGGAGAAGGGAGGGGCGTTTCCTCTAGGCTGGTAAGCCATCCACATTCCTAGAATTGTAGATATTTTCTTAGGAATGGCCTGGTGCCTTCCGACTCAGGAACAAAGTCATCCCACTGGGTAGAGCCAGGGCCCAGCCTGGCAGGTGACATCCTGTGAGTGTGTGCCAACTCATTGCCTGAGGACTGGACTGTGACCATGTTGGGAGCATCACCATCGGACTGACCATGTATGCCTCTCCTTCAGGAAGTCTTCACCACCCCAGACACCTCTGTGGGGAGTGTTCTGTGGCCACCATTTGCTTCCCTGGCAGAATAGGATGGTGTAGAAAGCTGTTCAGCACGGCAACATGGTCTCTTCCCACCTGTGCCCAGTTCTCAAAGTCACGCACAAACAAACAGGAAACCTGAGAAAGTCTTGAAGCCCATAGAGAGGACCTGAGCCACCTTCCTTGGAGATCATTTCCAAGTTCCCAATGCCTTTCATATTTTTTGCTTTTCTGATCTCACCTTGACCTTCTTCTGTCATATTTAAGCCACCAGAGTCAGAATTGGAGTGCGAGTATCCTATAGGTGTCATGACAAACATTCTCCCAATTCTACTGTCAAACCACATATCAACAAAACCAAACCCAAACCTGAAAAACCCAAATTCCAATTACCCTATAACCTGGAGCCCTGCTGGTTTTAGCTGGAAAGGTATCCAGGAGTTCTCTTCATGAGACACTTGGTGGAAAGATCTTAGTCGCAGGCTAAAGCCCTGTTTATGGTGGGGGGTGGGGGATGGGGTGAAGACTAGACTACAAATGAAACAAATAAATCAAAAGTGGAAAACTGATTCGCTAATGCCCGTGGCAGATCTGCCCAAGACTGATATTGCTCTATGCTTTGAGCTTAACTCTGTGTGGGCCTTATTGTTTCCCCCAGACTCCAAGTCACCCCATCCCAGAACAGGATGGCGGTCTATGTAGCAAGTTGGCCCTTGGAGAATTCCTGGGAAGGCCAAAGGACAACACACTCAGAATTCTGCAAAACGAATTTCAGTGCGTGTTTGGAAATCATGCACGTCTGACTTCCATCCGGACGCGTTTGCCCTAATAGCCTCAGCGTAATGAAGAGCATTTGATTTCCTAGTCAAGTCTTTATGGGCGTCTTGGGGGTTGTGGGGCTACTTCCTTTAATGAAAGGCTCCCTCAACCCTAAATCTCTTTGCTCAGCCAGCGTCTACTCTTCTGACTCCTGGCACTTTCCTGGAGAGTGTGAACCCTGAAGTGTCTTCCTAAGTGACAACTAAAGCTTTGTTCCTCTTAACACCAACAGTCAGCAGGCGAAGGTGCAGTGCAGGAGGGGCCTGCTGGGGTTGGGTGTGCCCAGTGACTGTCCTTTGTGGCTGGGAAGGAGGGTGGCAGTTAGGCTGGGCCGATATGCAGCTGTCTGACTGGGACAAGTCGGAGAAGTCAGTGTTTCAGCTATTTTTCACAGTATTCGATTTGGGCGGATTTGGGATGTTGAGATTTTTAAATTCTTAGCATCTTACCTCCATGGGGTCACATGAAGCCAGCCGTGTCTTCCGACCATTCTCCCCCTGAAAGTCACTTTCTGGAGGGAAATCATGCCCCTAGATGGATATTGATGAACAAGACTTAGAACCTCAGGAGCCAAATTTCACTCCAGACCTTGGTCATTTGGGTAGAGAGTTCCGTACCCCCAGGACACTAGTTTGGAATCCCTTTGGGAAAGCATCTCTTTTGTTCTCAGCTCCCCCACCCACCCCACCCCCACCACCTCCTTTCTCATCTGGTCTGCTGTACTACTGGGAGCAAGGGTGGATGCTGTTGTGTGCATTCTTTTGAAGGTGTTGCTTTTCCTTAAGTGAGCCAGGATCTCTGATTTTTTTTTTCAGAGTACATTATGCTGTGATGAGATTCTAATTTTAGTGAATCAGTGCTTCCAGGACAGCTAGAGAAAGCAATGAAATTGTCTATGCAAGGAACAAACAGCCTGACCCTACCAGCTCTAATGGAGTCACAGGGCAGTCTTCAGCCACAGGACAGGATTTCGTGTTGGGAGCTCATAAAAGTGAGGGCTCAGGAACACAGTCTGCAGACCACAGCCCACCTCTCTGAGCAAACTTGGGGTGCTATGTGGCAATGTGGCGTTGTCTCTGTGTGTGTATATGTGTGTGTGTGTGTGTGTGTGTGTGTGTGTGTGTGTGTGTGTGTGTTTGCGCACGCTGGAACTTTCAGAGGATACTACATGAGCAACCTGACTTTCTTTGTGAGCCTCATGGATCCTGTCAGATGTGAATGCCATTTGAAGGGAGCACTGCTCTTTCCAATTCACAAAGTTATCTGTGTAAAAAGCTTTAATATTTCTTTTCCGTGTCTTAGGTGAAGTCTTGTTCATGCAGCATCCAGGTACGAGGTGGCCAAATAAGGCTGTAAACATACTGTTGTGTTCAGGTGCCATGAGCTGAAGATGGAGAACCTGGGTCCTCCATCCCCCCCTCCCCCATTAGATGGGTATCTTGTGTGTGTTTAGGGGTCCTACTGTCACTTCTCCATTCCTGATTTGCCTCTGATTTTCTTTGTTTCTTTGGAAGCCCAGGGAGGCCCCTAGTGAGGACCATTTGTAAGAATATGTATATGGTGACCTGGGTTTCTGAAAATTACTCGACATACAGTGAATTGAGAAGAATCTTCCTGGAAATTGGTTTCTGGACCATGTACCTTTATGCCTCGTGATTGTGAAACATTGACTTTTGTAAACCCCAAATGAGAACCTGTTTAGTAAAGGGGATATATTTTGTGTGTTTTGAAATTTAGGTGCAATGTCCCCTGGAAAAAGCTCAAGAACTGTATATGCTCAATGACATTTTAAATAAATTACTATATATGTATATATAAATATGTATATAGGAAATCTTTAGCAAAATGTTTTTTTTTTTTGGTCTTTTGTCTTCAAATTCAGTGTGCAGTTTCTTCTTGAGGAGTCATGGAGTGATAAGAGAGTATTGTGAATTATGGCGAGGTCATCACCTGTTGGGCACAAACACAAAAATCAAATCCAAATCAAATTCTTCACAGGCATGGTAGTGAGGGCTCATAGACTCCAACCTTGCCTCAAGGGAAGCTGCTGTGGATGGAGTGTACACTCACACAAGACATTTCTAGAGGGGGAAGTTACTCCCAAGAGTAATGTTTTTCCCGATTTGAGAATTTTATACAATCTATTTTAATCTTTTCACCTCCACCCCTCCCCCAACCCCTCCCACATCTCCACTCTCCACCACCTCCACACAGAACTCTGGGTCTTTTATTCTCTTATTTACTTTTATAAACCCGATTTGTGCTGGTCATATAGTCCCGGGTGTGGGGCCATCCACTAGAGTGTGCGGTTGGTCTGCCATTGGCCACACCCTTAAGAAAACTGACTCTGGGACCTCACATGCAAAGCTTCTGTAAGGCAAAGGACACTGTCAACAGGACAAAACGGCAACCAACAGACTGGGGAAAAGATCTTTATCAATCCTTTATCTGACAGAGGGCTAATACCCAATATATACAGAGAACTCTAGAAGTTAGACTCCAGAGAATCAAATAACCCTATTAAAAAATGGGGTACAGAGCCAAAGAATTTTCAACTAAAGAATATTGAATGGCTGAGAAGCACCTAAAGAAATGTTCAACATCCTTAGTCATCAGGGAAATACAAATCAAAACAACCCTGAGATTCCACCTCATACCAGTCAGAATGAGTAAGATCAAAAACTCAGGTGACAGCAGGTGCTGGTGAGGATGTGAGGATGTAGAGAAAGAGGAACACTCCTCCACTGCTGGTGGGATTGCAAGCTGGTACAACCACTCTGGAAATCAGTTTGGCAATTCTTCAGAAAATTGGAAATAGTTCTACCTGAGGACCCAGGTATACCACTCCTGGGCATATACCCAGAAGATGCTCCAACATATAATAAGGACACATACTCCACTGTGTTCATAGCAGCCTTATTTATACTAGCCAGAAGCTGGAAAGAACCCAGATGTCCTTCAACAGAAAATGTGGTATATTTACACAATGGAGTACTACTCAGCTATTAAAAACTATGAATTCATGAAATTCTTAGGCAAATGGATGGAACTAGAAAATATCATCCTGAGTGAGATAACCCAATCACAAAAGAACATACATGGTATGCACTCACTGATAAGTGGATATTAGCCCAAAAGCTCTGAATACCCAAGATACAATTTATAGATCACATGAAGCTCAAGAAGAAGAAAGATCAAAATGTGGGTGCTTCAGTTCCTCTGAGAAGGGGAACAAAATACTCCCAAGAGTAAAAATGGAGATAAAGTGTGGAGCAGAGACTGAAAGAAAAGCCATCCAGAGACTGTCCTATCTGAGGATTCATCCAATAAACAGTCACCAAACACCGACACTATTGTGGATGCCAAGAAATGCTTGTCAAAAGGAGCCTGATATGGCTGTCTCTGGAGAGGCTCTGCCAGAGCCTGACAAACACAGAGGCAGATGTTCACAGTCAACCACTGGACTGAGCACGGGATCCCCAGTGGAGGAGTTAGAGAAAGGACTAAAGGAGCTGAAGGGGTTTGCAGCCTCATAGGAAGAACAACAATATCAACTAACCAGACCTCCCAGAGCTCTGAGGGATTAAGCCATCAACCATTTGTAGCAGAGGATTGCCTTGTCAGGCACTGATGGGAGGAGAGGTCCTTGGTCCTATGAAGGCTCAATAGATGCCCCAGCATAGGGGAATCGAGGGCAGGGAGGTGGGAGTGGGGTGGGTGGAGGAACACCCTCATAGACTCGGAGGGAGGATGGGATAGGGGTTTTTGGGGGTGGGGACTGGGAAAGGGGATAACGTTTGAAATGTAAATAAAGAATATATGGGGGCTGGAGAGATGGCTCAGTGGTTAAGAGCACCAACTGCTCTTCCGAAGGTCCTGAGTTCAAATCCCAGCAACCACATGGTGGCTCACAACCATCTGTAACGAGATCTGACGCCCTCTTCTGGTGTGTCTGAAGACAGTTACAGTGTACTTACATATAAAAAATAAATAAATCTTTAAAAAAAAAGAATATATTCAATAAAAAATAAAATAAAATCTTCCATCTAAAAATGAAAAAAAAAAGGAAAAATTGACTCTTCCTCCCTTAGAAGCCATCGGCTATCCATAGCTCCTTAGTTAGGGGTCAGGGGCTTGCAAACCCCTTCCTCCTCTATGCTAGAATGTTGCTGGCTTTATTCTTATTCACATAGCCACAGCTGCTATGAGCTTATGAACGCAGGCTTCTGGTCGCAGCCAGAAGAAGCAGTTTAGATCCAATCCTCCCTGACTCCTGCTTCTTCTAATCTCTCTGCTCGCTCTTCCGTGTTGGTCCCATGGGAAGGCTTAAGACATTGACGTCTCATTTGCGGCTGAGCACCCAAGAGGTATTCTTAGCTGAAGACAGAATTGAGACTCCCTTTAATCATCGAAGCATTCCTAGTGCACACACAGACTTAAACTGGGCCTAAGGGTCCGTGCCTTATCCCAGCCCAGCATGGAGCTGATCAGGAGTTAAAGATCATCCCCCGCTACATGGCATGTTTGACTAGCCTGAGCTACATACAACTCTCTCTTTAAAAAAAATAACTTGTAAGCTGTTCCGTCTTATAGAGAAACTTTGACAAGTGGGGTAAAACATCTAAGGGTATCAATTTTGTTCAGTTTTAGAATCCAAGAAGTTAAGGATCATCTAAAAAATATTAACAAGATGTTAATCTGTTGAGGATATTTAACCAAGATCCCATTGGATGTCCGAAGATAACTGTAGTGGCTATTCCTGGATGTCCACTTGACTATATCTGGAATGAACTACAATCCAGAATTAAAAGGCTCACCTGTGATCCTAATCTGGAGGCTCAGAGATACAAGTTTCTGACTTGGATCTTGGCTTGGAGATCTTGAAGCATAGTGGCTATGAATTCCAGAAGATTAAGACAGAGAGATCTCTGAGTTCAAGGTCATCTGGGATTAAAGGTGTGGTGGCACATTAATGACTGTAAGTCATCAACAAATTCCATTACTATATAGAGACTCTGCATATGTCCTGTGACTCTGGAGACCCCTAACTAACACAATAATCATAGCACTGGACTCTGGAATACATCCTTCCTTATGTACATATTGGGGAAAGAGTTTAGTTTACAAATTTAGAAAAATGGAAGTGGTGGATCGTTTCCAATTCTGGTACTTACAAGGCTAGGACAGGATAATCACAGGTCCTAGGCTAGTCTGAACTATACAACAGGACTCGGTCTCAGAAGGGGTGGGGTGAGGGCTGGGGAGATGGGTCTATGAAGTGAAATGCCGCACAAGCATGAGTACCGGGATTCAATTTCTCAGAATCCATCTAGAAACACACCCAGGGGCGTGAGCATCTGAAACCACAGCTCGCATACAGAGAAATGGGAAGCAGAGGAAGGAGACCCCCAGACACTCGTGGGCCATGCACAGCAGGCAACCTAGAGACTGTTCCACAGTAGGAAGTGACGACTGACACCAGAATGCATCCCTTGACCCTGTGTGGTAACACATTAATGCCTATGTTCGCACACATAAATAACACACATGTCATAAGGACATGCCCGTATAAAAGCAAAAGCAAAATAATAAAGTGTAACAATTATTTTTTTAAAAACTGATAAAAGTTATGAATTACCCACTCCTATAATGTTTCATTTAATATTTTCAGGCCTTGTCATTTTTTTTTCATAATATTTCCAGTTAACTGCAGGTAACTGCAAATATGAAAGGCAAAACTCTAGATAAAGAGACGATATTGTGGTGACTCACAAAAGAAAGTGTATTTTGGGTTTTTTTTGAGACAAGGACTTGTGTAGCCAAGGCTGGCCTCGAACTTGCTACGTAGCAGAGAATGAGAACTCCTGTTCCTCCTGCTGTGCTCATGAACCTGCAATATTATGCCTGGTGTGTGAGAGGAAGTGTAGATTATATAGGTTTTAGTTCAGGAAGCACAGAATTGAAAACAATCAGGAAGATTTTTTTTAAAGCAAGGTGCTACTATATATCCTTGGCTAGCCTGGAACTTTCCCTATAGACCATGCTGGCTTTGGTTGGACTCACAGAGACCTGCTTGTCTCTGCAGACTAAAGGTATGTGCCACCACCCTTGGATTTGACCATCAGCAGTCCTGGAGGGATGAGGAACAGGTAAGAGAAAGTGGCCTTAAGAAAATACACTTGTAGCCAGGCAGTGGTGGTGCACGCCTTTAATCCCAGCACTTGGGAGGCAGAGGCAGGTGGATTTCTGAGTTTGAGGCCAGCCAGATCTACAGAATGAGTTCCAGGACAGTCAGGGCTATACAGAGAAGCCCTGTCTCAAAGAAACAAACAAAAAAAAGGGGGGGGGGAAGGGAGGGAGGGAAGGAGGGAGAGACAGAGACAGGGAGAGAGAGAGAGGGAGAGAGAGAGACAGAGAGACAGAGACAGAGGGAGAGAGAGAGACAGAGAGACAGAGAGAGAGACAGAGACAGAGAGAGAGAGAGAGAGAGACAGGGGGGTGGGAAATACACTTGTAAGTTAGGAAGCAAGAAATAGAGGTTGCCTGGAACCCAAGCTGGACTCCAGCAAGAGTCCTGCATGAGTGTGTGTTTGCTTCCAACTTCCTACTGACCATTGGTGAGCCAGGAAAATGTTGACCAGCCACTGTGGAACCCTGAACCCAAGAGGAGAAAACAGAGGTCTCTTACTTTCTGGTTATGACCAGGCATCTGAGAATATTATTTACAACTACTGGACTTTTCAAGTGCTTCCTCGGTTCCCTGGGTGCTTGATTTGTGGTATTAAGACAATTTTTAAATCACGTATTGGGGGAGGGGCTAGAGAGATGGCTCAGCAGTTAAGAGCACTGACTGCTCTTCCAGAGGTCCTGAGTTCAATTCCCAGCAACCACATGGTGGCTCACAACCATCTGCAATGGGATCCAATACCCTCTTCTAGTATGTCTGAAGAGAACAACAGTGTACTCACATACATTAAATATACAAATAGATTTTTAAAAAATCATGTATGTGGAGTTTGGTTTTTTTTTTAAGATAACCATTGTTCAAAAACTTTTCGTCATTTAAAAATCCTTGTCCACAAAGTATTTCAAAAGCGTTGCCATGTCCCCCCAATTAAGCGACAAGCCAAAGACTGATCTGCACACCCAGGCGTTAGTCTACCTTTTCGATGGCTTTTCCTGTCGTTAGAGTCTTGACGAGACGGTGGCTGCATTTTCCGTGTCTTGTCCTTTGCTTCTGACAAGACAGTCCAGTCGGCTAACCTCCTTTGCTTTATTGATTCCAATTATGCTACCCAAAAGAGATCCAGAGTGTCACTCAGCGAAAGATGGGGACAGAGTGTCCTTGACTATCTTCCAGGGGCTGGGTCTGATCAGCTGGCTGGACCGAGGAGTCCAGAGACAAGGTTGTGGGAGGTCAAGGGAGGACCCAGACAACAGCACTTCCCTTAAAGGGAATGAAACAAGCTTCTGCTTTAATCTTCCAGGATGATGCTCCCAGATCTAGCTACTCTATGGTGAAAGGGGATGGGCTCCATCGGAAGATGTTGGTAGCGGTAGAAGATGTTGGGTAGGGGTAGAAGATGTTGGGTAGGGGTAGAAGATGTTGGGTAGGGATGGAAGATGTTGGGTAGGGGTAGAAGATGTTGGATAAGGGTGGAAGATGTTGGGTAGGGGTAGAAGATGTTGGGTAGGGTTGGAAGATGTTGGGTAGGGGTGGAAGATGTTGGGTAGGGATGGAAGATGTTGGGTAGGGGTGGAAGATGTTGGGTAGGGTTGGAAGATGTTGGTAGGGGTAGAAGATGTTGGGTAGGGGTAGAAGATGTTGGGTAGGGATGGAAGATGTTGGGTAGGGGTGGAAGATGTTGGGTAGGGGTGGAAGATGTTGGGTAGGGGTAGAAGATGTTGGGTAGGGGTGGCAGAGAAGTTGACCTGAAAGTGAGAGAAATATAAAGTCACAACCATGAAACATTCCATCCCAAGTCACCACGCACCTCTGCACACTCAGGAAAGCAGTGTGCCTAATGAACGCATCTCTGATTTAAACCACACAATTGCACAAGCTGGCATTAAGGATCCTAGCAATTTCCTATCCATCATCACTTCCCAGTGTTTGGTCAGCAAGGGAAAATAAAAAAGTAGGAGAGATTTTGGAAGAACTGTGAATCTCAGCTCGTGTTCCAGATATGGGGGGTGGGGCAAGTTTTTCCACTTCTTATAAACCTTAAACTCAAGTTAGAAAGCATCTGACCAGTCTGCCAGTTATACCGTATAACAAGGGAAAATTGCCAGGTGTGGTGACAATTTTCTCCCAATACTCAGGAGGCAGAGGAAGGTGGATCTCTGAGTTTGAGGCCAACCTGGTCTATAGAGTAAGTTCCAGGACAGCCAAGGTTGCACAAAGAAACCATGTCTTGAAAAACAAAAACAGAAAACAAAAAGAAAGAAAATTAAAAATATGGTTGACCCCAGGCTTATAAAAGAAATAAATGCTTTCATTGGTATTACATATTAAAAAACAATGAAGATAGACTCACATATTTAAAGGTGAAAAAAATTATACTGTTTTTCTCTGGGAATTTCCTCAGAGTATCTGAGAGGAGAGGACTGGATAGGTTTACAGATGAAACAAGATTGGCCATGCTGAAGAAAGTTCTGCAAACCAGATATGAAATGATGATCACATTTTTTTCATGTCTTTTTTGGAGTACTATCTGCCAGGCCCACCCAAAGATTATTTAGTTATTAGCCTTTAGGCTAGCAAGCTTCTTCCGTAAAGGGCCTATTAATTAATATTTTAGGATTTGTGAGGCCATTTGGACTCTGCCACAATGGCTCAGATCAGCTGTCATTACTCAAAGGCTGTTGTGAAGTTCTGAGGCAGGAGATGTTGGTGGAGGGGGGATTACAAAGACAAGCTTTAGACCTTGACAGAAGGAAGTGACTTGCGAGTACACACCCCAACCTTTTCTGTGAAATAAATGAAGTCAAGCATATTAATAAACATTCATGGCTTGATGCAGAGGAAAAGGCAGGTAGATCCATAATCGTTTATCTTGTTTTATTGAGTTATACATGAGGTGACATAAATGTGTTAGTTTTTGCTCCTAAGACTGTCCTCCAATCAGCTATCAGTTATACTGGATGAGCCAGGGTTATGATTTTATGATAACATTTCTTCCACATAACACAGCCTCCATCATATAATCTGCCACCACCTATATTTTTTTTTCTAATTTGGAACAAAAAAAGGTAACCTTTTGTTTACCACATTTCAGCTACAAAGCCCAAAGAAGCCTATACATCCTTACTATTCTTTATACTTTGTGCTGCACAATTGATTTTTTTTTCTTCATAGGCAAAAGTTCCTGCCTCTTGTAGTCAGAGAACAGACTATACAAGGTTTCAGCCCTTTAAGTTGGAGTTTATTTAATTAGTGACATTAAGTTTATTGTAATTAGTGACAAGATCAGATTTACTGAGTGCTTGATATGAGTTGGTTCCAGTGTGCCTGCTTAGTATAGAGACCCTAGGATCAGTCTCCAGCACCTCTCGTATAAATGGGCTTATGTTCTCCATGTCAATGTTTCTTTTCTAGGTCTTTTTACCCCCCCCCTCTATTTTTCTACTACTGACTTCTTGTTTGTAAAATAAATGTTAAGGCATGGTTAAAATTTCTCGTTTCTTTCTTCTTCCCTCCTCTCCTTTGTTGCCTGCAGAGTACTATTAACATCTTAACTTAAAACACTATAATTTTAATTGCTAGGAAGTTAGTTTCATTAGTGTGAGAATTTGGTGCTCTGGTATGACCTCCCATTCTTCAGTGCTCCTGTATGTCCTCCCATTCTTCAGTGTCCAGTATGTCCTCCCATTCTTCAGTGCTCCAGTATGTCCTCCCATTCTTCAGTGCTCCAGTATGTCCTCCCATTCTTCAGTGCTCCAGTATGTCCTCCCATTCTTCAATGCTCCAGTATGTCCTCCCATTCTTCAGTGCTCTTGTACGTCCTCCCATTCTTCAGTGCTCCAGTATGTCCTCCCATTCTTCAGTGCTCCAGTATGTCCTCCCATTCTTCAGTGCTCCAGTATGTCCTCCCATTCTTCAGTGCTCCAGTATGTCCTCCCATTCTTCAGTGCTCCAGTATGTCCTCCCATTCTTCAGTGCTCCAGTATGTCCTCCCATTCTTCAGTGCTCTTGTACGTCCTCCCATTCTTCAGTGCTCCAGTATGTCCTCCCATTCTTCAGTGTTCCAGTATGTCCTCCCAGTCTTCAGTGCTCCAGTATGTCCTCCCAGTCTTCAGTGCTCCAGTATGTCCTCCCAGTCTTCAGTGCTCCAGTATGTCCTCCCAGTCTTCAGTGCTCCAGTATGTCCTCCCAGTCTTCAGTGCTCCAGTATGTCCTCCCATTCTTCAGTGCTCCAGTATGTCCTCCCATTCTTCAGTGCTCCAGTATGTCCTCCCATTCTTCAGTGCTCCAGTATGTCCTCCCATTCTTCAGTGCTCCAGTATGTCCTCCCATTCTTCAGTGCTCCAGTATGTCCTCCCATTCTTCAGTGCTCCAGTATGTCCTCCCATTCTTCAGTGCTCCAGTATGTCCTCCCATTCTTCAGTGCTCCAGTATGTCCTCCCATTCTTCAGTGCTCTTGTACGTCCTCCCAGTCTTCTACCTCTTTGTTATTGTTGTCATACAAGTTGCGTATCTCTATGATGTAATTATGTCAACAGCTGAGTAATTATTATTTTATGCAGTTATTATTTCAATTATGTGGGAGAATCTTCACTATTTAATTCACTGGTGTTTATTTATACATGGAGCTCTGGGTTGCTGTCTAGTATTTTTTCATTCAGCCTGTATATCCTTTCGAAAGTCCTGTAAATTAAATCCTATAAGAAAAGAATGCATCATGTCGGGTAGTGGTGGCACATGACTTTAGTCCCAGCACTCAGGAGACAGGGACAGGCAGATCTCTGAGTTCGAGGCCAGCCTGGTCTACAGAGTGAGTTCCAGGACAGCCAGGGCTACACAGAGAAACCCTGTCTTGAAACAAAAACAACCAAAAAAGAAAGCATTGAGAATGTCTTCATTTTTCACTAAGTGATCCAAGCTTGTCTCCAACTTGTGATTCTCCTGCCTGAGCCTCCCACATGCCCAGCTTCTCCTTCATTTTTGGAAGAATTTTGCTGGATATAGAATTCTTGGTGAACAGAGTTGTTCGGTTTTTTTCCTTTCAGCATTTTTAATATGTCATCTCCTTGCTTCCTAGTCTCCACGGTTTCTGACAAGTTTGCTCTCATTCTTCCCGAGAGTGTCTCCTGTATGGTGAGTCACCTCTCTCTACTTTTAAGACATTGAGTAGGTATGGGTCCTTCTCATGCATCCTGCACTGAACTCACTGAATTTCTTGGATGTGTGAAGCTTTCCATCACGTTCAATGCTGTGGTGAGTAACATACAGCTCTGGCTTAGCCTTCTCTCTCTGGCTGTGTAGAGATGTACCGTTGGAGCCTTCTCAGTTCTTTGCTGGGAACATTGCCTGGTACATTCTTGAAGGCATTTAACCTTCCAGTAACATGTTGATGCTTTTTTTTTTCCCCAAAGCCCTGGATGAATATCGCATTCCTAGCTTCTTCCTTTCCCCGGGTTTTTGTTTGTTTGGTTTCGTCAGACTCATTATTTTCAGCTGTGATGGTCTCAGAAGAGCTATGATGTTAAACAGGCATCGCTGGTTATTTATTTATTTTTTATTTATTTAGCAATGCCCTACTGTCAGAGCCGTGTGCACAAAGATCAAGTGAAAACACACCCGAGAACAGGAACTTGTAGAACTTCCAGATGGCCGGATTGGTAACACTTCTCTGGGCATTGAGCTCAGGGGAGAACTGCAGAGCTAGTCTGCCTCTCTGGTGGCTGGTCATCTGCTGGTCTCACAGGGGCCATGACTGTGAGACTCCCGATGTTCAAGGCTGACCCTGATCAGGAGAGGAGAGGAAAGAAACTCTAAAGGTCAAAATGGCATCAAGCCCCCATTCCTGCAGAGACTCCGTTATTCATGTACATTCCCAGAACCGTTGCAATTCTTCGGTTAAGTCCCAGATGCTAAAGAAGTTGGTCTTGACCGCTTTGGCCAGTGTTCTCTTTGCTTGAGCGAAAGAATGGATTTTCAAAGGTGTATGCTACCATTTTACAGGCACCGCTCCAAGCGGAAAAAAAAAAAAAAGCCGTGCCAGTGCAGCCCGGAGGGAGGGGTAGCCTAGTTGGTAGTGTGCTTGCCTAACAAACATGAGGCCTGGGTTGAATCTTAGCACCACATAAACAGGGTTGGATGAGGAAAACAGTTAACCACCGTCAGCAAAGTTTAATGGGCCATCTTAGTTGGAGCCTACAGGACAAAAGGGCCGAGAGGTATGCAGACTGTGGAGGCCCCACCTCAAGAGGTTTTGGAGGGGAACAACCAGGTCAAGAGGTCATTCTTGGGATCTTTTGGCAAAGATTGTAACTGCTTTCTGATCTTGTCCTAAGGATTTTTCTGGAGCTAAATTAATATATATATATCAGACTAATTTCATTGGCAGAGGAGTTCTCAAGATAATCTAATATTGTCTCTGTTAGCACCAGAAGCTGTTTACAACCAGCCTCTGAATCCAGAGATGACATCATTCCTAGGCGACAAGGACCGTTGCCATGGTAACAGTTGCATTACCTGCATCGCCTGCCTTACCTACCTACTACCTGCCTTACCTATCTACTACCTGCCTTACCTACCTATTACCTGCCTTACCTACCTACTACCTGCCTTACCTCCTAGATAAAAGACAAGGACCCTGGCTCATCACTCTCTTTCTTCCTCACTTCTTCCCCTTTCAATAAAGACCTCCAAAAGTGAGAACTGGGCTGGCTTGGCTGTCCAGGAATACGTCACTTACAACTAGCAGTCTCCCTCACATGGTTGTCAGTAGGTACATTTACACAAGGCTACAATGAAAAAGAGCAAAGGGGGCAGAGAGAGATGTAAAATGTACAGCTCAGAGAGAAAAAAGAAGCACGGGAGTGCCCACTGTTGGAGCCAAGGCTTGGGAAGAGAGATAGGGAAATTAAGGAGAGGCCTGACCCTCGCTAGAATAAGCTTACAATGTGTGCTTCTCAAAAGTAACCACAAATCAAAGACGTTACGAATGTGATTCAAGGGTGCCAGGGTTTACTCCAAGTTGGTAGCCTAACTTGGCCACCCAGCACTGGCTTTAATGGTATACAGGGTACATAAGTAGATGGGTTGTAGAACCTTCCTTCCTGGTTATGAGAGCCACTGAGGCCCGGAGTGTGGTATGGAAGTCCCTGGAGTATGGAGCACATGACCCCGAGATGTTAGCGGTGCCAGAGACATGGAATAACTGCCAAGAAGAACTGCACACGGAGAGCAGAGCCCAGCCCAAAGAGAGAAACGTGTTGCAGGTAAAAATCCAGACGGGCAGAGCTGTTTACGTTCTCCCACACTGGATGTGTCACTGCAGGATTTGGCGTTTGCCCTGCTAGGTCTCTGCCTTGCTTTGTTTCAGTATTTTCCTCACCATGCCCCTTGTTCCTCTATTTTGGAATTCGATGAACATTTTGTGGCATCGTATGTTAGAAGTATGATATTTGCTTTTCGATTTTATAGGGGGTCACGTTTCAGAGATCCCATTAAGTCTCAGAAGATATTTTGGACTTGGAAACTGTGAAAGACAATGGGAACTTCCGAGATTGGACTGAAAGCATCTTGATATAGTTTATGGGAGCCAGGAAGTGGGATGTGGTGTTTTGAATAAGAATGGCCACAGTAGCCGGGCGGTGGTGGCGCACGCCTTTAATCCCAGCACTTGGGAGGCAGAGGCAGGAGGATTTCTGAGTTCGAGGCCAGCCTGGTCTACAAAGTGAGTTCCAGGACAGCCAGGGCTACACAGAGAAACCCTGTCTCGAAAAAAACCAAAAAATAAAAATAAAAAGAATGGCCACAGTAGGCTCATATAGTTGATTGTTTGGTCCCCAGTTGGTTTTCTGTTAGCTTGCTTCCTTCTCACTCTGTGTAGGTATATACACATACACATATACATGTACATATACATACTACACATACACATACATATTACACATACACATATACATAATATACGTATACATCATATATATCATATACATCATCTACATATATACATCATATACATATATACATAAAACCTACACCTACCCCTATGCATCATATACATATACATCTACATATATTCATGATGTATTGTTCAGGCTGGCTTCAGTCTCCTGAGCTCAAGTGATTCTCCTGCCTCAGAAGTAGAAGAGCTACAGGCATGAACTGCACCCCGTACAGGGCTTTACTCTAGTAGATACTCGGTACTCACACAGACCTCTATGCCTGCAACTCCATCATACATACCATAAAGCTGAATGCCAGAGTGAGTTATGAGACCTTGGCTGAAGCAGAATGGATAGCAGGCAAACCCCACAGGCATTAGCCATGGTACCTTTACTTCCTATGACCAGTACAGCAAAAACTGAAGAACAGGAAAGGTTTAGCTGACCCACAGGTAAAAATGACAAATCTTCGGAGTCTGGAAGACTGAATGAAATAATGTCTAAATTCTCTTGAGCTAGAAGTGTGCTTAAAACAGATCCTATAGTCTTAAGCACTGGACTGTAATAAAAGAAATTGTACAAGGTAAATCTTCCACCAGGAGGCCCAGCCGTAGCAGTTATTACAGAGCCTGAGGTGTCAGGGTGGAGAGTCGTCTGGCGCAGTGGTGTCAATATTACAGCTTTTGACATCTATCTTTACGGGCTCAGCTGACCTGAAGTAAGATGACCATTTCACACACTACCAGCTGTTTTTTTGATGATGTACTTGATCTCTGCCTCTGGGCTCAGGAGAAGAGTGATCAGTTGCTATTTCTCATGGCAGAACAAAACTTCCAAGTGCATCAACTTAAAGGGCCCCCAATCCAATGGTATGAGAATCAGCACTCAGTCCCTTATAGTGAAGGCCTGTCCCTTGGTATAGTGGTTGGCTCTAGCCCCTGAATGCACATTAAAATCACCTGTGAGCTTTTGAGACAATCACACTGGGGCTGGGGACGTAGCTCAGTTTGTAGAGTGCTTGCCAAGTGTCTTAGTTGGGACTTTGCTGCTGTGAGCAGACACCATAACCAAGGCAACACTCATGAGGACAACACCTAGTTGGGGCTGGTTTACAGGTTCAGAGGTTCAGTCCATTATCATCAAGGTGGGAACATGGCAGCATCCAGGCAGGCATGGTGCAGGAGGAGCTGAGAGTTCTACATCTTCATCTGAAGGCTGCTAGCAGAATACTGACTTCCAGAATGCTAGAATGAGGGTCTTAAAGCCCACACCCACAAGACCACACCTATTCCAACTAGGCCACCCCTCCTAACAGTGCCACTCCCTGGGCCAAGCATATTCAAACCATCACACCAAGCATGTACAAGGCATGGGTTCTGTCCCTGGTACTTCATAAACTGGGTTTGGTGGCGCCTCCCTGTCATCCCCGCACTCAGAGGCAAAAGGATTAGAAACACAAGGTCTGCGTTGTGAGCCCAAGGCCACCCTTGAGTATATGAAGAAGTCTCGAAAGAGAGAGAGAGAGAGAGAGAGAGAGAGAGAGAGAGAGAAAGGAAGGAAGGAAGAGAAGAGTAAACAAGCAGATATGTCCTTTGACCAGGTCAAAGTAGGGAAGAACCCACTATCCAGACCTGTGAATGCTCTCTCGCTATTGTAACAGGAGACCTGCTCTCCCGCTGCATAAAAACATGAAGGACAAGACTAAATGTATCTGGCAGACAAAATGAAAAGGAACTGATCCCTACTGAATTTGAACTACAGATAAAGAATTTTTTTATTTGCGGAACATATTTTTTGGGAACAACCTTATACTAAGAATCTATGTGCTGTTTACCTAAAAGTCAAGTTTAATGGGTATCCCGTATTTTATCTGGAGACCACAAAAGGACAAAACCAAGGGCTAAATAAAGCTCTATGAGCAGATGTCTCTCTGTGTGGCAAGTCTTGCCTCACAGAACAAGATCGTGTATAATGTAACAAAAAGTGACATTTTGCTAGGCCAGTGCCACTTATGGGGAGCCTCTAAGCTGTGGAAGAGGGAAGGGGACAAAGCAAGGACGCTCAGGCGCCCGTCCCCCCCCATCCCCCCAACCCCCAGGAATGCTCCACATCCTGAGGCCTCACACTGCAGAGTTTTACTCTCCACAGCTCTGCCGCCAAGGGCACTGTTTGGCTCTGGCCTCTCTCAGGCTCTTCTGTGTGTCCCATGTCCCAGTCACTCTCTTCATCGCCCCCACCCCCCACCCCGCCTGGCCCTGTGTGTATGTGTTCACACATATGTACAGGCATGCATGCCTGTGCATGTGAAAGCCAGGAACAGCCTTGGTGGTGCTCCATTCAAACCATTCTCCTTATGTTTTGAGCCTAGGTCTCTCGTTGGCCGAGGAAATTGCTGAGTAGGCAAGAATGGCTGCTCTCCCCCCTCCCCCACCCTGTGCTAAAATTGCAATAAATACCATACCCTGCTTCTTTCTCTCTCAATCTCTCTCTCTCTCCCTCCCTCCCCCTCCCTCTTTCCCTCCCCCTCTCTCCCTCCTTCCCTCCCTTCTCTCTTCCCCTCCGCCCTCCTTTCCTCTCCCTCCCCTCCTTTTCCCTCCCTTTACCCCTCCCTCCTACCCTCCCCCCACCTCCTCCTTCACCTCCCTCCCCTTCCCTCTCCCTCCCCTTCCCTCTCCCTCCCCCCTCCTTCCCCCACACTGCTTTGTTGTTATTGTTCTTTTTAACTTTAATGTGGATTCTGGGATTGAACTCAGGTCACTTAGAAGTCAAGCAAGTTGTAACTGAACTGTCTCTCTAGCGTCTTTGCGGTTGTTTTCTTTTATATAAGGTCTGGGGTCCACTAGCCTAACCTTTTATGTAAGGTTAGGGTCCGCCCCTATGGTGTTATTCAGTCATTTTATTTATTTATTTATTTACCTGGTTTGTTGCTGCTGTTGTTTGTTTGTTTGTTATGTTTTGGGTTTTCTTTGTTTTTGGTTTTTTTGGGGGGGGTTGTTTTGTTTTGTTTTCAAGACAGAGTCTCTGTGTGTAGCTCTGGCTGGCCTTGAACTTACGGAGATCCTCCTGCCTCTCTCCTGAGTGCTGGGATCAAAGGTATAGGCTGCCATGATGGTAATAACTGTTTTTATCGACTCAGTCTCCAAATACAGTCAAATTCTCAGATGCTGGTTACAGCAGTTTTGGGGGACATAAACCAGCTTCAACAGTGCCCCTCTGAGCTGGAATTAGGAGGGGAATCGAGGTGGATTCTCTTTTAGGAAGGAGTCTCACTAGCTCCACAGGAAAGAGCAGAGGTGTAGGGATGTTAGTTACAGTAAGCCAAGCGGAAACCATGCTAGAAGAAAGTATATGAAATGTATTTTCATATATATGGACACTGCACGAGCCCAGCCTAGCATTCTGTAAGAGCAAAAGCTCAAGGATTTCCTGGCCCCATTTTCTGTGATGGGGGGTGGGGGGTGCAGTCGCTAGTAATCACCCTCTTCTGTGATGCCCTTGGGAGGGAGAGATGCACCAGACAAACCCTCCGGATGTAGAAACCACTTTTCCAAGAGGTCGGTGTAACTGAAAGGAGAAGAGAGATGACAGGAGAGATAGCAAGTCACAATGGGAACATGGGAACCCTTTCATGCTTCTACTGCAGGGAGATTTCTGGTTTCCTTTGTCCCTTTTAGGAAAAATAAACACAACTAAACGCACGTGTGATTAGATTACAGACCACGAGTGGGGACAGATCCATATTCATTGCGGGAGGGGTAGGGGGAGTTGGCAGTCATGAATGTCTGATACCAGAGACCCCAGATATCCTGGATTGCAGGAGGCTTACCAAAACCGGCAGGGTCAGGCGCCCCGATCGATTTGAGATGGTGCCGAGGGAAGCCTGCGCTAGTCTCTCCCTCTGTGAGATGCGCAGCCAGAGACCTGAACCTCAGGGGAAGGCAGGGAAAGAGCGCCTGGCCGCTCTCTGTCTTAGATTATCTAAAGAATAACACTGTGTGTCGGTAGCATTTACACAGAATGTGGCCAGGCAAGAGGATTTGGGGGTAAGGGATGGAAGCATGCCACCAGCTACCCCCGCGGAGTGCTGTCCCCAACCTTGACCTTTCCCTGAGTGGTGACAATCCCGCAGCCGTGCCCTGCCCAAGTGCTAAGCGGGTGCCTGGCTGTCCTCGCCCGTCTTTGTCCAGGGCGCGTCCCGCGGTTGTCCCCCGAGGCTCCCCCCCCGCCCCCCCGCCCCCCCCCCCAGGCCTCTGGCGGATGCCCCTCGCAGCCATTCCACCGTGAGCGAAAGGATTCTTAATAAGAGTGTAAATAAAAGCCAGGCTGAAAAATGAGTTTTCCATCTCAGCAATCACCGGCCTAACCTCGGCTGTAAATAGTCTGGCGAAGGCGCGCAGATGGAGTCCCCGCACCTGGGGGATCAGGGCATCTCTGGGCAGCGCCTGTCAACAGCTGGGGGCAGCGAAGATGAAAGCCATGAGCCTGGGGACACTGCATGAGTCCAGCACAGAGTTCTGTAGGAACAAATGCTCGGGGACAACCCCACACCCACTTTCTGTGACATCCTGGGAGGCCTAGAGCAATGGCTAGGAAATCACCCTGTTCTGCCAAGTCCTCCCCGGAGGGAGGGATGCACCCGGAAGGGCCCCTCTAATTTATGGTCATAGGTGTCATAGATTTAACATGATTTATCTGACCACAGGGAAAATAACAAAAACCTGGAGAAGACTGATTGGCCACCCAAGCGTTGTGCATTTCTGATTGGCCTTATTAATTTAGGATTGGGCCAGGAAGCAGCCTCCTGGCTGAATCAAGGAAATCAAGTTGGTAATAGGCTCACTGGCTAGTCCTCTGAGACTCACAGGGGTCTAGCTTTTGTGAAATGGAAGAAATAATGGGTTGCTGTAAGAAGCCCGGGAGTTGGACCGGAATGTGCTAGCATGCTGACTGGATCAGATTCAGCTTGAGAAACAGGCTGAAGATCTTTTGCTTTGGCTGGGACTGGTTCCTGCTTCGTGTTTATACAGACCAAAGGCACCAATGCTTCCAGATAGGAAGGAGGATGGGCGCTTTCTTGTTTTTTGGTAATGTTTGCACATGGGTGGAAACCCTAACACATGGCTTAGAAAGGAACCAGGAGACGAGTTATATATGTTTTATTTCACAATTTTATCTGAAAAAAAATATTTCTTGCTTTTTAATTTCTTTTTCTTTTTTTAAGATTTATTTATTTTATGTATATGAGTACACTGTAGCTGTGCAGATGGTGGTGAGCCATCATGTGGTTGCTGGGAATTGAACTCAGGACCTCTGCTCACTCCGGCCCTGCCTGCTCCAGCCCAAAGATTTATTTATTATTCTATGTAAGTACACTGTCGCTGTCTTCAGACACACCAGAAAAGGGCGTCAGATCTCATGACGGATGGTTGTGAGCCACCATGTGGTTGCTGGGATTTGAACTCAGGATCTCTGGAAGAGCAGTCAGTGCTCTTAAGCACTGAGCCATCTCTCCAGCCTGCTTTTTGACTTCTTGTCAGACATCATAACTAGTATTTGTAGAATATGTAAGTTACTGGATAAGCACTTCCCAAGGTCATTACTTTGTGTCACTGTGGTAATTTTTAAATGTCACTACTGAGTGATACAACTCAGCCCAGCGAATGTACGACGACATAAGAGTATTTGAAGGGGGAGTGTTGTGTCTATTGGAAAATATTTTCATGTGAACGCATTACAAATTTGGTAGAGGTAGATAGGTAATCTAAAAACACCCCCATTCATTTATTGTGCTTACCTGTATGTAGGATTCCGATGTAGACACACAGCACTAGGCAACATCCAAGTCTAAGCATTACCGTCGTTGCTCAGGGGAGCTGACACAAAGTCAGAGAGAGAACTTGGTTGACTGGGGGAGGGGCAGGTTGGTGTCACATGGTAGTGGCACAATTGGTTCCTTTATTTATAGCTCTAACCAGAAAAAAAAAATGGACAGGGAGCGGCTGAGTTCCAATTTCTTTTGCTGCCAGAGCCCAGGAGTGGTCGCCTTAAATGCCATCGAGTCAGAAGGTTGTGCGTTTCATCCATTGCCAGGTTCCAGAAGCTTTGAAGTGGGTCTCGAAGACCATCAGTAATGGTCCTGCCACTCCTCAAGGTGGGCAAGAGCAATCTTGCTGGTGGGATGTGCCCAGGAGGGGAGAGGGCTGCCTGTCAGTGCCGACTGGTCTCATCAAATGCCGTTGGAGTAGAAATGAAGGAGACCCATTTAGTCACAGGATAAGAGTGATGTAGGGCAGAAGGCTTCAGGGTTACCTCCCAGAGCAACAAAACTAGACTTGGAGTCAGGAACAGGGACCTATTCAGATCACCAGACACAGTATGTAGAAAGGGCACAGATGTCCTATGTCCAGTGCCCTAAATGTGTGCCACATGAGATAGGTATTAATAATGCAGCATTTAAATGTGGGTAAGACCCAGCAAAGGTTTCCCCATCTGTAGATCACTGTACTGCTTCATGAAGAATGTGTTGCCAGGCAGTGGTGGCACACGACTTTAATCCCAGCACTTGGGAGGCAAAGGCAGGCAGATCTATGAGTTCGAGGCCAGCCTGGTCTACAGAGTGAGTTCTAGGACAGCCAGGGTTACACAGAGAAACCCTGTCTCAACAAAAAACAAACAAACAAATAAAAAGAATGTGTTGATACAGACAGAGAATGTACCACGTTAGCAGGGGCGGGACCTGAGCATGGAGAGAAGGGGAGAGGAGGGGAGGGGAGGGGAGGGGAGAGATGAGGAGAAGAGGGAAGGGCATGGGAGGGGAGGGGAGAAGAGAGGAAAAGGGAGGGGAGTAGAGAAGAGAGGAGGAGAAGAAAGGGAAAGGAGTAGGGAGGAGAGGAGAGAGGAAAAGGGAGGAGAGTAGAGAAGAAGAGAGGAGGAGAAGAAAGGGAGAGGGGTAGGGAGGAGAGGAGAGGAGAGGAGAGGAAAGGAGAGGAGAGGAGAAGAGAGGAGAGGGGAGGGGAGGGGAGGGGAGGGAGGGAAAGGGAGACAAAGACGACTACGGTGTCCCAGGCTGCCCAGTTCTGTGGGTCTCACCTCTCAACCCCTCCCTGTAAAGGTGCATTCAGAAGTCTTCCCTACTTTTCTAAAGAAAGTAATGGAAACGCCCACTTGCTTGTTGAAGCAAACTGAACGCTGGCTACCGGGCAACCTCAAGTCAAAAATGAGAGAGAGAACCAAACCTTGAAAATCCTATTATCCCTTTTAATTATAAATCCTTCTCAGCCACTACGACACGTGGCACAGAAACAAGTCACACTGCAGAGGACTGCGGTCCCCGGCAGGCAGGCACTCCAGCTTGACCTCTCCCGGGGCTTCTCCCTAAAGACCCGCGAACAGCTCTGCAGTCGTCTCCGCATCTGCCTCCACAGTCTAGCGCTGTCCCTCGCCTTTTCCTGCCCGGCTGTTCTCTGGACCCTGCCGGAAACTCATCTGTCACCATGGCAAAACTCAGTTCACTCCGTCTGCCTTCGCTCCCTGGGTAGCCCCTTCCCAGGCTGCTTTATGGATGATTTCCTTTCTGCGTCTCATCTTTAGCCTTCCCTCCTCCTCCTTCTCCTCCTCCTCCTCCTCCGCCCTCTGAACTCCTGCACAGCTGACTGCCAGCTTGGTTAAAGAGCAACCAAAACCAGCTCTTTTGTCTTCACTCAGCCTCACGGGCCATGTCTCTGTGGCAGGTCTAATTTGCTCTGTAAAGACGTAGTAGTGTTATTTATTCTCTTGCAGAGAACGCACCTCTCCTCGGGAATCTAGCCCATTAGCACCCCGATTCTCATGCTCAGCCCTTTCCTGTCCTATGTGCCCGGGCTGCCCTCCCTCTGGGGCTGCAGTGAGTCGGTGCCCCGCTGCCGGCTGTGCACTGGAGCCTCTGGAAAGCTGTTCTTGGAGGAACTACGGAGTCTGCGTATCAAGGGCAGATAGCCCGGGGGCTTGCCCAGAGGCCCAAGCTGTGCTTGTCAAAAGCAGTTCTGGTTGATTCTCACGGCTGCTGTGTTCTTATTTATTCATCTGCAAACACTACAGAAAGTCTTTCCTACATTTCAGTGAATATGGAGAAGTCTAAGGTCTGGGGAAAGGAGCACCTGGACGTGGGAGGCTCGCGTGATCAAGACAGTGGTGGGAATTAGGAGAGCGAGGTTGTGAATCAGAGGGGAGAGAGGGTCTAAGAGTCTGCAAGGACCAGAGGGCATTCCCACTCCTGCTGACCACGGCACTGGGCACAGAGGATGAGGGGGGGAGGATGAGGGGGATGACGGAGGCTCGCCACGTGTGGGAAAGAAACCTTAAAGGAGGGATAGATGCAGGGGAGAGGCAAGAAGGATTGGATGCAGGCAACTGAAAGTAGAGAAGGAACAAAAGAAGTCAAGACGGACGTGCAAAACCTAAAGGGGGTGGGGGTGAGGGTGGGGGTGGGGGTTGGTGGGGGGTGGGGTTGGGGTGGGGCAGCCATTTTGTCTGTTACTGTTAACTTCGCCAGAACCTCAGATAACCAGACTCTCTCTCGTGGGGCAATCATAGCAACAGTAGATCCATCCCATCAAGCAGCTGCAGGAAACGAGGCTCCTAGTGAACAGCATGGGGGCAGAGAAAGAGTCTGGGAGGGGAAGGGTGGGGATTCCAGGAGGAACATGAGCCTCGCTTTTGCTTTGTTTGTCTGTTTTAAAGATTTACTCATTTTTATGTTACGCGTGCGGGTGTTTGCATGAATGTCTGTGTACTGTGTGCACAGCTGGTGCCCTCAGAGGACAGAAGAAGGCATCGGGTCCCAGGAATTAGGGTCACAGATGATTGTGGGCCACCATGTGGAGCTGAGAACCAATCCAGGTCCTATACCAGAGCAGCCAGTGCCCTTAACCGATGAGCCGAGTCTTCAGCCGCCGAGTTTGGCTTTTCTCTGAGATGGGGTCTCACTCTGTACCCTAGGTCAGACTAGGACTTGACTCTCAAGTGCTCGGGTTGCAAGTGTGCACCGCTGTGTTCAACATGGACATGACTCAGGCATAAAACACATCATGGGCCACTGGCTGGGTGATCTTTAATGCAAGTGTGATCTAAACCAAGGAGGGTTCTTACCGTTTAACTTGATGGATGCCGGCATTTGGCTCACACACAAAAGGATGAGGTGGACACACTTGGAACCTTCTCGCTCAGTGCAAAGGTTCTGCAGCGAGCACCTGGGATCTGTCTCATTTACATGTATGTAAATACTGTTGCCAGACGCCTCCCACTTATGAGTGGAAACTTCCCTAGTGTTAATTTGGTTATTTTGTTCTTTTCCCTTGCTTTGTATCTGGTATGAGTAGAACCATGGTTTGTTTGTTTTGATTTTGTTTTTGTTTTGTTTGTTTGTTTCCAGAGACAGGCTTTCTCCCCATAGAGCTAACCATCCTGGAACTCGATCTGTAGACCAGGTTGGTCCGGAAACTCAGAGATCTATCTCCTGAGTGTTGGGATTAAAGGTATGTGCCACCAGCACCCGGCTGAGACACGTTTAATAACGAGAGAATAAATGGTTTGAGGAAACAGAACCCAGAGGCGTGACGACACTATCTTCCATTATGACCTGGAGGATTCCAGGGTTCTCAAAGATAAAAATGACAGGATAGGAAGTACTCAGGGGCAGCTTCTGATGAGCCTGGCAAAGACCCACTTCCTTGAATTAATTCCGAGTATGTCCTAGACATAGTGACTTAGATGAAGAATCAGAATCAGGGCATGAGGAGCCTGGAAGAGACCAGGTTAACTCCCACAGAGTTTCACTTCCATCTTGCCAGCGTTTACTCCCTTGCTGTGACTCTCCTGCCCTCTTGTTAGCTTGACCTGATAAACCAAGCCGGCTTCTTACCCATCCTTAGAGAGGCCCGCGTGGCAGTGAACTGTCCAAGAGCTTGGGAGAAACTGGACGGTGACATGAGACGGGATGACAGTGCCACAGCATTGGTACAGCCCCAGATTGGCCCAGCCTGAACTCCCTCTTTCTTTAGAGACAGCATAAGGACCAGAGAATGGGTTACTGACACTCCGTTCTTGCTGGTTTCAATTCTCACGAGCTATGGTCCTTAATTTTCTAGTGTCCACTATAAAGTTTGTTACCCAAAAGTTTCTCAAGTCATTGTGATGGGACAATGGTGTTGGGTAGATTACAGCAATGTCCATCTGAGACCTCTCCAGGGACACTTCATGTAGGACAGCCACTCCCAGGACCAACTCCCTTCCTGTTGGTGTGGACACTGGCGTCCTTCTTTGAACCGTTCCCCATTCTTCTTCCAGCTCCAGACTTGACTTACTGCCCTGGGACTTGCTAAACTACAGCCCAGAAGCAGTCCCTTGATTCTCCAGAGGGGACATTTTTAACTCATAGATAGCCTCTGCCCAGCAATGTAAAGTGACCTAAGAGTTAATAATGTCATCATTGCTATGTCCACTTGGTTCACACATTTGTGATTTCCTTCCTCTAATTGCCCTTTCTTCTGTTGATTTATGATTAAGGCATATCGCTTTACATATGGGAGATTCCTTGGTGAAGTCTAGGCCTGATCTAAATAATAGTGAGGCGTACTATAAGTTCTCATGTAGTAGAGTGGTGTTCTGGCTAGCTTTATGTCAACTTGGCACAAACTAGAGTTATCTCAAAGGAGGGAGCCTCAGTGAGGGAAAGGCCTCCATAAGATCCAGCTGTAAGGCATTTTCTTAGAGATCAATGGGGAAGTGCCTGGTCCATTGTGGGTAGTGACATCCCCTTGATGGTGTCCTGGGTTCTGTAAGAAAGCAAGCTGAGCAAGCCAGTCATCAGCACCCCTCCATGACGCTGGCATCAGCTTCTGCCTCCAGGTTCCTACTCAGATTGACTTCCTGTCCTGACTTCCTTTGATGATGAACAGGAATGTGGAACTAGAAGCAAAATAAAGCCTTTCCTCCCCAAGAGATCTTGGTCATGGTGCTTCACCATAGCATGTAACCCAAGACACGTGGCTTTCACTCCTCCAGCACACAGCCCCGGGGTCCGAGTCTACAGCCAAGTAAGCGTCAGACAGGCACGGGAGCTTCATGATGGATCAGGGTTACTGAGATGGGTACATACTCACTCAGTTATACTTCAGCGCCACGACCCCCAGAAGGGGGAAGTGCAGAGTGCTATAAACATGTCAAAGATACTTTTCTTGTTGCTATGGCAAATACTTTTGGCACACAGTTCTGAGGGTACGTGTAGGGGGCGGCTTGGTGGCGGAAGCGAGAGGTGGCCACTGCATCAGGGAATGATAATGCCGATGTTTAGCCTGCTTTATACTTGCTACTTAGTCCAGGCTCCTGTCCCATGCGGATGATGCCATCCACAGTTAGGGTAGGGGCTTCTCATCTCAATTAACCTCACCTAGAAAATTCCCCAGGGCCATGCTGAAAGCTTGGCGATTCTAGACTCTTTAATTTGGCAAAATTAAAGATCACCCAGATAACTCAGGTGAACGGGGGGGGGGGGGGGGGAAGTGACTGTGGTGTTATTTTGTTGCTCTCCAACAAACGTTCACCAGCAAGATGGAGGAGGGAGAGCCCAGGAACCATCTAAACAGCCGTGGTAATAGTGGTTACAATTAGATATTTAAAATCACTTTGCCCTTTTCCTCCTCTGGTAGAATGATAGGCTGGGCCAGGCAGTGATGGCTCACGCCTTTAATCCCAGCACTTGGGAGGCAGAGGCAGGAGGATTTCTGAGTTCGAGGCCAGCCTGGTCTACAAAGTGTGTTCCAGGACAGCCAGAGCTACACAGAGAAACCCTGTCTCGAAAAACCAAAAAAAAAAAAAAAAAAGATAGGCTGTTAGAGATGGCAGACATCCCTTCTAAAAGATTTAGTTCAGATACAAAGTCATCTGAAAAAAAAAAAACTTATAGTAACAGACTGAAACAGTATCAATGTCTGTTTTGCATACCCGGGATCACATCAGGGACTGAGGGAAAACTTGAAACCAGGGAGTGTTTCTTCCTCATGCTCCGAAAGTACCTACCTGACTCCAAAGGAAGATGCCACTGTCTCTTTGGAGACACACAGAGTGATGGGCTCACCTTCAAAAGGAAGAACAAGAAGTCTTCATGTCTTTGATGAGCGTTTCAAGGCAGCACCCGCATTCAGTACATGCGCTCTGTCAAGGACATAGCACAGCTCGTGTTACACCAGAGAACAGATGCCACTGGTCCAGCCGCTCGACACGTTACCTGTCTGTGCTTGCCCACCTCACCAGGGAAGTTCTGGGTATATGTTGTTGGGTTCAGGGTGAAAGCCCAGAAAACTCACCAGAAGCTTAAAAAGGAAAGCTTTATTCTCTGCTCATGCAAGGAGGTGGCCAGTTTGGCGTCTGAAACGTGTCCGGAAGGGAGATTGTACAACATTTTTATAGGGTGGGAACACAAAGCAAGGGGGATTGGAGGGGGCTGTTGCATTGACCAATCATATTTTGACACAGGTGTTAATACAGATCACCTGGTGTGATGGTTTGTATAGGTTTGGCCCAGGGAGTGGCACTATTAGGAGGTGTGGCCTTGATGAAGTAGGTGTGTCACTGTGGTCAACGGCTTTAAGACCCCCCATCTTAGGTGCCTGGAAGCCACTATTCTGCTAGCAGCCTTCAGGTGAAGATGTAGAACTCTCAGCTCCTCCTGCACCATGCCTGCCTGGATGCTGCCATGCTCCCGCCTTGATGATAAGGGACTGAACCTCTGAACCTGTCAGCCAACCCCAATTAAATGTTGTCCTTATGAGAGTTGCCTTGGTCATGGTGTCTGTTCACAGCAGTTAAACCCTAAGACAGATGCAGAACACTGGAGAAACTTCTTTAAGAAAAATGGTGGTGTGCTGGAGAGATGGCTCAGCGGTTAAGAGCACTGACTGCTCTTCCAGAGGTCCTGAGTTCAAATCCTAGCAACCACATGGTGGCTCACAACCATCCATAATGAAATCTGATGCCCTCTTCTGGTGTGTCTGAAGACAGCTACAGTGTACTTAGATACAACAATAAATAAATCCCCCTGGGCGGTGGTGGTGCACGCCTTTAATCCTAGCACTTGGGAGGCAGAGGCAGGCGGATTTCTGAGTTCGAGGCCAGCCTGGTCTACAGAGCGGATTCCAGGACAGCCAGGACTATGCAGAGAAACCCTGTCTCGAAAAACCCAAAATAAATAAATAAATAAATCCTTAAAACAGAAAAGAAAAGAAAAATGGTGGTAACTAGGTCAAGCTGATGGAGTGGCCCCTCTCATGACCTTTCTCAGGTCGGCTTCTGTCCTGACTGTTTTCTTACCTTTTCCCATTTACCATTTTTTTGCTGATCAGTAGTTGTGGGGCAGTGGACCGTGCCACCAGACAGACTGGTGTGGTTGGAGAAGGTTCAAAGCCCCGGGAATCTCAGAATTGAGAAAGGCAAGCATTGGAGCCAGCACCCTGCCAAGCTCTACCTGTCCTGGAACACGGAACCGTGATACCCCTGGGGAGAACCATGGCAACTAATCATGTAGCATAAAAGCCTTGCGTTCTCCACGCTAATGAGGGATCTAGGTAGGCTCCGAGTGTTTAGCCAATGAGCTTCCCTTCCTGGGCATTCCTTCCTGCAAAAGTTATTTAATCCCTGGTTCACCCTGAGTAAGACTTATACACTCCTATCCACCATAGGAATAGAGCAGTTTGAACAAGCAAGGACATTAAGGATCACTCTGGGGGGGGGGAGGCCTTTGTTGTAAAGGGCTGCGCTTAAATCTCCCTGAGAAGATCTCCTTTCCTTTAGTCCCTTCATACTCTCAGCACTGACTCAGAACCAAACAGGGTTCCACCCAGTCTGGGGCTCAGCCATGTTCTTCCTGCCTGGTGGGTAGGGGAAGTGCCGACTGGCTGACCACCGACCACCATTCTCAACTCCTCGAGGTTCCCAGTGGCTTCTGGGTACACAGGACATTGAGAAGGACAGCATCCATCCATCCCAGATGCAATGGTGTGTTGAGGGAGGAAGGAGGGAAGCTGGCAGAAATGCCCGTTTTCTTGAGCTAAATAAAGCTCCTCTCGGAGAGGAGGGAGGGGAAAGAACTGTAAACAAAGCAGGCGGGGAAGAGGAACGAAGAGGAAGAGGCGTGTCCTAGTTTCGTTTCTGTCCCTGTGAAAAAATCACGGACTAAAAGCACCTTAAGGAAGAAAGGGGTTTGTTTGGCTTCCAATGCAAGGTGGAAGTCCATCTTCAAAGGAAGTCAAGGCAGGAACTTGAGGGAGGCCATCTTGGTATCCCGTGAAGCATGACTTCTGACTCCGGAGCTCAGTTTACAAACAAGTCCAAGGACCGTAGAGGATGCTGCTTGATAGTGTTCTTGACGACCTTTACTCAGCTGGCTAGCTTTCTTTTTTATTTTTTATTAGATATTTTCTTTATTTACATTTCAAATATTATCCCCTTTCCTGGTTTCCCTTCCGAAAATCCCCTTTCCCCCTGCTCACCAACCCACCCAGTCCTGCTTCCCTGTCCTGGCATTCCCCTATACTGGGTCATCAAGCCTTCTCAGGACCAAGGGCCTCTCCTCCCTTTGATGTCCAACAAGGCCATCCTCTGTTGCATATGCAGCTGAAGTCATGGGTCCCTCCATGTGTACTCTTTGGTTGGTGGTTTAGTCCCTGGGAGCTCTGGGGGGGGTCGCGTTGGTTCATATTGTTGTTCCTCCTATGGGGCTGCACAGCCAACCATTGGACTGAGCACAAGGTCCCCAATGGAGGAGCTAGAGGAATGGCCCAAGGAGCTGAAGGAGCTTTCTTATGCAGTTCAGGACCACCTGCCTAGGGATGGTGCCACCCACAGTGGGATGGATCCTTGTACATCGAGCAACAGGTGATACTGCATAGATACTGCCCATGAGCTGATCTGATCTGGCTGTCAAGTCAGGAACAGGGCAAACTGTATGTAGCACACAGCAGCCCGGCTCTTGCCTATTGCTTTCTTCCGCTTGCTTTTGCTTGGTCACTTTGGTTAAAAATGCCTCTCTTAAAATAGAAAGAGGAGGTGAGATTTAAGTTCATCAATTTTAGCTTTTCATCATCGAGTGCTTCGTTAGCTTCCTGTTGCTGCCGCAGCAATATAAGTGAACGGATAAATAAAAATGTGACAAACTTAAGGACTTAATACAAATGCCATTTTCCTGTAGTCCTCTTGGGATCAGAGGTCAAAAGAAAAGAAAATCAAGGGCTCTCTCGATGTCTCTTCTTGGCCTTTTCTAATTTCTAGAACTGATTGCTGATTTCCTCTTCCCTTTCTCTTCACAGCCAGTAGTGGAAAGTGGAAGGTGAAAGGTCTTAGACCAACCTGCTTGGTTTCTGTGTCTTTCACCGAGTCTTCAACCCTATCTCCCACTAGGTTTATGCTGGGCCCACCCTGATCATCTAGAATCTTTAAAACCTCTATCTATCTATCTATCTATCTATCTATCTATCTATCTATCTATCTATCTCTATCTATCTATCTATCATCTATCTATCATCTATATACCTATTTATCTACATATCTATCACCCATCTGTCTGTCTGTCCATTCATTTGTCCATCAATCTATCATCTATCATCAATCTATTTACCATTTATCTACCTATTTATCCAGATACAGAACGATCTCTATCTATCTATCTGTCTATCTATCTATCTATCTATCTATCTATCTATCTACCTATCTATCTTTGGTCTATCATTCTACCTATATAGCCATCCTAACCATATATCTTCCTTCCTTTCTACCTACTTACAACTGTTCTCTATTTAATGTGTACGAATTCATGCATGCACATTTGTGTACCACATTCATGCTTGGTGCCTGGGGAGTCCAAAAAGGGCACCAGGATCCTCTGGAACTGGAATAACAGACCATTATAAGCTGCCATATGGATTCTGGGAGCCAAATCCAGGTCCCCTAGAAGAGCAGCAGTCAGTGTGTGCTCTTTATTGCTGAGTCATCCCTCCAGTTCCAGGTAATAAGTGGGGAAAATTTAAATTCAAGAGATTATCAGCCTTAACTCCACAGTATGAATGTTGTTGTTGTTATTATTATTATCATCATTATTTAGTGTGCATTTCTGTTTGTGTGTATGTGCCATGAACCACATATGGAGGTCAGAGGACAATTTACAGTGGTCAGTTCTCTCCTTTTACCATGTGGTTTGAGGGGAACAAGTGTTGTGTTTTATTAAAATATAGGAGAGAAAGAATATATTTGGTGGATGTGTAGTCAGGTGTGGGGGAAGACAGTCCCTCTGTTGGGCCCTTGCTGAGGCATCCCGTCCCCCTGAGGGACCAGCCACAGGACAGTATAGTATAGAATAGAGTTTATTCAGGGCATGGGGAGGGGAGTTGAGGGAGTAGGGACAGAGAAAGGCAGAGAGAGAATAGAGGAGTAGAAACTGGCCATGAGCACATGGAGGGGGGAGGGGAAAGGGGAGAGAGGGGGTAAGGAGGGGGCAAGCAGCCCCTTTCATAGCAAGTTGGCACACCGGGCTGTTGCCAGGTAACTGTGGGGCGGAGCCTAGAAGGAGTGCCAACAACAAGCACCACTCACCAGGCTTAGAGTAAAGTGTCCTGACCCACAGAGCCATCTTGCAAATCCCATCTATAAAGTTAATTTCCTTTTGCCACGCCACCTAGCATTCTGAACTTTTTAAGATGTGGACATCGGGGCGCTCGTCGTCTATGGACCACAAATACTGTGGATCTCATAGGAACTACACACTGTCCGTCTTTCCCTAGTGTGCTGGTTAGGTCTTGTCAACTTGACGCAAGTGAAGACCTCGATGGAGAAAAAGGCCTCTATCAGACTGGGGGCTCTGCAAACATTTTCTTGATTAATGATTTATGGGAAGGGACCATCACTGTGGGCGGTACCACACCTTAGCAGGCAGTTTAGCAGGCTGAGCAAGCCATGGGGAGCAATCCAGTAAGCAGCACCCCTCCCTGGCTCCTCCTTCAGTTCCTGCCTACAAATTTCTACCTCGACTTCCTGCCCTGACCTCCCTTCATGATGGACTGTAAGCTGTAAGCTTAAATAAACCCTTCCACCCCGAAGTGGCTTCTGGTCATCATGTTTCTCTCAATAACAGAAGACAAATTAGGTTCGTTTACTATTCATGAAAGCCAAGATCTCTGAATGTTGGTTATTTTCATCTTAAGGGTGTGCTGGAAACAGAAATAACTATCCTAACCTGTCCTTTTGCTTACAGATTAGCACCAGGGAAACCAGGAACGTTAAACACGCAGGGTTGGTTCCTCAATAGAGATGTACACCTGTCTTTCACCCAGAAGGCTGAGAGTGGATGTAGTTAATAGCCTGATGAGCTGTACTAGCTGTAGGGCCAGGCCACACTCACAACCCCCAGACTATTATGTTTATTCCAGACTCCCCCTCCCTAGACTTCCTCTTGAGCATTGTTTCTTGATTAGTAGAACTCATCCTTAAGATGTCGCATGTACTTTGTAGCTTGGTGATTCTATGACGACCGAGACGACACCAGATCCTCCCGTAGGCCCTCAAGCTTCCAGGGACCATTCTTATGGAAGAGGTCACAAGTACTTTGCAAAAGAGTTTTGGCATAGTCGCATCCTAAGTTTTATCGTGATAATTGTCACCAGAAGGTGTACCATATATACTATGTCTAAAATAAGCTGCCCAATGTCAGACTCTGAGAGTTTAAGCCAACAGTGGCTGTGGAGTTGTGTTGAATTGGATTTCCTTCTTGCCTCCCATTTGTAGAAACCCCAACACAAACCAAGGATGAGATGGATTCATTGTTTTTGACTAAAAGGGCACTTGCACAGTAAAAGTGCTATAAATTTCAGCAAAGACAGAGTCCCACCCACAGGGACCACTGCACACCATCAGCACACCACCTGGCTCCTCCCTCTTCGAACCAGCCTGCCGTGTGGCTCTGATGGAAGAGCAGTTCACACACCACAGTCCCAGGGGCTCAACTATTTGTTTTGGTCAGTTCAGTGATGACTGTAGCCTGGAAGGCTGTCACGCAAGATGATTCTCGGCCACTGATCTGCCCTCTAATCAGTGCCACACGGTTCCTGCAGTCACTGCTCCCAAGCCAGTATGGTCTCAAGTCACACACTGGTTAGACTCCAGTCAGCAAGAAATGCCTTAGACTGGCTGGGTTTGGTTTTGTCTTTTTACAGAGTTGACATCAAAACTTGGAAAGATGGAACTGAAATTATGAAAGAGTGTTTCTCGAAGAGAATAATTTCTGCTCATTGTTTCTCTGAGCTGTCTCCTGATTATTACTTTAAACTGGTAACAAGTGCTATTTCCCTGACTACAAAAATCTTCCACTCAGAGTCAGGATGCTAAACACTTTCTGCGAGAAAGATAGAGATACAGAAGAAAGCAGAGAGAGAGAGTAAGAGAGAAATGTATGGGTATATATTAAAAATGCCTTTTAGAGTACATCAACTAGCAAGTGTCTGTAAAACTCCTTCCCTGTATAAGAACTTTGGGGGGCATATTAAGTGTATTATCTGTGCTCTTCGGAACCAATTTTCATTGCAGGTATTACAAACAAGACAAATGAAGATAAATTCACCTGATGTTACACGACTGTTAAATGTCAGAGTGTCGTGCATGACCCCTAGGTTACCTGAGGCTAAAATCCTTTCTTGCTCTTGTACAAAGTAGCTCACAATCATCCCAATGCCTGCAAGGCAAGCGATATTGAAGGAACATGTAGAATTTCCATTGTTGAAGGCCGGAAGTCACCCAGCTCCCTGAAGAACATTAGTGATCTCCACTTCACAATTTATGACTTGACTGGAATGCTAGACTGAGTCCCAGGATGTAATTCTAAATCTACCCTTTATAATGGGTCTACATCCTTTCTTCTAAGATGTAGCCACAGGGCTAGCAAAAGTATGCAGTGGGTAAAGGCACTTGTCACCAAGACCTGTCATCCAAATTTGATCTCCCCAGTTGTCCACATACACACACACACACACACACACACACACACACACACACACACACACTCACTCACTAGCTTGTGCCTCCTCTGCCGAGCAAGAATAAATAAATGTAATTGAAACAAATAAACAAAAGGAAGCCATGAATTATTTAGTAAGAAATGAGGAAACGAAGCAAAAAACAAAGAGGGAAGAAATGAGCTGAGCAAAGAAAAAGATACAAAGTAGAAACAGGGCATCTCTCAATCTTATACAAACATAGCAAGAACAAAAAGGTCTTCCTCACACACGGCTCGCCAGGAAGACGGGAGAGCACTACTCTGCAACACCCACTCTGGTTTCCCAGTGTTTACTTAGCCCTCTCTAGATCACATTCTCTGGGGAAATGTGTCTTTGAACTCAAATTCAGCATTTGATCAAACCAATTAAAAAACGCTAATTAAATCCAAACAAAGTCAAGACCAACAATAGCCTAAATATTAGGGGAAATTCCTTTTGTGAATTAAACTCATTTAGTAATAAATTCATTCCTAAAGTTAGACAGTCTCTTTTCTATTAAAGCTTTGCAAGCCCTTAGTTTATGGGAAGATGTTAGCGACAGAAACCAACTTTCCTGAGAGACTGTTTTCTTTCTTTTTCTTTCTTTTTTTTTTCTTTTTGGTCTAAGAATGTGCATCGCAGCAGTAAGACACATGGACACACAGTCTAACACTACCTGAAAACCTTCCCTGAGGTACAGCAGGTCAGCATTGTCCCAGGATTCTACAGGGCACAGCTAAGCTGCTGTTGGATCCAGTCCTTTAAAATAAGGGGTCTCTCAAATCTATCTTTCCTCTGTAAGTAGCTAGTATATTTTTGGGGTCACATAGCAATACTAATTATGCATGTGAGTGTGATGCGTGCGTGTGTGCGTGCGTGCTCGTATGCGTATGTGTGTGGTGTGGTCACTAACTCATATAATTCTATGTATGTATTCATTTTCCAAGAGAAGAGAAAACAATCCAGGCAGGTCCGCTCTTCTCTGCTCTGGCTTCCCTTTCCTTCACAGGGCCTCTTCCTTCTCTTCCAAAATTGCTGTGGGCATTCATTTTATTATAGCCAGATAGGGACAGACACACAGATGATTATGGGAGACAAAAGACAAACTAGACTCTCAAGTTTCTTGAAGGTTCTAGAACACAGAAAGCGGCCAGATCGTAGCACACTCTCCCACTTTGCAATATAACCCTTGAACGCGGCAGCTGTCCGTAGAAGGAACAGGACGTCCCGGCTTGAGTAGCGGTTTCAGGGCCATTAGTCATAGCAAACTTAGGGATTGCATTCACCACGGAAAAGATTTTGTCCCCCCTCTAGCATTACTCTCATCTGTTACCTAGTCCTCCTGTGAGGTTTAAAATAAATAAATAAATAAATAAATTCAGAGTCTGCGTGACAGTAAGATACTTGCTAGTATCCGGAGCATTTGGTTAGGCTGAAAGGTGGTGGGGCTCACGGGGACAGGGAGGAGTGACTGAAACCACAGATATAGATAAATGCCACAGACAGAGGAGAAGGAAATTAATATGCACCTTCCCCCCACCCCCAACAAAGGTTGGGTAGCCTTGTATAATCAGGAGACTTAGAGGAAGTAGTTTGTCTTGTGCATGCTGTGTGTGTGTGTGTGCCCACACACGCATCCGTGGGAGGCGGGGAGCAGGGTGGTGAGGGAGAGGAGACCGAGTCTATCAGAAAACCTATGGTGTTCGCAAACTGTCCTGCAAGTTGAATGTGAGAAAGGCCTGCTTCTGAATGGCCTACAAGCTATTTTTTTTAAGAGAGAAGAAATGAAGAAGCAAAGGATGATGATCGTGGCCGGGAAGAGACAAGGAGGGAAAGCAGTAGCGCTCTTCTGCCCACAGAGCCCAAGTCTTTGCCGCCCGGCTCTGCTCTCCGGTGAAGTTATTGGCTCTTGTTCTAAATCTTTCAGATGTGTGTTCCGTGGGGTTCGCAGATAGCGACCTCCAAGGTGCTCTCTTTGTTTTTGAGACGGGGTGGGGGGGGTCACCGTGCAGCTTTGCTTGGCCTCACTTTACATCCTGATTTTGGCTCCCCCTCCTCCCAGTCCCATCCTCACATCGCCTCCCCCGTTTCCTCCTCCCCTACTCGTTAGAAAAGAGGGGTGCGCCCCCCCCCGCCCCATGGGTACCAGCCTTCCTGAGCCTATGTACTTGTCGCAGAACTAAGCACATCCTCTCCCACGGAGGGCAGACAAGGCAGCCCAGCTAGGGGAAAAGGGTTCAAAGTCGGGCAATAGAGTCAGAGACAGTCCTCACTCCAGTTGTTAGGGAACCCACATGAAGACCAAGCTGCACGTCTGCTATAAATGTGCAGGGGCCTGGGTCGAGCCAGGCACGTTCTCTGGTTGGCGGTTCAGCCGCTGGGAGCCCCCATGGATTCCAGTTAGGTGACTCTGTAGGCTTTTTGGTTCCTTGACCCCCCACCCCCCATGCTTTTTAACATGGAAATTTTCTTAATAAAATAGACAATACGAATGAAAAGGTTTTGTTGTATCGATTACGCATACGCATCTCTGTGTTTTTTATCTTACATCTTCATATTCTCTCTTCTCTCCCCTGTCCATACATTCCTTCATTCTTGCTATACTGAGGCAAGCTTATTCCTTATTCTCTGTGCTGATCCTGGCCTGTGTGCTATATTCCCGGTCTCCGGAGCACTGGCTTTACTGTTTTACAGTTAGTCACATGCCTTTGCTTCCTTAGATTCAGAATGCCCTTAGGGCCGGAGCTAAGTAGCTATCTACCATCTGGTTAGTACACAACCAAAGGTCTAAAGAGAAGTACAGAGACGGACCCTTGATAAGGGGTCCCGGGTGGCCTTGAACTTGTGATCTTCCTACCTCAGCGGAGATCTCCATTCCGAGAGAGCTGGGTTACGGGACAGTAGCACTGTGCCTGAATTCAGATGTCTGTCATTTTAAACACCGTTCACAAAGATCACCCAGAGATACATCTCCCATATTCATCTCTTCTTGTCCTCACTCTTCTCGCTTTTCTATTTCCACATTCCCTAAATTCTGAAAGAAATCGGCCTATATTCTTTTAAAGCAATTTTATGGCCTCTGTTTCATTAAATACTTCTCTTCATCACCCAATGCAGCCTTCTACTCAGCCTACAACTGATTCACCTGCAGATCTTCTCCAGCAGTGTCGCTGTGTACAAACCACGTGACTGAAGACCACCGCTTGCCTCACACCAACACCTAGGACCCCACAAGCATCTCATTCGCCTTTCTACATCCAATAGACCGTTAACTTTGGGAGAAAGGGAATATGAATATTACCCCAGACCACTAGCTGAAAATAAAAATAATGTTAATAAAAAAAAAAGTTGTGTTAATAAAAAAAAAAAAAAAGATGGACCATGGGTCAAAACACCCAGGTCATTCAGAAACCTGCAAACCAAGTTTAAAGATAATATATGTTGGTTGGGGTTTCTCTGATTTCCGGGGAGCAGTGAGGGGACTTTCTGCTTCTTAGAGCCCTCTCCATGGCCTGACTTAATGAGGAGAATGCACACATGTGGCCAGAGCAGCTCTGGTTCCCTGCAACTTGCTCGTCAACGAGGGAAGAGGTCATATTCAGTTTAAGAAATGAGTGAATTCCTCCATCGTGGACCCCACGGGCTCACGGAGATCGGGAAGAGTTGGTTTGAGTCTCAAGTGTCTCCCACAGGCTCATATTTTAGGTACTTGGTGGTGGCGTCGGGGAACCTTGGGAAATGGAAGGTAGCTGGAGACGCGGGCAGACAGGCATCCATCCCCATCTCCTGTTCTGGTGTACCCGGATGCATTAGGAGCGCCTGCTTCTAGCTCCGACCATTAGGAGCTTAGAGTTGTAGCTGCGGTTGCCACGCCTTCCCGCGGGAAGGGATAGGGACGGGCTTCCGACACCTGGAACCAAGGTGAGCACCTTGTCTATTGTTTCTGTAGGTATTTTCTCAGAGTGAAGAGGGCAGTAAGATCGATGGTAATAGTAGAAAGTCCTACGCAAATATTAGTTATTGCTAATACCGCTCTAAGACAAATCAGGTCCCAGGAGAAAATGCCCATGTATTTAGAGGACAAGGTCAAGATTAAATTTACAATCTGAGTTCTGACTACAGCTTACGGATGTAAGGAGAGGAGGAGGTACAAAGCTACAAAGAGGGATGTGTACTGTAAATGTCTCTGCATTTAAGAGAACGGCACCTACACTTCCTCCTTCAATAAAATGTATTGCTTGCAATTACATTTGTGTGTGTGTGCGGGGGGCGGGTGGTGGCAGTAGCATGATCTCTGCCATTAGCAAAATGTAGAATCCATGGTTTCTTGCCACCCAAAGCAAACTGCTGGTTTTATCTATTATAAAATTGTTAGTGCCTCTACGTCCAAAGAACAGCAAATATTCAATTATTAGACTAGTAATAATGTTATATATATATATAAAAAACCCAGCAAAATATTTAATAAAAATTAACTTACGTAAGTGGGGACTCCCATCTACCACATGGATAAAACATATGAAAGGTAGCTGAAGATAACATCACTACACGGAAACAGAAACACAGAACGACTATAGTGGGTTGTTTACAAAGATAAAGGTTCTGTGGTTGGCAACAACAGGGGTAAACACGAAGACACGGTGTGAACTGTCCTGGCTTAACTGCCTTAAGCCAGGCACTGGAAGGTAAAGACTATCTCATTTACAGACAGAACGGTGGTTTCCGGGGGCTTCCGTGTGTCTGGGGAGGACATGTGAGTCAACATGAGGTACCAGGAGGAATAAACAAGAGTATTGAAGGCAGCTGGGGGGTGGCTGACACAAAACTAAATCCTTTCTGTAAACCGATCCACTTTATTTTTTAAGAACAAATTTTAAAGTATGTAAATATGGCCAGGGAACCAGCAAAAGACTCAAAGATGGGAAATTATTAAGGTATTTTACACAAGCATTCAGAACACGTTCTAAACAGTTTTTATTCTTGATTTTGGTAATTATAAACAATGGTACCTTGCAAGCAAATTTCTCCTGTAGAATAAATAAAATCAATCTGAAGTATGAAAAAAAAATATAGACGGATCCCACGTGGCATTCTGAACTCGCAGAAAGCATGTTATGGTTTGGGAAGACAGCCTGAGTACTGACTGTGTGTGCGTATTTTTCCTGCTGCCTGTGGAGGCCAGAAGAGGGTGTCAGATCACTAGGAAGGATCTGAAGCTCCAGACGGTTGAGAGCCACCATGTGGGTGCTGGGAATGGAACTTGGATCCCCTGGAAGAGCAGCCCGTGCTTTTAAGTGCTGAGCCGTCTCCCCAGAACTTATTGTGTATAGTTTTACGTTTTCATTTCTCTTGGTTTTTCAACCACAGGACTTTATTTTGTTGCTTCGAAATTATTATGAAAAAGTCCAAATTTTACAAAAAAAATAAAAATAGGACAGCCTGATCTTCCTTTACCCGTTGCCCCACATTAGTAAACACAAGATGTTTTCATTCAGTCTCAGTATGCACATCCATGATGCTAACCTTCCGCCTCTATTAATGGCCAATTCCGTAATATGCACACCCTAAAAGATAAAGGTTTAAATAAAAAAGCACCATTATCAAAAACTAACACTAAAAAATATTTATTTCAAGCCAGGCATGGCAACACACCCCTTTAATTCCAGCACTCGGGAGGCAGAGGCAGGGGAATCTCTGAGTTCGAGGTCAGCTTGGTCCACAGAGTGAGCACTAGGATAGTCAGGGTGGCCAGAGAACCCTGTTTTGTTTTCGAAAACAAAAACAAAAGCAATTTCATTTTACACGAATGGGTGTTTTTGCCTGTATTGATGTCTGTGCACCATGTATGTGTAGTGCCTCCAGAGGCCAGAAGACAGTATCAGATCCCTTGGGATTGGACTTATACCTCTTTTCTAGCTTCCCCGTGCATGACAGGAACTGAACCCAAGTCCTCTGCAAAAGTACCCAGTGCTCAAAACCGCTGTCCCACCTCCCTAGGACCCCCCAATGAACACATTCCACACATTCAGCGTTCATTATTCTTTTTACCCAGATAGGTGTTTTTGACCAAATGACGATCTAGAAAGAGCTTACACATAACTGATAAATAACTATCTTTTAAGTTCGTTTTCATGGTTTCTCTCATTTTACTCTGCAATTAGTTTTGGTAAGTTAAAACTTGTTAGATTCATTCATTTTCATGTTTTGCGTGCATGCACGTATGTATAGCACATGCACGCTTGGTACCAAGATCCCCTGTAACTGGAGTTATGGATGTCTGTGAACTACCATGGGGGTCTAGGAATCAAACCCGAGTCCTATGCGTGAGCAACAAGTGTCCTTAACTGCTGAGTCCTTACTTTTTAAAGATCAGGTTATTTGTCCTGTAGGATCATCCAGTGTGACTTTGCTCCATTAGAAACTCACTTTGCTTCGAAGCTCAGTTCTTTATACTTCACAGGCAGTGGATCTTCTATTGCAGACCTGGCATATTCTCCGATATGAAGTGTGAAGACTAGCCCGAGTCCGGGTGTTGTATCATCCGTGAATTAAATCCTATCCATCAGCACTTTATCTAATGGTTCATCTATAAAGAGATCTAGCTTTATTGCTTCATTAGCTGTTGCAAATGTTAGCATTCTATCATAATTTCTGGATTATTATGATGAAATTATTCAATGAGAAAATTCCCCCCGCAGGCATTCATACTTTGAGGTAGTTGGTGTAAAGGCAGGATAAATACAGCAGCTGGGTCCTTCTCTCTTCTTCTCCAGTCCAGAAAGGGCCATAGTCAGCTGGTCCCATTAAAATAATACAACCCTTCTGTAGTCTCAGAGAGATGCCTTCTCTAACCCTCAACACTATTCAGTGTGCTGTTGCCCCTCTGAATGTTTAACACTCGGACAGGTCTGCCTGTACGGCCCTTACATCTTCTGTAAGAGTGGAAATCTCCATGAGACAGTCTGACACATCTACAACTTCACAAAGCTCCTGAGGGTCTTCTGTAAACCCGCAAACGTCCCTGTCTGTGCCATTCGCTTTGGTGGGAATAATTTCTTTTTAGGCTATGGTATCGTGTAACCCAAGAGGGACTGTATAGCAGAGGAGTTGAACTCTTCATCTGCCAGCCTCTACTCCCATTGGCGGTTATATTCAAAGTGAATGAAATACTCAGACCTTTTGATTATTCAGCCAAGAAGCAGTTGAGTGTGTTCGCCTAACACTACGGCAACTTTATCCAAGTGGTCTGAGCTGCCTGTGAACACTGGGCACACTGGCATCCTAAGAAACCCTGATTTCACAGTAATACATTATCAATTATATTATGATAAAACTGAAGATTTGAAACCAGTTCAAAGTGAGGGGACTATTTTCAGAAAATGTTTGGAGGTGAATAGAGAAAAAACTTTTTTTTTTTTTTCGAGGGTTTCTCTGTGTAGCCCTGGCTGTCCTGGAACTCACTTTGTAGACCAGGCTGGCCTCGAACTCAGAAATCCTCCTGCCTCTGCCTCCCAAGTGCTGGGATTAAAGGCGTGAGCCACCACCGCCCGGCGAGAAAAAACTTTTAAAACACACACATTTATGGTATATATCCTAACGTATGTATATATTATGTGGCAACATACAAACATATATTAGCATAGATGAAATATAGTGTGCATACTACATGCACCAACATATGCAACTATCAGTACAATCCAGGAAAGTGCTACCAGCTGCAGCCATCCCCTGGGGGCAGGGACCCAGCTGCACAACTATCTTGCTCCCCCCCCCCCCCCCGTGGTGCCTGGCATGGGGTCTGACAACACCACTCAGGGAATTTTCACTAACCACCCAAGTAACTTTAACATTCTTGCTTATTTAGTGACCAGTGGCACCAATGTCATTTTAGATCTTGCGATATAAATAAAATTCTGCCTTTGGATGGCATTAACCTGATGCAATTCATTTTTGAGGATGGTCGCTCCATTTGCTTTCTGGACGCAGAAATAATGGGGACTGACTGTGTGGCGGAGAGTCTAGTACCTCCTGTTGGGTTATCATGCAGGCAGTGGGAAAATCAACAGGAGGAAGTAGTTATGAAATCACATAGCCTTCTTGGCATTCGTGTTCTACGCTCAAGAGCTATTTTATGTTCTTAGGTACCTCTGGCAATGTTGGGGGGGGGGTTATCCTATAAAACAAAGATGTTTTCCACAACAGCCAGAAGGTAATTATATGCTAAAATGCCTTATGTATGAATTTTTCATGTATAAAGTTAACAATCAGGGACATTGGGCATGATGCAAAACTGTCACCTAGAAATCTTTCCCACATGGTACATCCTAACATCCCTCTACTTCCAGTTGGAGATGGCATTTATTAAAATCTTGTCGCAATAGCCTGTCCTCTCTTTGGTTTAGTCCTTGAGAAGGGCACTCAAAACACTGTCTTATCCTTCCTATCAATGGCTCTGTATAACTACAAATTACTTAAAGGCCTGACAGTAGACCTTTAACGGAAAAGTTAATTGCATCAGTGAATGCCATCAATGCTCTCTGTAAGGTTGTAGTTTTGTTAGGTAAATTCACCCTGCTGGAAGCCTGTTAACAGTAAAAATGGTTGGTGGTTATCACTGCCACAGAGAATTCAAAAGTGAGAAGCTGATTTGCTTTTAAAGCCAGAACAGAAATCTAAGTATGGGAGTAGTCTCCCTTACAGCAGCAGACAGAAACATATGGAATCACTTAGAGAACCGACTATGCAAGTATGTTCTCTGTGGGCAGCCTAGTTTTAGATGAAACTTACATTAAAAGCAAAGGGAACTACAAAGGGAACGAGTTGGCATTCAGGATTACGAAGTAAATTTACTCTAGGGTATACAACAGCACGTACTGGTTCACCGTAAGGAAGTTAACAGTATGTAGTAGGCAGATTTGCTTGAATGAAGAGTTCTGGAAAACGAAACTGGAGTACAGTTAGAATTTTACTATTCATTTCCCTCACAAATCAAGATTTTTCCATAGTAGACATCGGGCTTATATCACTGAAAAAGAAGTACTTAAAGAGTCCTGAACTTTTATTGCCCTATCGAGAAAAGCAAGTCTAAAGCCAGTGTTGAAGTCTTGCCTGAATGCTGAAATTCATGGGTCTTACTGTCCTTCCTACATGGAGGTGGCCCCATCCTGATAAAAGTATATGAAAGGTGCCTTCAAGGTTTAAAACTAAGCTTCGTCAAAGCATTACCTCATTTTTGAATTACAAAAGCACCAAACTCCTATCGAAAGGGACAAGAGACTGAGTAGCTTTCAACAACATTTTCTTTCGTGTATCTTTCTTAGCGAAGAATTGCCCCCCCCCCCCCAGCAAGCATCAAAGTGCCACAGAAAATTTACTACACTGCATTAAAATCATTCTGCAAAATCAAAGAGGGAGGCTGGAGCAAAAGAACTGTAACTTACCATCATACGTCTCCCCTTGGAGAAAATAAAACTAGAAAATACAAGTTCTTCCATACAAGCGTTCCGGGTAGTTTCCATTAATTATCCAAACTATACTTTCTCTACAAAACTTTCCTAATGGAGGTCAAGAATCAAACGCTATGCGCTAGACGTTAATACTCAGGCCTCTCGGAAGTCGTACTTCCAACTCTGATCTACTCGCCTTTAATAAAATGCAGACATAAAGAAGCATATTAACATAAAAGTCTAAGGCCGGCCCTCCCCCACACCAGCATGGCTATTCGAGCTTCCAAAGTTAAACTAAAAGAAAAAGAAAAAACACAGCACTTAGTAAAAATAATTTATTTAGCTTTATACATTTAAAAAAAATCCGAATAGTGCATTCAACTATAAAGTCACCTCTGTTTTAAGGAGTTATAATTAAAACCGGAACTCTACTTTGCTTTAGGCTTACATTTTAAACTCTTAAACGTAGCGGTCATATAGTAACCCAGATCCAAAAAGCGTTAAGCCGTAAAAGTTTGGAATTCCAGCGCTGACTGTTCCGACCGCGACCGCGGTTGTGCATCGCGGAGCCGCTCGCCCACTCCGCCGTGCATCCCAAGAACGAAACCCAACGACAGACAAACTAAAACCCTGCACGACTTAAAACCATGCGAGGCGGAAAGTTGTGACACCCGCGTCGTCCGCGGCTCCTCTCCTCCTCTCCGGGAGCAATCCCGAAGGCTCCGCTCTCCCGCGGGCTCCGGAAGGCGCCGCGGCCGCCTCCGCCGCCGCCTCGGCCCGCAGCCCCCGCGGGAATGCGGGGAGCTAACGGTTTCCGCGCCGGGCCGTCCCCGCGCCCCGGAAAACAAAGGGGATCCCCGGCCATTGTCCTCCGCGGCGCTGAGCATCACCAGCACTAGCAAGGCAGTAGCTTGCGCAGTTATCTCCACAGCGGGCAATGTCACAACCCGACCAACAGCACAAACTACTACCTCAGCCAGGGCCATGGTGTGGGAGCCGGCGGACCACGCGGAGCGCAGCGGCGCCTCGTCCTCCTCTCCGCGGCCGGCAGCGCGCGCCGGGCGCCCCAGGGCGGAGGCTCCCTCCGGCGGGCCGGCCGCGCCCTCTGCCCGAGCGGAGCTGCGCTCGCCCGCTCGCTCGCCCGCCCCCACGCGCGCCACGCCGCCGCCCCCGCCGCGCCGCACCCCGGAAGTTCCCCCGGACGCGCCCCGCACCCTCGGGGGGGACCCCGGCAGCCCGGCCCCGGCGCGCCCCGTCTCGCGCTCCTGCTCCACTGCGGTCGGGCGAACCATAGAGAGAGCTCCCTTAAAGAGGCTGGCGCGCTCCCCCACCACGTGACTGCCCGCCGCCCCCCGCCGCCATCTTACATCCGGGGCCCCGCGCCCGCTCCCGGCCCGGGCGAGCCTCGGGGCTCGCGGGAGAGCCGACCGCAGGCGCGCTCCTGCCGCACGCCGGAGCCTACCGGGGCTTCGGGCCGCGCTGCGTCCGCTCGGCGCGCCTGGCGGAGCCCCGACGCTCCCGGCGTGCGCCGTAAAGATGGCGGCCGGCGGCCGGGCCACGTTGTGCCCCGGCCGGCGGGGAAAGTTCCGGCACCTCCTCCCCGCTCCGGCCGCCCGTCCCGCAGCGCTCCACCCCGGCGCGGCCGCAGCCGCTCGCCGCAGAAACTGGCGGGAAAGCCGTGCCCGGCGAGTCTAGTGCGCAGGCTCGCGGGACGTGGGGCGCCTGCCTTCTCCCTGTTTAGGCAAGGTTTGGAAGAGCGCCGAGTGCAATGGGGCTTCACCTCCGCGTGGCCCAGATAACTTTTCCGTTTTGCTTCTCATTTATAGGTTTTGTAAAGACTTTTCATTTTTTGAAAGTCACTAAGATTTGTGAGATAAAATACAGGACGTCTTGCTAAACTGGAATTCCACGTAAATGGATGCCCCCCCCCTTTTTTTTTTGCATGTGTAGATTCTATGTACTAAAAGGGGGATGGTATCTGCATTTCAAATTTCTCTGCCTATCTTTGGCAATCCCATTAGTCATAAAGTTGCCGGAAATCCACAATACACAAGACAGATACAGGACGGTTAGAGAAATGAGTGTTCGATTGCAATCTGGGAAGTTTCTCTAGACTTTAATCTCTTCACAGCAGCTAGATCGCAAACGTCTGGAGCAAAATTTGGTAAAACCGCACGCGAACACAGAAATTTAATTCATTTTGGAGACTCACCCCACCCCACACCCACCCAGTCCAGTACAATATAGCACAACAGACCCCAGAGTCCATACTAACACGGATTAACTTACACTACGAGGTATACAGGACCCAAGTAATTTCTTGAAGTACAAATTTTCAAATTTATCAAACCGCCGACACGTTTCATACATACATATTCACACTACTTGCCTGTTTATGCTACGGACAGATTTCAGTATTATGCTTAGTATTTAAAGCCATATCAAATGTTCATTTCAGTTATTCCTAATTAATATTTTTTATAATTGAGTGCTGGTGTGCCATACTTGCAACGAAATGCTAATTTACTTCTGCCATATCGATACGTATGGGAAACTCACAACATCCTTTCTTCATAAGCAATAACGGGGCTAACTCACTACACCGTGGATCGTGTTATTTTGCGCCATGCCAAGCTAGTTGGCCACTGGAGTGTGGAGTTTAAGTGGCTACCAAGTGCATTTGGTCTGAAAGGTAAGTTTCTGACTAAACCTGGTCCAGCTGTTGCACTGCTTTATCTCAGACAAGTCTGACATCAATAGATTCACCCACACGTTGTACTGTCACCAACAATATTTTCCCTCATTAATCATCCAAGTGTGTACAATCTACCTAATTCACCCTAACTCCCCCTTTGAGACATTTTCTCACGATGTAGTCCTGGCTTGCTTACAACTTGCAGCTGTTTTCGTCCGCCCACCTCTGAAATGCTAGGGTGAAGGTGTGTGGCACCTTCTCTCAGCATCCTTGCAAACACAGCTCTCTCTACCATCACCTCAGCAGGAACACTCCCCCCCCCCCCCCCCGGTATCCCTACTCTCTATCGCCACCTACACTCTACACATAACAGATTTATCTTCCTTAGTTTTGGTTAAAAGTAAAATAAACCTGTGCTGTTCCAAAGTTTTTGGCTTTTAAGGAGTTTAATGATTACGTTTCAGTTTCTCAAAGCCAACCTTACCCCCCTCAGCCCCCACTGTACCAAAACTCCCTGTTGATAGTTCCACTAAAAACACACACCTTCCATTAGAGCTGGAAAGATGTGCGGAGGACCTGTAAGGCCAGCTCCAGAAGACCTGATTTTTCCAGATTTTCTAGGCACCTATACTCATGTGCCCATATCCCTTTCCCATAACACACAATTACAATCTTCAAAAAAAGAAAAGAACTCCCAAACCCCACCTTCTTCCATCCTTTTCAGTATCTCCCTGCATCCTGGAGTTTATAGATGCAGAATTCCTAGCCACCGACATTAAAGTTCCATATTCAGCATGGGGCCTCTCCTTTCCTTTTCTGGTTGTCCTTTTGAATACGAATAGCAGTATTAACCTGAAGCATGGGGGATTTAGGGTAGAGACAGGCACGCCCGTTTACTGACACACCAGAGCTTGATTACATTGTCTTACAATCAGCATTAGTTGAGGTATAAGGTTTTCTCATCTAGCTACAATATCCAGTCACATGACTGAGTCACTCAGAGGATAGTGCCTGATGGCTGTACAGTGAAAGACAAGGAAGAGGCCTCTGTTTCCCTGCCCACTTCTTGAACCGTGTGTGCCAAGTGTGTTTTATTTCTATCACAACTAAAAACTTGACAAGGCCAGTCACAGTACTTTCTAAAATTCCTTGTAAAATTATATTTAATAACTATGCATTAATTACCACTATTAATTCTATTTCGTAGACAAGAACACCGAAATGGGTTAACTTGCTCAGGTAACAGATTCAGCAAACAACAGGTACTGAATTTAGGAAGACTCCCAGCCTTTTAACCACTATGCTAATGCTGACACAAAACGAACAAAAAACAGATGCTTTCAACAAATGCCTTAAACCTGCACCAGTGAAAAGTCCCATTCAGTTCACACAGAGGCTAGTTCCTAGACAATTTCTCCTCCATATTTGAAGTTCTTTTGATATTCATGTATACTTACCCCAAATGCACAGTCGCAAAAACAGCAATTTATTTCAGTAAGATATTAATGCAGTGAAACATTTTTGCTAACAACCATTTATAGCTGAAAAGAATGGGTCTTGAAGTTTAGGTTTATGACTCTAGAGAGTGACCTCTGAACTGTGCTGGCCACCCGGGTAGAGCGGGTCTAACCCTAGCTTCCTGCTGTAAAGAGTGAAGGGGAAGAAATGCTGTGCTCCTCCAGCACTCCACAGCAGTGACTTCAGTTACCGCACAGTAGATAATACAGGAATTTTCAAAGCAGGGATTTTCATTTTTTTCCCCCTCTCTGCCTTGACTCAGAATCTCAAGTGTGATTCCTGGGGTTCAAGTGATCTTCCTGTTTCAGCCTCTGGAGGATCAGAAGTTACATCTATATGTCTTGTTAAAAAAGAAAACATGAAACAGAATCTGAGCTGTGGATGGTTGGTTTAGCACTCACCGACACAGATGAGCAAAACAGATACCCCGAATTAAAAACAACAACAACCACAACCACAACAAAACTCTTAAAATATAATAGGGTCTAAGCCAGACTGCCAAGCCTACTTAGCAGGCACAAGGTCCTAATCAGATCACAACTGCTCCCCCACCTACCCCCCAATGTAACCCACATGAAGGTGTGTGCTTTCACCTGGACCCTGGGTTCTTAAAGATTCTCACAACTATGCAGAGACACCTCATGTCTTTCCAATCATGCAATCACTGTTTTCACTTTATATTTATCGATAGCTTTAACAAGTATCTCAAAACCATTTCTCCATTCTTTCATCTTATAGTTCCTTCCAGATCGACTGTTTACATAATGCACTGTAAGCACACAAAACACCAGTCAGAAACGGTGCGGCAATCAATGATGCCCTGAACTTCACGGAAATGGGAACGGGAGCACAAGGTACACTGGAGAAAAGCAGAATCACCAATCAGATCAGAAAGAAGCTTATCAAGGAGGTATTGGCTGAGGCTAACTAGTCGGACTGGGACAAAACATGTAGGTTCACCTGTGTGGGAACTGAATGCAAACTGAGGGTCTATGCACTCAACAGTTTTAACTATTGGGCTATGAAGAAACACCTACCCTAGATTACAAAGATTTGGGCTTGAAGCCAAGAAACTTTTCTGATTGTATTGCATAACTGATATGTCTCAACAACACAGGGATTGTAAGGAGCACGTACAGAAAAGAGTGGTATGGTATTGCTTTCAAGAACTATGTTGGGAGCTAAAAAAGGAATCTCGCAAAATGAGATAAATATATCCAGTCTGACATAAACACCATATGGTAACTGCCTTGAGAAGGGAGTTGAGTGCTGTGTGCTAAAAGTATGACACAGAGGGAGTAAAAGCCACAAAGAAAATAGAATTTGCACTTAGGTCTAAATCTTAGTATCTTAGGTTTTTTTTTTTTTTTTTTTTGGTAAACAGAGTAAGACTGCAATAGTATCTCTTTTGAGTATTTCTTCCACCCAGCAAAACTTCACAGTAATAATTGCTATTATACTACAGTAGTTTTGCAAATAACAGTGTGGTTTAAGAGATCTTTTATGGCTACACTATTTACTGAGTTTTACTTTAAGATAAAACTTTACGTAATGATGTGTAGCAACTGAAAATGACCTCAAAATTCAGTAACTTTCCTTTTCTTCTTCAAAGATCCCATCATTCTCAGCAGTGTAATAGAGACTGCTTCTGTCGCTTGGTGACATCTCTGTCACTGTGAGCAACAGTAGATACCAAAGTATCCCAGGAGTACTCAGATACAAGATAAAACACTCTGGTCTTCAGTCGAAATTGCTAGCTATAGGATTTAATCTCATATGTGCACATTTTATGTTCATGTGTGCCTGCTCAACACTCGTGTACACGGTGGCCAGGCAGGCCTGAAGAGGCGGGCCGTCAGATCCCCTGGGACTGGAGTTAGATGGTTGTGAGCTGCCATGCGGTTGCTGAGAATTGAACTAAGATCCTCTGGGAGAGCAACCAGTGCTCTTGACTGCTGAGCTGTCTCTCCATCCTCCAACCTACTGCTTTGTAATAGAAAAGCAGACACAGATGAAACAGAAAAAACAACGCTGCCTGGAAGCAAGCAGTGCACAGATAATCAGGATATAGTCCTTGGATGACATAAACGTATCCGCATTTAAAGTGTTTACCTCCCCAAACAGGAACTTCCACAAAGCCAAAACAACCCCGCTCCCAAAACCCACAACAGAAATGCCTACAAATTTTAAATACCCCATTTTAAAGAAAAATGGCATAGTTTTGCTGTTCTCGGCAGCGCAGACCTAACTGTTCCAAGTTTAGCTACGGAATCCATTTATTTATAGCAATCCCGTTCTCTGTCTTGGCAGCAGAATCACAGACTCAGACATACAGTAGGCAACTGCCTCAAACTGCTTCATATTGTTGTTGTTTGAAATGGTAGGGAACTTCAGCTCAGTAAAAAGGGAGCAGTGGCTGACGTGGAAGGCACATCTGAAATCTCATTAATGAGAAGGCCGTCACTAGGGTCTCTGTCTGAGTCTCCTGAGGAAGGCACAGGCGAGTGGGGGTGGGTAGAGAATAAAAAGGACGGCAGAGATAAAGGTTAGGAGGAAGTGAACCTACAAGTTAGACAGTACGGAATCAAAGTGCTGCCCGAGGAAGAGGGAAGAAAAAAAACAAGTCAAATCCTCTTTGGCTGTAACAGTGCATTACCACACAACCCGAGCAAGTACCCAAGAGTGTCACTGTGTGGACAAGTGCATTCACAGCAAGCATCTGTCGGAAGAATTAGTAACTTATCATCATCACTGTTTGAGACATAGAAAAGCAGCCGCATTGAGGATTTGCTTAAAGGTGAACTGGGAGGCAGAGCCTCTGCCCGCCAGCCATGTTGCGAGCGATCACAGAGCATTCGCAGTCCCGAAGAGACTCGGCAGCAGCACTCTGTCAGCTGCTTTCTGAGCAAGGCCTCCTTGTGCAGCGCTGGGCTAGCCTGGACTCCTCGTGGGAACCTCCTGAGTGCTGCGCTTACAGGCCTGAGCCACTATGTCCAGCTTATCCACATGGCTCTTTAAAGCCGACGCTGCAAATCCAGTAGTAAAAACTACTGGATTTAGTGCAAGCCTTCTGAGAGGGTTTGCATGTAAATTAAGAGCCAGTCACAACTTTCTTTCCCATTTCAAAAACTGAACAGTAAAATAAAAAATAAAATAAAATAAAAAAATAAATAAAAGCACCACTCTACTCTCCAGAGATACAAAATGTTTAATTAAAATGACCACAAAGGATTAAAAGCTATTTGTCCACCATATGTAAGTCGGCAATACGACGTGTCATAGAACTCCTGTTCTTATGACTAACTGAAAACAAAACAAAAAAAAAAAACAAAAACCAATTCAGTCTAATAAAGACAGCCTCATAGCACTAAGCATAGCGAACTGTGAAATACTTTTGATAAGTATCTCCAAGATGCCAAATCTCACAAGTGGGAACATTGTAGGCTGCTGGTAATGCATTTGAAGAGACTGGTTTTGTCTACCTCTGAGGTAGTTTCCTATAATCCACAGTAATCTGCAGCTGGACATTAATCTAGTGTGGCTCTTGATTTCCAGTTAATTTCAGTGGCAATCACAGCGAGTATTTCCTGAAAGGGTTCTGTTTTAGTGGCCCTTAGCCAACTCTTAAGGATTTGGTTCTACACATGAATTACTTTACATTTGAGGAGTGTATTCAATGGCGCCGTTTATTGACACGACTGTCATACGTGTTTCATTATAAGGGATCTATTTCCAGCGTTCTCTAGTCTATCAGTTCGCTTGCAGCTTTTGAGATGACTATTGGCCAAATGCTCACCTAGGGCTAGGTGGTACCAAACTGACAATAAATATAACATTCCAGACACTGTAGAAGAAAGGACAAATAATTGCTATTGACTGCTATGTAAAGTGACTTATTCACTATGATAAGATAAAGAAAATAAATTCTCCATTGTTTACTTCTGGCGCTCTACATAATTTAAAGAATGCAGCAAGTGTTGATTTAATAACCATCTGCGAGGAAACAAGTGAGATTATCAATGTTAATGTAGTAAAAATATAAACAAGTTAAAAGTTTTCTTTTCTAGTTAGACTTAATAACAAGTCTTCCCCACCTTTGGCACATAATAGTCCTTTAATAGATGGTATGCAAAACACATACAGTGAAACAAAACTTTAAGATCAATCGTGAAGAAACGAGACTCTACAAAATTGCCCTTCCTCCCTTGAGAGTGGTTGCACTACCAGAACCCAAAAGAGGACCTGTGTAAGCCAATAATTCCATTGAGCCCTCCCCTCCGTGATGTCCCGCTTGCTCTGGGTACAGCCTGGCGTTCGGTGGTCTAGCAGAGGGTGTCAGTGGTGAAGACTCACTGCACTGAGATGGGAGGCAATGGAGGGATTCAACTTAGTGCTTCCTGGTGGGAGCTTTTAGAGATTCCTTGCATCTGGTAAGCCCATCAGCCCAGTCCTTGTACTGACTGAAGAACCCAGGTCATGCTTACAGGACGAGGCCACCGCATTAACCTCTCCGAGACCAGCACATTTCAGGAAATGTAGCCTAGAAGCACGTGTGACCCAAAAGCATTAATGACTCGGACTCACTCCTCGGGGGTTGAGAGGAATTTGAGTGGGGAAACCTGTTATTCTGCCAAAGGAGTGCCCCGCTTGCTTGACATTGAGACTGGCACTTGTTACTGTATATTAACACACGCCTCACATTTTTATGTTTTGAACTATACAGCATGACATTGGTATTGAAAACTAATACTGTATTAGCTCAAATTACTTATCTGATGTAACTGTATGCTGTAGGCCCTTGACTCACAGATAACCTTCACAGGAGAAGAACTGTTCAGATTACAATTGATCTGCTACTTCTCATGAGCAAACACTTCACAGGAACCCATGGCAGTATCTTCAAAATGTTGCACTCTTATTTTGATACTTTATCAGTGATATTCCTATTCTTTAATTCACAAGTGAATATATCAAAATATAAAAAATACACGGCTTGAGTCATTTTTTTACACCTTTAAGAAAACACTGACAGCAGAGTCTACGAAATGCCATGTTTTACCTTAACCTTAAGTGAAATAATAAAATAGAAATTCATTGATTCAATGTGAGTAAAAATAATATTCCTTCAAAATAGGCCTTGCCACACATATACAGAATATAGTGCAAATTAAATCATTACATAATTAAAATAGCCTCAAAACTGTATCTCATTGATTACTTGACTCTAATGCCTCCTTACAGGTTTATGAATATTTTGGAGAGACCAAAATTTATAAATCCTGTTAAAGTCAAAGGCTTTCTAGTGCATTAAAATAATATTGACCTCACTATCACTTTTTATTAATAGCAATGTTTTCAACATATTTCATGTCTTCAGCACTTGTGAAATAAAATTTTAAAATTTTAACTTGGAAAAAATATTATAACAGCATAATTAATTTAAAAAAATACAGCGAGCTAGGTCAAAGTGAGTTTTGTAAGGGAGGTCATGTGCTCTGATTCGTCTTCCGTAGGGCAGGAAGGAGGGGCAGCAGGAACTCCTTCCTGAGCACGGTGAGCCCGCGCAGCACGCAGCACGGTGGGCTCCCTGCTCGGAAATGCAGGCTCCTGCAGCCACTCACTTGCCCTGTGTCACAGGCTTCATCCTGTGGGTCAGCCTGGGGCTGTTTCCTCTCAGAAGGAACCCAGAAAGGGAAGCACAAAACCTCACAGGCAAAGTTTCATGAAGTAGAAAGTCATCTTGCCTCAGTCGTCATTCAACACACGTCACAGGAGGAAACCGTAGGAATATAAAATATGAAAAGTCTTTAAAATTCAGACAGCAAGTGTAAAAACGGACACATGAAAGTTCAGAGAGAGGCTTAAAGAAATGAGGTATGATCCGGTCGTCCTGCTACACCGTGTCTCTGCATTACATTATGACCTGCATTTCAAAGGTGCGAGGTCGGCGAATCATACCTTCTGCTGCTGTGCTCACACGGTCCTTCAGGTCACCAGTAATGCATGTAAAAAGCATGAAGTCTGCTGTATGAGTACACGATAAGCTTATGTGCCCCAGAAGAAGGCAAATCAGAAGTAAAAACGTAAGCAAACATGTTTGTATTAATAATAAATACAGCCTCGAGCATTTAACATCATCAATATTTTAAAATTTTAAATAAATGCAACTATTTTATACAGAACTGTACCATTTATTATACACACAGTATATCAGTTCCCTTTGTTCACAAAGGCTGGCTGTGGATAGCATGGAATGTTACAGTACCACCTTGCATAAAATTTTAGTACAATTCTGTACTTGAAAAAGGGTGCAAAACACCAGCCTCAAAAATCTGGATGGAAATATCTTTTCTTTCTTTGTAAAAAGCACATCATTAACACATACACAACAAGCTGTACACGGCTCACTTCTCAGTCACCGACTGAAGACATGGCAGCAGGTACGCAGTGCTCGTTCTCCCTCCCAGCAAGAACCTCACCCGGGAAAAGGCTCAGGCCCTCCAGGAGCCTTTGCTAACACGGGTGCTCCCGTATGAATCCCTGTGCCCAGATAGTTACACCCTCAAGAGTGACTTCAGTGGAGCGTCCTTCCTCTACGACTCAGGAGAAGGCGTGCCTTAGGGTATCTCTCCCTCCACATGTACTGTAGCTGCTCAAGATTCTCCATTTTGAACTTGGGATGCTGGTGGCTGCATGAAGTCCTTAAAGGGAACCAGTGCCTCTTTAAGAGCAGAACAGACTTCTGAGGACGAGCAGGTGATACATTCTACTAACGTTGGGTATAAGGCAATTACTTGTGCCCAGGTATTTCCATCAACTGTAATCAAAAAGTAAAAAATGAAAAATCTCAAAACACAGTGGATATAACAGTACAGCCACCCAATTTACATAGACACAATTAAAATGAAAACAGATATGGTTCTACAAGCATCTTTCATATTTTTGGTGGTGAGCCCAACCTTTAACAGCTGAACCATCTCTCCAGCCCTATAAGACTGATATAATTAGTAAGGCATGAAAAGGAAGAGGTAATAGAGTTCTGTGGACTTAGGACTTAGGTCAGCGCACAGTTAGGGCTGGGGATGGCCCTGTGGTCAAGAGCACTGGCTGCTCTCTCTGGCAGAAGACCAGGGTTTGTTCTTAGCACCCACGAGGCAGCTCACAGCTGTTTCTAACTGCAGCTCCAGGGGAATCCAGTGCCCTCTTCTGGCAAACATTCGTACACAGAAGATAAGTAAAATCTTACAAGAGGAAGCGAGAGTCATGACCAGTGAGGATAGTCATAGATACCAACAAACTTTGCAAGCTAACAAAGAAACAGAATGGCCCAAAATGTTATTTTCTGTATAGTTTCCAGAAAATATAGTGTGTGTGTCAAGAACAGATAGAAAACCTTTCTCATGCACTTGCCCACTACAAATATCTCCCCATGAGTTTTTCAGTAATGCCCTTGGTAGCGATGTGAATTTTGAGGCACTGCCCAGATGGAGTTTGCTAGTCTCTAATGCGCATCCCGAGGCTGGGCAGAGGGGCAGAGTGACCCGCCAGACCAGTGATCTGCCTATACTGCTGTCGCGGGTTCCAGTTACAGTTCCTGATGTTTGCTGGTCTCTGACTCAGAGCCATGTACAGGCAGGTGTTAGACTGCTAATCTGTACCTCAGGCCCTCAGTTTACCTTTTAGTCTGAGACTGTCTCAGCAAGTTACCCAGGCTGGCCTCTCCACCGTATTCTCTGGTAAATACTTTGTAGAGTGTTCAGTCCTCATGTAAGACCGACCTCCTGGCAGATGTCATGTTATTGTGTGGAACAAATCTGCTGTTCTGGGAGGCAAGGAAGCACTCAACAAAGAGTACTGTGAAAAAAGTACAAAACACACCCCCTCTTTTGGGGGGTGTTGAGACAGGGTTTCTCTGTGTAGCCCTGGCTGTCTTGGACCTTGCTCTGTAGACTAGGCTGGATTTGAAATCAGAGATAAGCTTGTCTCTGCCTCCCAAGTGCTGGTATTAAAGGCATGTGCCACCATGCCTGGCTCAAAGCACTTTTCAAAATTATCCCATACTTTAGTCAAATTTACTAGGTGGTAACATCTACACCCCACCCGACCCCTGCCCAAAATAAGGCAGTACTTGGTATCCTGGCCAAGTTAGGAAATTGTTCTCTATTTCAGTTCTTTTGATGTAATATAAGGAAAGGAGTTTATTAACATAGTCTCTCTCAATTTCTGGAACAAGTCTCTGATCAAATAAGCTTGGTCCACATTACATATATCTCTCCTCTTAAAGACGAACAATTCATATGAATTCACTACAGGCTTACAGTACAAGAGCATACTCAAATTTAGACAATTCATAGTTTCCCAAATAAAGATACTGATGGGATTCCCACCTACCCTGTCCTGACACTGCCCAGTGCTAATGTTATTTCCTTAGCTCACCTCTGTGGAGGACTCTATGCATCTGCTAACTCCTTGTTAAGGAATTAAAGATATTTCATGTACGTGAGTACACGGTTGCTGTCTTTGACCTCAGGACCTCTGGAAGAGCAGTCAGTGCCCTTAGCTGCTGAGCCATCTCTCCAGCCCCTAACTCCCTTTTAAGCAGGCTTCCTCAGGACAGGGCTGGAGGAGGAGAAGGGGCTGCATTGGTGAAAGCAGGCAAGCAAGCAACCTTCTGCTTGTCCCTGTTTGAAATTAGGAATTGGACCAAGACCCTGAAGACGGCTGGGCAGGCAAGGCTGCAGCCACACCTTACGGTCTGTGTGACCCCCAACCCTCGCTGGAGGAAGAGAACCAAGTCTCCTCAGTTTGCAGCTGACCCACACGTGGGTGTGGCCCTCCTCTCCACACACATAAATATCGTGTGATAGTAATGAAAGAAGAATCCACAGCACATTTCTTTTCACTTTTGCTTTGGGGGTGGAGGTTGCCTTAAAAGAAATCAGCAAAGGAACCAAAAAACAAAACAAAGAGGCCAGGCGCCACTGCTCTGGACCTTGACAGACGCGCACGGCCTGCTCCAGCTGCCTTCGGCATCCTTTCCCGATCCACAGAGGAGTGTACGGATGGAAGCTCTACCCTGGCTAGATGACCAGTCACACTGCTATGCTAAGACTTGGCTTGTTAGAGGACATACATGAAAATGACACCGGACAGAACCTGGGAGAGACCACTCAAGTTCAGTCCTTGCAGTTTATTTAAAGCCCACCATGACTTCCAAGGGACTTTCTGACAGGAAGCCAGGTGTACTAGCACATACCTGTAACCCAGGTCTTAGGAGGTAGAGGAAAAAAGGTTAGTAATTCAAGATTATCCTCTGCTGATAGGTAGTAGTTCAAGGCCATCCTGACTTATATGAGACTCTGTTTCCAAAACCTCAAACTATAAAAAGAATATTAAAGAGATGCATGTATCGATATGAAAGAATATATATAATGTTTAAGTGAAAAATAGACAAGAAGAAAGTGATTACAAACAGGGGATATTGTTATTTATTTGTGTAGAAAGCTGGGGGTGACTGGAGTATGTATTTTGTATTTACATGACTGTGGGAACTGACTTTCTCCTCCTATCACGTGGTTATTGGCCTCAAGTTCTCAGGTTTGGTGCAAGTGCCCTTATCCAGTGAGCACGTCTGTTTTAAGTTATGTATATTTATATAGCCTACTTAAAAACTTACCATCAAATAAAATAAAGTCTCCGAATGCCTCACTTCCAGCAACAACACTACAGTAAGACAATAATAAAAAGTTTACGTAGATGAGGCCTGTTGGTCCTACACCTGGCAGCCAATCTGTTGCATCAGGCGTGGACTGCTGTGTGCAGTCCACGTGATTCTGACGGAAAAGGTGGCATGCTTGCTTTTTTCTTGATGAAGTCTATTATAGTTTTCTAATCCATCCCCATAACTTATGGCTACATCAGAATAAAAAGTACATTTCATTTGTTTAGAGCATTAATTCCAACTTCTAATTTTTTTCTGTATTTATGCAAATGTGTGTTCAGGTACACATGTATGTGTGTGCATGTATGTGTGGAGGACAGATAGCACCTCTGGTGGTGTTCTTCAGGTACTGTTTTCTTAAAAATAAAATATCTTATTCTTTTATCTTTGTGTTTCTGATATAAATGCTTAGGTATGCGGAGTTGATTCTCCTACATTTTTATCTGGGTTCTGGAGCTCAGACTCAGGTTGTCAGTCTAGGCCGCCTACTGGGCTTATCAGGTTTTTTAACAAGTTAATTTTACTGACTTGACATGAATTGAGTTTTTGTCAAGGAGAGAACTGGAGAACAAAGAACACTAGGGTGCTCAGAGTCTCACGTTCAGCTTCCTTAGTGATCACACAGAGATGACCCACAGTGATGACCGACAGAGAGGACGACGTGAGTACCCGGAGGACAGCCAAGTCCTCCAGCACTTACCATTCTCAGGCTGAGTCTTCTTCAGTGAGTCAATGAGAGTACGGACGGCTTTTAGAACGAAGATGATTTCTGTGACTTGTTGCCTAAAAAGGTTGAGAGATGATTTCCATTAGGATTTTTAAAGATACAGCATGTATTTTTTTCTCACAAAGTTTGTACAAATAGATAAAATATTGACTACCAAAAAATAAAAAGAGGCTAAAATTCTTATAAAAGGGAAAATCATCAAGCACATAACAAACACGTCAGTGCCATGCTTACTGCCAATCTGTAGTTACCTCACCAAATCTGACGTGCAGTTATGCTTACTAAAATTATCAATGGTAAGGGACAATTCAGTTCCTGAGAATCTGCATTCACAGGGCAGCCCCTGCCACTAGCTACAATTACTTTTGTTTTGTTTTGAGACAGGGCTTTTCTGTGTTATCTTGTTGTCCTGGAACTAGATTTGTAGACCAGGCTAGCCTCAAACTCAGAGATCTGTCTGCCTCTGTCTCCTGAGTGCTTGGATTAAAGCCATTTGCCACTACACTATTTTATAATACATGCTTTAAAAACTTTCTAAAACATGATGTTTTGGTTTCTAGTTAATATTAGTAGAAATCTGCTGGATATTTTATACTGCTGAGGAAAGAGCTCTCAGAACTGCAGTGACTCTCCTTCCTGACTGTATTGTTAATATGACAATCATGAAGCATGCGGACATGAACTCTGAGGCGGCCTCCTTAGCGACATTTAACAATAGCCAGGAAGCACGTAATAAAGGATCCAAGGGTGAGAAGAACACCCTGGTTTCCTCCCTCCCCCAACAGCACTGGAAGTTTTGCTAGGTCGTCCCTTGTATTGCTGTGCTGGTACAGATCTGTATCCCACAGAGAGCCAGGCCTTTCCAGCGCTGCACAGGGCACTCTGTCAAGCCTTTCTTTTACATCTGAGACAGGATCTCGTACAGTTCCCAGGCTGATATCAAGCTTGTAACTGAGGATGACGCTGACCTTCTGATCTTCCTGCCTCATTTCCTGTCTGTGTCACCAGCAGGCCTGCTGATGCAGTTTGGGGACTGAACCATGCCACGCACTCAAGCAACTGGGGGCGTCCCCAGGCATCAGTGCTCTTTGGGAGAAGACTGATGTTGAAATGTCACTTGTAGGAAACACAGAATGAAGCAGCTTCATTAGGTGACTATAAACAGAGCTTAGATTACAGACAGCAGGCAGAGTTGGGGGGACGGCTCAGTGGTTAGGACTGTGTGCTGCTCCTGCAGATGATCTGTGTTTGATTCTGAGAACCTACATCAGTCAGATGGCTCACACTGCCTAGAGCTCTAGCTTCAGGACATTACACACCCCTGGTTTCTTCAGGCACTTGTACTAATGTCCATAATACTAACACATAGATAAAGATAACAAAAATAAAATTTAAAAGAAATATTAAAAGAGCGAATTAAAACTTCAACACAAAAAAATGAAGGAAAGATGTTTTCTGAATTAATATTTATGATCTAGTAATAATATTCACTCAAGGCAGCTTTTATCTCTTCACTTTCAGGAATCAACTTTAATCAATCCATTTTTAATCATGTGCATAATCAAATTACTAGTAAGCTGTCCTTAGGATGTTTCTGTATATACATCTGAAGATGGAGGCCTATAATTTATGATCTAGAAATTTAGAATTCAAGACTGTAGAGGGTTAGTAAGTATTGGTCATTTTTTAAAATGTAATTTTGTGACTTTCACTCATCAAATTAGAAAACTGTAAAATAAACTCTAAATGAGTAAAGAATTTTAAAATCTTAAGAATTGAGGAGAGGGCATTCATATAATCCTGGGGAATCTAAACTGGTATGAAATTGCAGTGAGCAATTTGGCAAGACACAGGAATGATTAACAAAGAAAACTGTATCCTTTGTCAGATAACTTCCAACTTCAGAAATTGATAAAGAAACAATGGGTCATGGGTGATCTGTTTCTCTATGAGCACCTCCTCATGAGGAACTCACTGTCCCTCACTCTTTCCTGACCTGGGCACTTCTTCCCTGTCATACTTTGTTTGTTTTGACTTAAACTCCAGTTTGTACATAAAAAAAAAAAAAAAAGATCTCCGTTGCTGAATTCCACTGAGGTCAGCCCTGCAGCTCCTGCCATGACCACAAGCCGGGCATACAAGAAGGGGCCAGCTTAGGGGCAGGGGCTTTGTTAAACAGGTTAGCAAAAAACAGATTTAAGACAGGGACGGTGACAGAAATCAAGAAATGCCAATCAAACCTAGAAGTGATCTCTTAATTTCTCTTTAGAGAAAAAGATTGTGTTTTCATGCAAATCTACAAGTTCTTATACAGAAACCTCTGGCAGATGACCTATTTTCAGATTCAATATTTTTTTTAGGTTCAAAAGGTAATATGATACATGTATCACATAGTTCTTAATGTACAAGAAAGGCCTGAAGTAGAATAATCATCATCATCATCATGATGTATCTGCAGCAAAGTCTAAGAATACTTACGCTGTAGAGGGCACATACAGTTATCAATGACTTACACTGTACGAATTGCACTTACAATTATCAATGACCTCAGTCCCATCTGGTTCTCTCAAGAAATCTCTTGGTTTCGAGATCTTTGCTACTCATTATGATATCAATGTATTTCCTCCTTAATTAAACACGCACCTTGGGAGAGGGCATTTCCCACTCAGCCTCTCGTCCTCTATGTAGCGATGCAGAACATCCTGAGACCTCTTTAAAAGCACAGAGAGTGCCATCCGTGAGATGTAGCCTTCCTGGGGTGTTGTGACTTTGTTACTGAAGGAAAACTGGAGCAATGTTTCAAAACACATTTTAGAAAATTCTTCTCTCAAACGAATGTCAATCTCTGCTTCTGTAAAATTAGCAATATTTGATTGTTAAAAAATGTCAAAACAGAGCACATTAATAATGAGCTTAGCAACCTAGGAATACAAATACTCTATCAGTAAGATGAAATGCACTGATGTACAACCTATCGTTAATAAAATTTACTAAATATCTAGTAAATAGTTTTTCCTCTAGGAATGTGAAAAACAAGGCTGCCCATAATCCACATGTTCTTTTTTGGTTTTCCTTTCTCAGCTTACCCTGTTTCCATGAAGATATTCTGAAGTGGCCTCCTAAGAAGGGATGAGGGAAATAAGTCTCTGTTGTTCTTCTGAGGATGCCATGGCTTTATTGTGGTAAGAGGTGTACTTGGCTCCTAGCTGCTCTAGAGCCTTGGTGGGAACTCTCCCATCCCACCCCGTCTGAGGCAGAAACCCTGGAAACACGACTTCCTTTCTGCTGGAGAATGAGAATTACTATTCTGTACACAGACTTGCCCAGCTGTGCCTAGGACCCGCCTCCATGGTGAGAGCTCTTCATTTCTAGCCATCATGTCAAGTCTTGAGAACTGTGCAGTTCCTGTGGGAACTTGTAGGCCATTTGGAAAGGTTTTGTGGCTGACAAGTGTGACTATCTTCTTTTTATCGGAAGTATGCTGATATTCTGTGGTATGTTTACTTGGGCCTTTTATCCTTCACTGTTTTGGGCACAGAGTTATCATTTCTAATGTGAGGATATATGCCTTTAGTAATTTCCTTTTCTATATTTCTCTGTTTCCTCCCGGAAGAGATAGTTATCAGAGGTACCAGATAAACACCTCTGACTGATTTTCTTTCTTTCTGATCTTAGCACACATCTTCCCATTGGTTTCTGCTCTATTTTCTCTATAACTACTGTGGTTCGAATAGTCTCTGGTGTTTGAACACTCCACATCCCACAGGTAGAAGTACTGTTTGGGGACGCTTAGGAGGCGTGGCCTTGATGGAGGAGGTGTGTCACTGGGGGTGGGCTTTGAGGTTTCAGAGTCATACACCATTTGCAGTACACATATGTTCTCCCTCTCTCACACACATGGTGTAGGTCTCGATCTCTCTCCATCAGACCCCCCCCCCACTTCTTACTCTTGCTTCCCCTGGGGTTGAAGATACCTACCTCCCCCACCCACCCCCGCAATGGTCTTTCATCCCTCTGGAAGAAGCCCAGTTTCTTTTCTCTACTCACTTCTTTTGGCCTTTCCCTTAGAATCTGTGTGGTCTGGCCATCAGGTCACGCTAAAGAGCCAAGAACCAAGTGATCATGGGAAGCTGCTTAGCATGGAATGTCCTACTATGTGCGTTTACTCCAAGGTAAAGCTGAGGCGACATGTGCTTTATGCAAAGTCCCTGGAGAGTGTGTGAGTGCCTTTCTTTCAGTGTTGGTGAGCTCATACCACACACAGTAGGCTGGGCTATCTGGTGTTGGTACACTTCACACCAAACACAGTAGGTGCGGTTGTCTGGTGCTGGAACATTTCACTCCAAACATGGCAGGTGGAGCTACCTGGTGCTGGTACACTTCACACCATACACCGCAGGCAGAGCTATTGGAAAACTCCTAAGACTAATGCATACCTGATAACTCAGCCCTTAAAATATTTGTACCTAATTTTAATTGTACTCTTAAAATATCTACCATTTTAAATATAAATATTATATAAAAATTAAGTCTGCTTAATTATTTTTCTCTGAAATTCCCATGCTGTACAGGCCAGTTTTTTAAAATGCTGGGGTGAGTGAAAAAACAAAACAAAACATTGGCCTGTGAAGTAAGCAGCAAGAGAGCCTTCTAGTGGCTGAACTGTATAAATGATCCTGGGTCTAGTAAATGTTGGGACTAAGGATATATAACAAACTGCAAACATTTATGGTCTCACAGAAAAAAGTCCCATTATGTCACAATTACTTCTGAGATCTGAACACCTGCTTTAATAACTAGAAATAATAACAGAATTTAGACATATGAGAGGGCATAATGAGTGGAACATGTTCTTTCTTGAGTGGACGGGAGTTCTTTCAATCTAAATACATTCCTTTTTCTAATACTGTCGTACGTATCCTGACTATGAGAGTCTTTCAATCTGACTAGACATATGCTTTTCTTTAATACTGTGGTACGTATCCTCAGAAAGTTTTTCAAGAATGTGATACCTTTCTAGCACAATGCAGTACACAGTAGGCACTCACTGTTTGCTCCTTTAAGAAATGTTAAGAAACCTTTTCCCTACTAAAACCAACTTTCTAAGTGTCAGACTACTCTCTTTTTTCTGTACTACACTCTTTACAATAATCCATGACTTCAGAATCTAGTAAATTCTGTCAACATGCATAACTTCATCAGATTCCAGAAGTACCAAGTGATTCACTTAATCAGAGCTTACATACATGAACAGAGCTATATTTCGCACCTGTGAACGAGGACGGCTGGGAATGGATGGAGCCCCTGTTGAGCATGGTCATCATCTGACCCACAAACGCTTTAGGAATGAGGTTGGCGTACGGGAGGATCTCCGCGCTGATGAGCTGAACAACCTACAGCAAAGGGAGGCAAATCTATTCTTTCCTCGGAAGAGATGGGCCTATTCAAATGACAATTTCTAGAGTAAAAGCTAAATTTTACTTTTTGAAAAAGTAACGAACCTTCTCTGATCGAAGTACATGAACGCTTTACTGTTACTACAACATGACCACTAGCCTGTCTCTTCATCCATCTTACCTACAAGGAGAATCAACACTAAGGTTTACTGCGCTACAGTTTTAACATGTCGATCCTCACCCAACCATAAATATAGAGAAAAATGAGCAGCCATATATGAAACTCACCCACACTAAAATATTCAAAATTAATGTTAAACTTATTTTTCATAACCAGAAATTATGAACTATCAGATAGTAAAGTCATATTCATTTTTGTCTCATGCCTTGACCTAACATACAGTTAGTTTATCCTCTAAAGGAAAAGAAAAGTTTACATGAGGCTTAAACAGCAATGACACTTTACAGAGCTATGACAATGCCTAGACTTTCAAGTCTTCACAGGAAAATAATGTATTTGAGTTACTTCAACATTTAGCTACATCAAAGACAACAGGTCCCAACTCCTTCACCAACCAAAACTTTGAAGCTAAAAAACCTCAAGGTTGGCAAGATGGCTCAGCAGGTACTGAACCCATATAAAAGTGGAAGGCTCCACAACGCTGTCCTCTGACTGGCATACAAGTATACACAGACACACACACACAGACACACAGACACACACAGACACACGCAGACACACACACAGACACATACAGACACACGCAGACATACACAAACACACACAGACACACACACACAGATATACACACAGACACACAGACACACACACACAGATATACACACAGACACACAGACACACGCAGACACACAGAGACACATACAGACACACACAGACACACAGACACACGCAGACACACACACAGACACATACAGACACACGCAGACACACACAAACACACACAGAGAGAGAGAGAGAAAGAGAGGCGTGTATGAGACACGTGTCCTTCCCTACTGACATTAAAGTCTTCACATTCCATTTATCACCCTCAAATACAGTAAAACACAGGAAAAATTTTCTAAGCTTGCTTACTTCAACATCAATACTTTCATTTCTTTGAAATTCTTGAATAGAGAGATTATCTGGAGGTATGCTAAAAAAGAAAAAAGAAAGACTTGATTTCATTTCCTGGACAAACTGGAGATAAACAATATTCAAGTAATAAAACATTAGCTCTTCCTGCTCAGGCCGAGACATTATGGCACACTTAAAAGAAGACGCTTTTAAATTACAGTACTCACTGTAAATGATCTGTTAAAACACTCGGAGCAGTCTTGAACTGAACACATGTAAAACTAAACTTCTCCCAGAATAAGAAGAAAGGTATCCTCACAACTAAAATCACCACTGAGAGTACACCTGATGTTATTTATGCTATCTGATAGTGACATAAAAGACCCTCAATCAAGCCCAATATTAGTTTGTAATACATTAAATTCTTTACAATAAATATAAGAGAACATCCATAAAGAAAAGGCCAAATTTAATTTTCTAAAGCAGAGTTATTACAGCAAGAACAAAGAAGTCAATAGTTCTGAAAGAATCAAGGTGAAGTCTAGCCTTTCTGATTTGGATAGTAAGATAATCATAATGTATAGAATACTGACATATTTGTTTAAGAACAACTGTTACAACAGCAGCTGGAATCAGCCAGTGTTTGTAAGAGCTCTGTCTGCATTCCTCTCATGTATCCTTACTGCAGTCCCAAGAAGTAAGTAGTGTCATCCTAGTCAACAGAAGAGACCAAAGTTGCATGTGCCTAAGAAAGTGTCTACCGGCGTGCCCCAGGTGAGTACAAGGCTCCGACAGGAACCTTCTTTATCTGACATTTAAGTCTATATCATTTTTATATATATAAAATAGCATCAATGCATTTGGTTTAGAGGTGTAGCGTACAGTTTTACACCTACAGCTAGATGGCTAGCCGGCCTTGTTTTATTTGTACACTTTAAATGTAAAGATATACTGAGCACCAGGCCCTCTGCATCAAGCAGTAGTCTCCCCACCACAGTGAGACAGCACCCAAGACACAGACACACCCTTCCAGTTGTGTGTGCAGCCCAGCAGTGGTGCGGTCGGTGACTGTCAGTGGAGAAAGAGTAAGACCCACATCTGAACAGTTGTAGACATAGTCTCCCATCTCTTTAAAGGCTCTCTCTCTATTTAAGATCAATGGGCTGACCTTTTAGTAAAAAGGAAGTCTTCAAGCGTGCTGGCTAATTCTGGCCACATGCTGTCAAATTTCCCAGAGGAAGCATGCTGTCGGGCCACAGGCAGCCCAATGGAAAGGACTTTGAGGAGAGAGGCTACCGCCAGTTTCCATGTGCTTTCAGAAGGGCATGAATACTTCAAACTTAGAGGAACCCTGAGAGTCTGGAGAGAAAGTTCAGTTTGGTTAAGACTGGTTAAAATACACACAGCTACATTCAGTACTAAACTTCAGGTAAAACCATGAAAGCACAGCATGAAGATTGCCACCGGAAAGATGGTTAAGAAAGGCTGATTCTCCTAGAAAGACACACTTCATGTTGTTTGGAACTGAGAACCAGACCCAGGGCCTTCTGTATGCTAGGAAAGACCAGTACCACTAAGCTAACCTCAGCTCTAAAAGCAGCAAGTGTGTGTTTTTTAACTGGACACGGAGTCTCACTATAGTTCAGGCTGTACTCAAACTCACTCTCCTTCTGTCTCAGCCTCCCAAGTGCTGGGTTACAGACGTGCTGCAACAAGAGCTTTAACACGGTCTCAGCTGAACAGGAGTCTTAACTACTTTGAACCTCAGTTCTCTTTCTTTAAAATCACAACAAGGAGACTATCATATAGACTCAAGAACAGAAAATGTACCATTTTGCAACTATCCTGATGTGGTTCTCCCAGCAGAAAGGGCCTCCTGCCTATGAGGCCAATGCTGCTTATGTTCCTGGTGGCTAGGGAGAGCTAACAATCTCAGATTCTTTCATGCTTGAGAAGTAAAATTCCCTGAGTTTTACACTTTTCTCAAATATTTCAATGTACTTTTTCTAATACCGCAATAAATTAATCATGCAAGAATATGAAACCTAGAAAAGGAATTTAGCTTTAGGGTTGTCCTTCAAACAGAGGGAAAGTGAAGAAATAAGAAGAAACATAGTGAACAAATATTTAATTTTTAAAAAGACACCCAAACCTGGTGTTCTACATATGTACCATATAAGGACCTGGCCTCTTAAAGACAAGTCTTTATCCACAGTTAAGCTGCACACTCCCTCTGAGTACCCTGAGTTCTGAACACCCGTAAGACTTGAGGACTCTTTTAAGAACTATATCACATCTACTGTGACAAAGGACCTTGCCAGGCTAGAGGTAGAATTCAGCAGAAAAGCATCTGCCTGGCATTTTAGAGGCTCTGGGTTTAAGCCCTACTACTGAGGTACCCTCACTCCACTCCAAAACATCTCAGATAATAAAAAATGTGTTTGCCAAATACAATTCATGTATTTGAAGTCACTATGAATAACAAATGTTCTTCATTTATCCCAATATACTGCCTAGAGAAATTTCAATAATTTTATAATATCAAATAAAATTATAGAGATTAAAAAAAGATACTTTACCTTAATAATATTCTGGAGGACCTTCTCATTCACCACTGCTTTATGACAGGCCGTTTTTTGATACAAATCCACAACTACTTCTAAAGATCTCTCAGCGAATGGTACGTAATTCAAGGCTACCCATTCCGCCTAGAAAGTAATGTTTTCACATGGAGTTAGAGGGGAGAGACCGAAGGAAATGATATTGTTTTTGAGAAGAAAGCTCCTTTTCCTTACAAGTTCAGGCCTTGGTTCTAGGTCAGATCACATTACATGCAAAGTTTTCCAAAAACAAATGCACTTCATAAAAAATAATTCTCATTCAGGCAAAAGTTACAGCTACTGGGGAAGCACAGAGAGCGTTTCTCAGTATTTCTATGGGGACTGGAAGATGTACTGTGTTGTCAACAGGTTAGGACAGGGTTAGGAAATTTAACTCACCGGTGCAAATAGTTGGATCTATTGTGATTCCATTGTGATGCAAGACAAATAGAATGAGAAAAATTAATACACATTAGAACTACTTTTCGGACTCTATAAATTATAATTTTTATGTTGAGTGAAGAAAATCAGCATGTACGTGCTTTCAAAAGTCTACTTTTGTTATAAGCCAAAACAAAGATATAATTTGCCAACTAAGGCTATGAAAATGTATGTAAAATCCAACTAAATTTCACACCAGCAATGGACAACTTGTTTAGTACACACAGATTTCTTCATCTTGCATTGTAGATATCTATTTAAAGGTAAAATCAGGCTTAGGGATTTACACCCAATTTGTAGAAGAATGGGGCCGCAAAGAAAAAGGGCGAAAAGAAGCTCTCTCCTTTGAAGAGACAAGGGAAGTGACAAGGCACACTCTGAGAAGGACCCTCTGGAGAGGGAGGAGAAGGTAAGCATCAGGGAGGTGATAATACTTCTATTCTGTAACGACACCTGAGTATGAATGAAAGCTTCCTTAGGTAACCAGTCTCCTGATCGGAACTCATTTATAACGTATTGTGGAATAAGCAGTCTGTAAGCTACCTGGTTATACTTTGCATTAGCAATGTGCTTTGTCTCCAGCTGTCCATACTGCGGAGGCTTACAGGAAAACTCTACGAAGGCCAGCAACTGGTCAAATATAGCCGGGTACATTATCTGCATGTTCTCAGGTCCAACACAGATGGCCTGTGGAGCAGAGTGTGAACATTAGGATTCATGGTGTGAACTCTAGAAAGCTCTTCCTGTGTATGCATTTGCTCACCCAGAGACCCTTAAGAATCTCAAGTCCTGTGCCGTCTTTTCACACTGGGAACTCAAGCTTCTTAAACAATTACTAAACAAAAGGTAGTCTCACACTGTTTAGTCAGGTTAAAGGTGCTCTTAATGAAGTATGACTTGCTCTTTGACACAGAGGGGAAAGGTCAAGCCTGTGATGACAAGTGCAGGTGAGGCTGGGGTGTGCATCTGAGACTTGCTACAAACAGTCATGAGACTGGCAGTGGGCCAAGGCGAAGCTGACTGCACTGTAAGTGCTGTAAGCGCATGGACACAACAGCTGATTTGTCCCATGCCTGGTCTGCACACACACGGGTATTAGAGCAGAAACATAAAACATCTTTGAAACAATTATGCAAAACGAGTCTAGTGGTAGGGAGAAGTTTTCAGGTTTTGGAATGACTGTTACATTTTGTTTTCAGTCAAAGCTCAGATAAATTCCCAATAGCCACAATGAATAATTATATTTGTTCTTTTTCTGCTAAAGCAGTTATTAAAAAGTAAACATTCAGGTTTTTCCTTGAAAATAAATGGTGTGCACTGTTTTTTATTACCTTCTATGCATGTATAACAAACCTGAATGTGCAGTTAAGAGAGTCCAAGAATCTGGGAATTCTCCAAATGACAACATTTTTCTGATAGAAAACCTTTTTTATTCACTTTAGGGAACTACATAAGCAATATATTTGTATAATCTAGTCAGAGGGGAAAGTATTGTAGTCTGACTCATGTATTTGAATGTTTGGCCTATGAGGAGTGGTGCTATTAGGAGGAAGTGTGTCACTTTGGAAACAGGGCTTTGAGATTTCATACGTATGTCAAGTCTGGCCAGTGTGGATGAGTCTCCTCCTGATGCCTGTGGGTCAAGATGGAGACTACTCAGCTCCTCTGATGTCTGCCTGCATGCTGCCATGCTTCCTGCCTTCATGATAATGAACTGAACATCTAAAACTATAAACCGGGCCCAACTAAATGTTGTCCTTAATAAGAGTTGTCTTGGTCATGGTGTCCATTCACAGCAATAAGACCCTAATATAAGTATAATAAACTACATTTTTTTCTACAATGGAAAAATTTACAAACTTATTTTGATTTCAGTCATAGAAATTCATGCCCCTCAAACAATATTTGAATGTCAGATTCTATTAATTTTTCAGCTTATTTCCAATTTATTTCCTGAACAATGGAACTATGGTTAAACAGGTAAAGACTATTGTTTAACCTGCCAGCCTCCTGGGCAACGTAGGGTGCTGTAGTTATGTCTGGGGCAGTGCAGGGGTGCCGTGGTTAGGTCCGGGGCAGTGCAGGGGTGCCTGGGTTATTAGCAGAAACCTCCCCAGCGTTTCCGGCTTTCCTGCTGGGAATTAAGGAGCCAGGAACTAGAGCGTGGGTCTGTCTCCTCACAGATGAGCCTTGGCGGCAGAGCATGACTCTCTCATGGCTTGGCTGATTACTGAGTTGGCCTTTTTGGTTACTGTTTGCTTCCTGACATAGTCTCACACTGTAACCAAGGCTGAGCTCAAACTTCATGTGGGCCTTCCTGTCTCAGATTTCCAAGTGCTGCGATTACAACTTTCCTTTCTTTTTTTTCTTAACACATGTATACCTGGTAATGTGTGTGGAGGGCAGAACAGGTCTCGGGAGTTCTTCTGCCATGTGGGCCCTAGGGACCATGATCAGGCTTGGCAGCTCCTTCACCGGCTTAGCCATCCTGTGAGCCTTTGTATAGGATCTTCACAGTTATGAACTGAGGTATCAATTTCCTGGATAACCTAAAAATGCTTTTATTTTGATATGGCCTTGCTTCCCAGTCTGGATTTATTCATGATGTTTTATATCTGTTTATTGATTTGTTGTGAAAAAAAGAATAGGAAAATACAAATTTTAAAGGTGCAGTAAGAAGAGCACCTTTTCAAGCTGACCCTTGTGTCTTAGTATAGGCTATCAACAATCCAGAACTTTGACTAGAATTAGAAGACACAAGCAGCTTCTTAACAACTCAAAACGGACCTGAATTACTTTTCTTTTAAATATCTCAAGAATTAGTTTTAAAAATCTTGACAATCTTAAATTTATCCCAAAGTGTACATACACAGCAATCTCAGAAAATCCTAAATTTATCGTCTGAAATTTACCGTAAAAAAATAGAATAAAGTAAAATAAAAACCCAAGAATCATATTCATTACTGCTGTTATGCAAGCATTAAAATCACGTTACCTTCTGCAGAACATCTAAGGCTGTGAGCACAGCTTCCTGTAAACTTGTCAGGACCGCTTCCGTGTAGGACGGGAGAATGAAAGGAGAGGCGTCGGAACTGATGGGGACAGAGACGGCGCTGTGCAGGATGGCGCCCAGCTTCTGCAGGTCAGCCATGCTGAAGCCGGCTTTTATGTGCTGGTAGAGGGCCGGGAAGATCTGGATTAAGGCCGTAAGGAAAGGCTGGCTGGGGATAAAGGTCAGCTCGTGCACAGTGCTGGGCGGCTCTGTGCTTTCAGAACCAGTTCTGTGCCAGGTGCTCCAGGCCGCCCACCAGAGCTTCAGATCTTCAAGCTCGTCAGTCACGACGGGGACGGGAGGCTCGGAGCTGCATCTTCCAAGCTTCTCTCCAATGGAGTCTGTTCTTACAAATGGCCTGCTCAGGCCTGGGCCTGAGATGTTCCCTATAAGGACAGGCACAGGCTCATTAACTACAGGTGTCTCGGGCTTCTCTGAGTCTCGGACAGGGGACACAATCTGTAGGATTTCCTGGAAGCTTTTCAGGGCGGCCAGGGACACTTCATTGTTTTTACTGAGTGCAGCTGACTGAATGTGATCAAGAAGAACATCCCAAGCTCTTGAAAAGTCTCCTGTATCAAGAAAAGGGGAGGAGTCAGTTAGCATTGCAATGACCAAATTCTCTTAGATACTTTGAAGCACAGCTGATTTATTTTCAGCTTAAATTGACATAGAAATCAAAAGAATAAAATTAGGATCTAATGTACTTAAACTATGACTCATATGGCACAATGGTGGAGCAGAAAGGCACTTGCCACACAAGACTCACAACTGAGCTCCATCCACAGACCCACAAAGCCTGCTGGGTAGCCTGCCTCCACAATCCAGACACCTTACAGTGAGACATCCGGTGCACTCAGGACCCCAAAGCTCAGAGGACAGTGACCCTGTAGGACCCTGCGTGGCAGGGAGGGAGACTGCAGCAAACAGGTGTCGGGAGAGAATCAATCCCCAGCCGTCCTCCATGCCCACCATGCCCGCTGAGCAGAACGCCCTCTCACGCCCTCCCATACATAATAATAAAAATACCACAACCGCGACATAGAGAAAATCTCTATCCATAGGTACGTATATGCTAAGTGGGAACACACCTCCTTAGAGCTTTATTTACTTTTGCCTAAGGAGACTAGAATAAAACTATAGGAGATGAAAGAAGAGCTCTCTGCGGCTCTGTTGCTACCCATCTACCTTTATTAATGATTTAAACACACGATCCCTGCCCACCACCCCTTTTCCCAGTATTAGGGGTTGAACTGGCATTTTCACAGATGGTAGGCAAGTGGTCTATCACTGAACTCTCTGCGGCCTAAGATGTTCTCATTCTCAATCGCCAGGGAGAAGTTATTACAACAGCATGACACATGATTTCAATGTCTAAATGTTTAAAACAAGCTATATATCATGCATAAAATTCACTGTAGTCTTCACATTACAATACCTTCATGCCTCAGACATTTTTTCAGTAGGCTGGCAAGATGGCTGAAGCTGATGACTAGCTTCAGTTCTCATGGCCCACATGGTGGAAGGAGAGGACTCATCCCTCAACGTTTTCCTCTGACCTTCTCTTTTTATATATATCTCATACATATGCTATGGCACGTGTGTGTGTGCTCCCACCACATACACACAATAAACACTGAGAGAAACCACCAACCAGTAAGTTAGCTTGTAAAAGTCTACATATAATTATGTATTGCATATGGGTCTGTTAAAAGCAAATTCACTAGTGTTCACATTATAAAAAATTATTCAAGCCACCTGAGCTGGCTTATATTTTCATGTAAAACATTATAATCAGTACTTAGCAATTCATGCCTGTTGGCATAAAGTAAACACAGGTGTTAACAGTGATGTTTTGTATAGTCCTTCATATGTCAATATGATGTATATTTGCATTTCCATCATATGTAAATCATATACAAAGAGAAAAACCCAAATTAAACAAAAATACACCGGGTGTAGTGGCACACAGCTTTAATCCCAACACTTGAGAGATAGAGGCAGCCTGGTCTACAGAGTGAGTTCCAAGGCTATGTACGAAGACCCAGTCTCAAAAACAAACAAAAACGCTAGAGGAGGCTGGGATGGCCAGGCAGGTAGAGGAGGGCCTGAGTCTGAGTTTAATCTCTAGACCATGCGTTAATAACAACAAGCAAGCAAACAACAGGTGCAGCGGGCATGAGCTTTAATCGCAGAGTGCTTGCTATGCAAGCACGAAGGTCGGAGTTCAAATCCCCCACCCTATATCAAAGCTAGGTGTGGCTGCATGTGATCCTGTAACCTCAGCACTGGGGAGCAGAAAGAGGGGTTCCGGGTTCAGTCAGTGTCCGAGTGTGCAGGGAGTGGATAGAGGGCAATGGCAGGACATCCAGTGTGGTCTACTGACCACCAAGTGCTGCGCTCACCTGCTTGGGCATGGACGCTTCCCGCACAGCACTGCTTGACCAACAGGACCTCCGGTCATTTTTCCATGCTCTCCCCAACGCTGCCATCCAAACCAAAAGCATTTCAACCTCCTCTTGGGTTCTCAGCCGCAAAGCCACTGGCATCCCTATCTGGGCATTCTCAGTTTGGAGCCCTGTCTTGCACACTCTAGGATACATACCATCACCCCTTGCACCTACACTCCGGGCGACCGAAGCACCCATCCGACCCTAGTGCTACAATACAGTCTTTAGAGTTAACATGTTCTCTATAAGAATGAGTCTAAGTTTGGCCGTGCTTGAGAAGCGCTGGTTTGCATGCACAGCCAGCTTCCTCAGCAGCCGCCATGACATTTAATCCCTCACCCCTTCTCTCTCTCTCCCTCTCTCCAGCCAGAGGGATCTTTCTGAACCAAAAATCTGATCCAGTCTCTTTATGGAGCACTTTTGCTTTTCTTTACCTTGTTAGGATGAGGTCCCAAGCTCTGGACACATTTAACACAGCCTGGCCTCCTATGCCTCATCTCAGAGAGTCCGGCGTGCTAGCCTGCTCTCCTCATCTCAGAGAGTCCGGCGTGCTAGCCTGCTCTCCTCATCTCAGAGAGTAGAGTGTGCTAGCCTGATCTCCTCATCTCAGAGAGTCCGGTGTGCTAGCCTGATCTCCTCATCTCAGAGAGTCCGGCGTGCTAGCCTGATCTCCTCATCTCAGAGAGTCCCCCTCAAGTCCAACCATATATGTATTCTGTCCATCATGAGTCCATATCTCCACAAGGCAGTGTATAATCTGGTCTGCAGCCCCTCCCCCCCACCTTAACTTTTCAGATAAAGGCTAGATTTTTTTTCCGAGACATGGTTTCTCTGTGTAGCCCTGGCTGTCCTGGAACTCACTTTGTAGACCAGGCTGGCCTCGAACTCAGAGATCCGCCTGCCTCTGCCTCCCAGGTGCTGGGATTAAAGGTGTGCGTCACCACTGCCCGGCTAGATAAAGGCTAGAGCCAATGACTGGATAGATGGAAGGAAGAGGAGCTGAGAGTTTGGAGGAGGAGCTACGGAGGATAGACGGGGAAGGGGGAGGAGCTACAGAGGATAGGGGGGGAAGGGGAGGAGCTACAGAGGATAGACGGGGGGAGGAGCTACGGAGGATGGGGGGAGGAGCTACAGAGGATAGACGGGGTGGGGGGTGGGGGGGAAGGGGGAGGAGCTACAGAGGATAGACAGAAGTGATATGGGATAACTTAGATGGGAATAGAGTAGTGTAGTGGGAGATCCACCTAATCTAGGCTTATAGCTTGTATTGTTACTGATTGAATTGAGATTTCTTTTACCGGGTAATTGGGTTGGAAAATTACAGCAACAAGTCCACAGTAGGTTCTTTTTCCCTCAATGAAATGAGCATGCACACACATCTACCACACTAAAGCCTACAGTTAAGACTTGACTATTCTTGGGAGGTGGTACAATTTATCAATTCTCAAAGAAATTCCTATGATGTGCCAAGTTTCTCTAACACGAATTCCCTGTCTACGCAGAGAAAGGCAGTATTTGCATACCTAGAGGCTGCAGTAAGTGTCTTCTGGTGTTAAAGATCCGCGCTACTCCGGCCAATGTCAATACCCAGGTCTCAGCCCACTGCTTCTCTGCCGTGTCTCTTGAATGATGAATTAAAATATTTCCACCTCCAGACTCAATCTTTTCTTTGTCTGCAGTTGTAGAAGATTCTCGAACTCGGTCCAGTAGATGAAAGAGTACCTAAATATTTATTTTAAAGATCACATGAAAAGTATTGATGAGTTAGCTTAAGATAAGGCAAAATAGAAGTTATACAAATATTTAGCAGTTTTATTAATCCACATAAATTAGAGAAATTGACTAAAAAGGCAACTGTGTATTCTTATCCTTAAGTTCATGGAATTGGAAAAGTAAATTAACAGACAGAGCACCAGCCGGGACTTGTTTTTTTTTTTTTTTTTTTTTTTCGAGACAGGGTTTCTCTGTGTAGCCCTGGCTGGCCTGGAACTCACTCTGTAGACCAGGCTGGCCTCGAACTCAGAAATCCTCCTGCCTCTGCCTCCCAAGTGCTGGGATTAAAGGTGTGCGCCACCATCGCCCGGCTTCAGCCGGGACTTGTTATAAGTAGTGGATTATAATTAAGACAAGGATCCAGGCCCAGGCAGAAAGTGTTATCATGGGATGTCCAGACTGACCTTAGGACTAAATGAGGTGTTGGAAAAAAAAACAAAGAAGCAAAACTTATTTAGAACTTGGGGAGTTTCTACACTTAAAGGAAAATAAGAACAAAAGGGGGAGGAGCACTGAACAGAGTAGGTATGTTTATGAAACAGAAAACGTCATCGACAAGATGAACTAATAGGTTAGGCACAAGGTCCTGGGTTCAAGTCCCAGCACAGCCACAAAAAGGGAAGGAAGGAAAGAAGGACAGGAGACTACAGGAGAGGAAAGAGGAACTGGAGGGGGAAGAGAAGGAGGAGGAGGAGGAAAGGAAGAGGAGGAGAGGAAGAGGAGGAGGAGGAAGAGAGGAAGAGGAGGAGGAGAGGAAGAGGAGGAGAGGAGGAGGAGGAGGAGGAGGGGGAGGAGGAGAGGAAGAGGAGGAGAGGAAGAGAAGAGGAAGAGGAGGAGAGGAGGAGGAGGGAAGGAGAGGAGGAGGAGGAGAGGAAGAGGAGGAGGAGAGGAGGAAGAGAGGAGGAGGAGGAGAGGAAGAGGAGGAGGAGAGGAGGAGGAGAGGAGGAGGAGAGGAGGAGGAGGAGGAGAGGAAGAGGAGGAGAGGAGGAGGAGGAGGAGGAGGAGGGGAGGAGATCGAAGCAGTGGTGATGGTGACGGTGGCTTTACAAGCAGCTTTAAGGAACTGGTGGCCCTCTCAGGGAGAAAGAGTGGACTGGGGACTGGAGATAACCTCTAGCTTCTGTGGGCACCTGTGCTCTTGTGTGCACCTCTCTCTCTGACGCATGCACACACGCAGACATGCACGCATGCACACACACACACACACACACACACACACTCGCACACACACTCGCACCTGTACACACACACTCGCACGCATACACACACAGCAAAAATAATGAAAATCAATCTTTAAAAATTAATTTGTTTGGGCTGGAGCAATGGCTCAGAGGTTAAGAGCACTGACTGCTCTTCTAGAGGTCCTGAGTTCAAGTCCCAGCAACCACATGGTGGCTCACAACCATCTGTAATGGAATCTGATGCCCTCTTCTGGTGTGTCTGAAGACAGGGACAGTGTACTCACATACATTAAATAAACAAATAAATCTTTCAAAAACATTACATTTGTTCTATTTTCTATGATTTAAAATATGATAAAGCCAATGTTTTTCTTTTGCCACAAAAACAAATGCATTGGAATGATTCTTGAAAAATCAACACATGTAACTGAAAAATGTATCCTGCAATAGCACGTGTCAGCTGAGAGCTGGCAGCCCCAACCATCTTCCGGTACCTTCCAAATCACGGTGTGCCAGGTGGAGTGCTGCAGCAGGGTCCCGTGCGCGCCGATCGTGGAGAACAGGGTCTGCCCCGCGCTCTTCCTCACAGCAGGGCGGGGGTCCACACAAAGCTCCCCCAGTTTTGCATAGAGACACAGCCACAAGCAATCAAACGGGGGCGCGGGGTGGAACGGCCGGTTCAGAGACACTCCTCTCTCCTCGGCCTGCTTCTGCTGAGCTGACTCTTCTTTATTTAATTCCTTTTCAATAGTTTCCCCTCTTTGGAAAAAATAATCTGAAATATTCCACTAAAAAGAAAGGTATGCAAATGTAACTTCATTCACGAATTTTGCTCTAAGCTTCAGAACAGATTCAATACAAGCGTTTCCCTCATCAGTGCCTCTAATCTCAAGAAAAAGTGGCTAATTGTTTTGTCTTATCATTAACTTTTAATGTCCTGTACTTTTTTAATGAAAACTTTCAAGTGTATGTAGAAAAAAATAATTTCAATGTGTTGATATATATATATAGCATCTAGTCATTATGATTCTTAATTATATAGTATACATTAAACTTGTAACTAAAACAATAGCATTGCAACATAACAAAATAATTCCAGTGTCACTTAACTTATATCATACAAAAACCAGACTATCTTCACGTAACACGAAGGCTTTATTCTCAGCAATAGTGAAGTGTGTGGGTTACTGACAGGCTCAGGGCTGTGGCCATCAGCCGGAAGTGGAGGAGGGCGCTCAGCGCTGACTGAGCACTGGGGCAGCCAGCTGCTCTGCCCTCTGACAGCAGGGTAGCCTGTGACTGAGTACAGTCTTCCACGGACGTATTTTTCATAGGAAAATACCAACTTACCTACTTTGAGTGAGAAATTTAAAGTTCAATTTTATGGAATTTCTGAGTCGTAATAAACATTTAGGAGATTCTAAATAAAGTAGTTAACTAACTTAGGAGAGAAATGTAAGTTCAGCTTTACAAACTTTCTCAACTGTAACATGAGGTCAGAGAGTCTAAACAGTTAGATAAACTACAGATATTGGGGGCAGTTCTCTTCATATTTGATTCATATGAAATACCTGCAATATGCTAAGATACTACTTCCATACTCAAGATATATAAAATGAGATTTAAATGTCAATAATTCAAGAATCTACAAGTGCTAAACATACACAGAGCCCTCCACTATAATATGCTGTCTCCTGTGTCTAACAGTATTGTTGACAGACTACGGGTCTACACAAATTGTAAATAAAGTTTTGTTACTAAATAGCCTATGAAAAATGCTATTAAAGTAATATTTAAGGTCACTTAATCTGGATACTACATCAATCATGATTTTCTTTCTTTCTTTTTTTTAGATATAAGATTTATTTATTTTATGTATATGAATACATGCAGCTGTCAGACACACCAGAAGAGGGCATCAAATCCCATTACAGATGGTTCTGAGCCACCATGTGGTTGCTGGGACTTGAACTCAGGACCTCTAAAAGAGTAGTCAGTGCTCTTAACCTCTGGGCCATCTCTCCAGCCCATGATTTTCTTTATATGCATTTACTATTATTGTTTCACAAAATTCTCTCATAAACTCGGCAAAACTCAAACTTCAAAGGTCAGTATATCAAAATTGTTTCAAATGTCCTACTACTAATGGATTGTCTTCGAAATTATTTACTAGTTCATGGAGGCTATGTTTGGTACTTAAAAGTCAATAAAAATTTCAAGAGTCCACCCTATATTTGTAAGCATTCACTGTTAACTGCATAAGTCATTTAAAAAGGATCTTATAAAAAAGCAACAGTACTTACCAATAAGCCTATTGACGTTAAGCTAATATTAAGTTCTTGGTTATGCAGTCCAAAACTACCTGCAACATCTACAACTATCTGTAGGCAAGAACAAGGCATTGTGGGTAGAAAATCTGTCACAACCAACTGAAGACACTGAAAGGCAGTTCTTATTAATGATTCTCTGAAAACAAAAGAGATGGGTAATGTGAATTGGAAACCAAGCAAACTTCTCTTTTAGAATTTCGACAGGGAAGCCCTTCCTGGCTGCACAGCACCTCAACAGTCACATAAGCACTCATGCTTTCTTAGATAAACAAAAGTAAGATTGATGAGACACATAAGATTAACACATAAGATTTGATTCAGTCCCAGCACTTGGGAAGCAGAGACAGGGGGTCTCTGTGAGTCTGAGGGCAGCCAGAGCTACACAGTGAGACTCTCTCAAAAGAGATTAGACTGACCTAGGGGAAGTCTGTGTCAGCTCTAGGCCCCAACTAACAACCCGGAAGCCCTGGGATGATGCCCAAGGAGGAGAGACCGCCACAGCCCCTTTGTGCCTGAGGCACCAACCCTGTCTTCTGTGGCCCAGCGCATGCACAAAGCGTCCTTACTTAATGTCTGAGGACAAGTGTGGCGTGGCTGCTGCTGCTGCTGCTGCCATTTTTAATAGCTAAACAGTATCTTTCAAAATTATCTAAGCCAATTACAGATCTGTTCTGTGAGACAAACACAATATACATTTCACGAGAAGCAGACAGTCTTGGAGAAAAGGTTCAGTGGCATTCTGGCTCGTCCCTCAGTCCACCTGACACACTATCCATCTGAGGAGAGAACTGTAACTGAGGGCTCTCTAACTGCAGGCCTGCAGGAGAGTCTGCGGGCAGTTTTCTGATGGTAACTGATGCAGGAGGACCCTGTGCACTACGGCCTGTGTCACCCCTGGACACCAAGCCAGTAGGCAGTGTCCCCCACGACATCTGCTTTAGCTCCTGCCTTGGCTTCTCTTCATGGTGGACTGTAACTGTGACATAAGCCCAGTGACTCAAGTTTCTTTTGGTCATGGTGTTTATCGCAGAGACTGAACGTAAACTAGAGTTAAATAAAGTGAATAATCGCGTTTTCAATGTTACAGAGTTTCTCAGTACTGAATGCATATGGATTCGTGTCACCCTTACAGCACACATGCTACTCTGTGTTGTAAGAAAATCAGCTTCAACTTGATGCACATCGGTCCTTTTTACTTTAATAATCTTAGTATGTTGTACTATTTAAGGTAAGTTACTATTACAAATACTTAAACATGAATTTCTCTAATACTGTCATTTATCGTCTCCATAGCTTTAATATAACCCTGCCGTGCCCCTGTCACTGAAGAGAGTGTGTGACACTGTCTCTCAGACCCGCATACTGTGACATCCTATCTCAGACCTGCACACCCAGCACCTGCTCAGTGTCTTCACACACGTTCTGTCCTACTGTGCTCTTCCTTCTGTATCCCTATTTATTTAATGGGATGTGACTATTTACCTAGGTCACAAGTATGAGGATCATTCTAGACCGCACTTCTCCCTTTGTCCCCAGTCAATCTGTTAAATACCTCAAACATCTCTCACTTCTAAGAAAGCATTTGTCAGTACTTCCACACTTCCCACTCTCTTCTTGTGCCCTTGTCACAGTGGGATCTGTCAAATGCATATCTGATTACATCACTCTCCTGTGTAAACTCCTCACATGCCTCTCAAACATACTCAAGGTAAGTGCCAATAGCCTTTAGAAGCACATGGTGTCATTTATGTTCTGGTTCCAGCCCCTACACTGGAGCTTTGCTTGGTGTACAGTAAAGTACTTTCTTCCTTGTATTCTCCTTTTAGGGCGGTGGCCATTTATTTGTGTACTCAGAACAGCTAATAAGCTCAGTTCTGGGAATATACTACGCACAGAATAAATGTTTAAGAAACAAATGAATACAGTCATTTTAAAACAATTTCATAAGACCTCCTATTATATGGAGTTCTTTAGATGCATTATAAAATATTGTTAGTTTATCTTATAATAAGATCTTATATTCTACTATGAATGGCACGAAACAGCAAATCTTCTATCCCTTTTGAAGCAAAACAATGCTTGCTTCTAAAGTCCCAGAGCTGCTTGGGTAGGTCTGGAGCACTGTGACGGAGAGCTCGGGCATGAGCAGTGAGGCAGAGATACAGATTCTCACTTCCGGACGTCAGGACGGCTCCCTTCTGTCCGCTTACATGCTGGGTATCCATTTTAAATACTTACCCTTGATCATTTCTGATGGCTCCCATGACTCCAAGAACTAACGGCCATCCAGGCCCAAGACTGTCTCCCTGGCTTTGCAGAATCTGCAACACACATTCTAATTGCTTGAGTCGAATATCTGGATGGTTAATATTGGACATCTCTTTTAATGGGTTCAGTAAAAGCAGCTGCAGTCTCTAAAAAGGGGACAAGAAGCTAATTAGGCAAAGACGTCCAAAACCGTAGGTGGCCTTGTCACAACTGTCAGCCACCCCTCCCATTCCACCCACTGGTATCTTTCTGCAATGTCCTCTCTATGCTGCCCAGTTGGACTTGGGCTCAAGAAATCTCGTGCCTCAGTTTCCCAAGTGCTGGGACTACAGAGTGCAGCACCTAGCTCTGCTGTCCCTGTGAGTTATAGATTCACCTCCATTCACAGCACTGCAGTAAACAGACGTTTTCTAGTGAGAGAACAGAATACGACTTCTCTAGCAGTGATCTTTAGAGCCTTGCCTTCTCTGCTTCCCTTCAGTGTGTACAATTTCAGGGCAAAGGTGGGGCTACCTCTCTGCATAGACCCACCCAGAAACAGACCTCACTAAAGGAAATATATCCTAGCTACACTTAAAGAAAATAATTCCCAATATCTAGTATTATCTTTCATTTACTGTATTAGTATATAGCATGTATTTAAATGTAAAAATATCAAGCATGATACTATAAAAACTAACTATAAAGTTTGAAATTATATGCTTTAATAACAATTATTATTATTAACATAAATGACAAAAAGTCACAAAATTTGTTGAGACAAAAAGCACTCTGTGTTACCTCTTTTGACATCTAAAAAGCACTTCATTAATTTTCTTCTCTCCAAATTTCATTCTTTGTGGTTGGTTTACTAAACAAATATTTAGTAAGCTTTCACTATGCACCAAATACTGATCAGACATTGAGGATATTAAAGCGAGTAGAAAAGGAGTCTAATTTTTTTTTATCACTACTGATTTAGTGTTTGAGTATGCACCATATCATACGCATGGAGGTCAGAGAACAGCTTGCAGGAGTCAGTTCTCTCTTGCAGCTTGTAAGTCTTGGGAATTGAACCCAGGTTGTCAGAATTGATGGCAGTCACCTTTGCCCACTGAGCCATTTTGTCGGTGATGACTTTTTATTTTTTAAAGCCTTAAACCAGAGCTACCAGGTTTGGTGACATATGTCCACGGTTTCAGTACTCAGGAGGCAAAGGCAGGAGGACTGAAAGTCTGAAGCCAGCCAGGACTCTACAGCAAGACCCTGTCTTCAAACATTAAGAGCAGTGGGTGCCCTGAGTGTTAGGGCGCTAACAGCCCAGCACAGCCTTGGGTTCAGCCCCTAGCAAAAGAAGAAACAAACAGAACAACCCTTCGAGCTACAGCAGAGAAAAAGGAAATCACTAAGAAGCAAGCGCCTCAAGAGCAGAGGTCTCTCTGTCCTGCCAACCGTCCCCAATGTGTGACAGTCCACAATGGTGTGCTGAAGTCAAGTGTATAACACAGCTACCAAACAGTGAGACGGTAAGGGGAGTGGTAACGGCTGACAGACACTTAAGTGTACTCAGTGTTGAAACCCTGAAACTTCAGTGAACTCAAAAACAAACAAACACTCCACTGCAAAATATGTGTGAATGGCAAAAATTCTGCACGTCTAAAATGACAAAATTATTGATCGGTGAAATCTATTTTTCGGAGCTGGGTCCTGGCTGAGTGAGCGTGAGCACCTGCGTCCGGACCCACGTCACAAGGCAGCGGCTCGACAACCATCCTCAGCCCCAGCGGCGCACTGGAGCCTGCGGACGGAGCAGTCCCGCTGCATTGGGAGCTCCAGGCTCACTGAGACTGTCTCAAGAGTGAAGCAAGGCGGGCCTGGTCTACAAAAAGTAAAGTGAGCCATGGTAGAGGAAGACATGCACTGTGACCTCTGGCCCCACACGGCCAGCGCACGGCAGCCAGGACCCCAACGTCATGTACTTGCTGCCGCTACACACGCTTTGTCCCTGGGTAAGAGCAGGGAGGGAAGGGTCAGAGCTTCGGGAACTTAATTCAGCATCGTTTGGATGTTTTTTATGAAGACCACCATGAAACTCTGAGTGTTCCAGAGCCTACATGTAAAATAGAGTATTGAGTTTAAGGATTCTGTTTTAGATATTGGCTTGATGACACACATCCTAAAATCCCAGCACTCAGGAGGTAAGGGCAGGAGGCCCAAGAATTCAAGGTCATCCTTGGCTACAAACTGAGGTCAGCTTGCACTACATAAAACAGTCTCATAAAAGAAGATTTAGAGTATCATGAGGTGATATTAACATAAAACTACATCTGTGAGTGACCGGCAAACACCACTTTTACCTGGTTCTGAGAAAGTGGAGGCTCATGGTTAAATGTCAGCCCCGCTTTAATGAGTGACGTCAAAGCTTCTGCTCCCCACTCTCTCATCCGAGAGTTTGGATGCTGGCAGACCTGAACAAACACACAGGGAATAAGATTATATTCAATTATATACCTAAGGTGAGAAACACACATTAACCTGAGAACAGAAATAAACAAAACATTGCAGCTTTTGTTAGTATTTTACAACTTAAAAATATCGTGTATTCAGTAAAAAGAAAAATTATATCTAAAAATTTTCTGTACACTTACCTTCTGAATAAAGGCAAGGGAAGCAAGAGAGAAAAACAAAAGACAAGATGAAATCGAAACAAGCCACAGGAACGGAAGGAGTGTCACAGAAACAAAGGCACTAACCCTAAAGGGTTGTTTGTTGCTGTTCTTTTGCATTGGGCTTAGGGGTCAAACCCTTCAGCACCTGGTAAGACAGTTCAGTTTACACAACACTATCCTGAGCTCAATCTCTGAGAGGTTGGCTGACTCATAAAGCAATCTGATTTATAAGTAACATCATTTGTTAGTAAATTTAATCCCCCCAAGTGGGTAAAATCTTAGGAAGAAGGACAGTATCTTTCTCAGGCTTCTAAGTTGACATGAAGTGATCATGGTCCCCGACTACACACAAGCGTGTGTGTCAGCGGAAGATGCTGGAGTTAAACGCCAGCTCTTTATCAAGGCTTGTCTCTCTCCATCAGGTCCTGCCACTCTCACTGTCGGTGACCTCGTGGCAGCACCCTGCTCCCCTGCTACCTCCACCATTATGTGTAACTCACTCTCATCCCAAACTGCTTCAAAACTTCAGAACTACCTGAAATTGAGGGATCAAGAGACTGTGATGGAAGGAGGCAGATGCGAGCACACAGCTGACAGCACCGCCATTTTATAAGTTAAACACTTACCCACTGTTTACAAGATAACCCTTCCCCAAGCTAAGTACTGCACAACTATAGTCCTCTGATAAAAATACACTGCATGAGGAAGGAGGGGAGGCTAACATGTCATTATGTTGGATCATAAGATCAATGGACATGATTTTATCAGTAAACAATGATAGTATTTAAGCAAGACACTTCACCTCAAGTAGATGGCCAGTCAGAGGTCTCCATAAAATCTCTATCCTGTGCATATTAACAAGACCAGTTTCTAATAGTTTGGCAACAGCAAAAAGAGATGGTTCCTAAGGAGGAAACATATTACACTTTGGTATGTTGAAGAGAATTCTGTGATGACTAGGAATAAAATAGAGCATTACAGTGATTAAATTATGATTAGTTTGTATATGTAAAGTTAGCAGGAAGTACAGTAGAACCTATTACCATGAGACACATCTTTCTGCTCCCTTAAAACACCACCTATAGTTACCACCAAAGTATATTGGCACAAAAGTGAATAAGTTACAGATCTTAAGAGATCTAGAAATCTAATTTTTTTTTAAAAAAATATGTATTCTAAATATTTTTATGGTATTTGCAACATTTGCAACATGGAAATGTTTAACAGTATCTTTTTCTTTCCTAATAAAAGCCAGTAAGCTAAGTTGCACTGGGGATTTAAGACAAATGTGGCATGAGCTAATCTATAGATGACCTAAGAATTGTGGTAGAAAATTGCTATTTATGGAGAAATAAGGTATAAGTTTAAGACTGATATCTACAAAGTTTTAACTGCCTGGTATCTCATCTTGATTAGGCCACTGAATAGCTACATAACTTACATAAATTACAGTATCTATTGAAAAGTTTAATGTATAAAGTGGAGATAATAGTATACAATTAGATTGTGTCAGAAAGTAAGTCTCCCTAACTAATGACTACCTAGGATCACCACTTCTCTTTCCTCCTCATTGAATGAGGTATACATCATAACGATCTGTAGCACTTCAAAGAACATATACATGGTCTAGATTCATACCTGAAGAAGTTTTAACAACTTTTTTGTTTGTTTGTTTGTTTTTTCAAGACAAGACAGGGTTTCTCTGTATAGCCCTGTCTGTCCTGGAACTCACTCTGTAGACCAGGCTGGCCTTGAACTCAGAGCTCCACCTGCCTCTGCCTCCTGAGTGCTGGAATTAAAGGCATGTGCCAGTGGCTTATCTTCACATTTGGAAGTGATCAGACTATGCTTATTTTTAAATGTAAAAAGGGGGCTGGAGAGTTGGCTCATTGGTTGAGAGTACTGGCTGCTCCTGCACAGGACTCAAGTTCAGTTCCTAGAGCCCACATTGGTGCTTATACTACCTGTAACTCCAGGGGATCTTACACCTTCTGGCCTCTAAGGGCGTAGACACACACACACACACACACACACACACACACACACACGCAAAGGGCTTCATTCTATTTCTATATAGTGCTAGGACCTCAGGACAATCAGACATGCACTGTGAGTTGCTCTCTCAGCTAACAACGTATTTATTTATTTTTTTCTGTATATATTTTTACTGTGATTGAATCAAACCCAAGACCTCCCACAATGTTGGCAAGTGCTTTACCACTGAAAGCTGTTAGCCTCAAACATTTCATTTCAAATAGAAATTTCTAAAATATGGTTAAGTTCAAGTTTCTCTGTGCTTTACAAATTTAATAGAAAATATTTTGGGTACAGAAAGAATTGTTCTTGAATGCTAATATGCAGAAGTCCTGTTCTATACTTACCTGGCAGGGAAGACAGAATCTTGCTCTATTTACTCAATTAATGGACAATGAAAATGTTTAATTTTAAGGTGAAGAGAATCATCATCTTCAGAAGAAACAATCAGTTCCTGATCTTCCATTCCAGTGAGGGCAAACCCACCACCCAAATCTGTAACACGCTTCCTAATTGCAGTCTTGTACTTCCTACACTGTAAGTGGTAAATGCAAGCACTGTTTGTGAAAGCTATGTATAAAAGCTGTGTTGCATTATTTATAAAATATAAGAAAATTCAGCATATAAGGAAGAAGGGACATAACTTTAAACCTACTACACCCTTGGACAAATCACAAGCCACATCATGCCTTCTCTACTCCTCCTCCTGCAAACGGTAAACACCTGACAGGCCACTGTGAACAAAACCCCATCCTACCAATCAAACACTAGCGTGACTTATATACCTTGTATAACTAAAAAGAAATGTAGATTACCACACCTTATTATTTCCATAGGCCATATCCATTGCTTCTAGAGATAAGGAACAAAGTGCATTTATTAAATGATGCAAAGATACGTCATCAAGATACCTAAAATGAAAATGAAAAAGACAATTTCATCTCAAATATACAGCTCGAAACAGTGAGGCTGTCAGTTTACAACACGGACTTACTGTGAGCTTTCAAACAGCCTGGAGAGGATGTTGGAGATCACTGGCAGGTCTGTCATCACCGCTGTCGTCAGAACCTAAAGGACGGGGGAAGTCAGGTGGAGCGTGCTGGCGTTTCAGGAAGCCCCCACTGGTCACAGGGCTGTCACTTACTGTACTGGGCCCTTCCACTGCCCTGCCAGGCTTCAGGGCACCACCACTGCTAGGCTTTAGTCCCAGAATCCACACAAGATGCTAAAAAGTAAAACAAGATAAAACCGTAAAAATTCTAATAACTAAAGTCAGTGGTAATAGCTAGAATTGAAAATTAAAATCAGTAATATCCTACTAATTCGAATCAAAGTAATTAGCGCCATTCATATGAAATAACTGTAGCGTGCACACTCGGTGGAGTTTACGGCGCTGTATGCAGTCCGTTACATCCTAACACACTCCCAGTGCTCGTTCACTCCTTACCACGTCTCCTGCCTCATACCACCTCTTAGGCCTTCCTAAAGGACCAGCAGGCACTGCCTAACTGTCAGCAGTCATACATCTAGAGTCCAATACCGCAGCGTACCTGAAGAGTTGCCAAAACGAGCTGCCATGACGTCCCCAGAACAGCACCATGGCAGTGTGCCAAGTTAAGTAGAGTCCTCATGCACTGGATATTTTTGGAAGTCAGCTATGTTGAGAAGAGATAGATTTGTAGCAACTGCTATAGATTCTTAAAAATTAACAGCTTACAGATCAGCATGAATGCATTCAAAGACTGTCTTAAATGAAAAACAAGAATGCTAGGAAAAGAAGTTTGGGTGGTTTCATAAAACACACAGTTGTGTTACCAGAGCTGGACTGACAGCTCATGGAGTAAAGTGTTTGCCACATCGCTGAGGGCCATGCAGGAGGAATGACGAATGGCTTTAGAACTCACGAAATGCGGCCCACCTGTTACCATAGCCACACGGGTGAGCCTCAGTGTGGCACGGCCCCGAGGACCACGTGTCCTGCTCCACTTGCTGCCCTCACGTTCCTCTTAGTCTAAGAATTATATGAAAACTCTAAGGGGCTTCCAGCCCCTCACTGGGCAGTGTCTCTGCCTCACTCACAGTAATAGTGTTTGATCTTTCAGGCATTGCTGCTGGGGCAGATTAATGATTCTATCACCACCCTAGAGAAGAACTTAGATACTTAGATTGTCAGCAATGACCACCACCTTTAGACAACAGTTGTTAGTGAAGCTCGGTTAAGACGTTTTTGCGACTACTGGCTCTGATGTAGAAAATCTTAGGGAGCAGTCTGAGGCTCAGAGAGGCACACTCTCAATAGTTAAGCTAGGGAGCTTTTATAGTCGGGGAGCAAGAACAGTGGCAGCACTGGCTGATGTGACTCGACTGAGGCTGGACTGGGGATGATTTATTCCTTGTACCCATGTTTGCCCTCAGCTTCCTGATATGATGTATTAAGATAAGCTGATGAGTAGATATGCATTCCGAGGATTTAAGGTAGATATGACTAATTTTTATATAAAAGTTTAGATTTGTTATTTTAAGAATTTTATACAATTACTTTTAAAGATAAATAATAATGACTTTCCTTGTAACTGCAAACTGCTGCCTGCCAGAAAGATAAACTGGCTGAGACAAGTACCTTGCTTGCTTCCACTTTGTTAATCTATAACAAGTTGCTTAGCTATGAATATACATGGTCTTTTGGGGAATAATTTGGTTTCTTCACCTGTACTACTTAATGTTATTTCTTGTAAAGGTATAGAGGAACACACTGTGTTTTCATATTCATTACTAGAAGAAAACTAAATGTGACCACATTGTATACTGCTTGAAAGATTCTGCTGGGATATATAAGCTATGGAAGAAAGAATAAAGTGTGGAGGGCTGGGACATTGCTCCTTCCATCCATCAACTGTGTATCTGTGTGTGTGTGTGTGAAATGCTTGGAGCCTGCTTGCTGGAGCTTTCCTCTAACCATTCAGTGCGTGAATGTGTATCTGTCTGTCTGTCTGTCTGTCTGTCTGTCTGTCTGTCTGTGTATATGTATTTACTTGTGTGTATGAAGCTATTGGACTCTGCCTTTTGTTTCATCCACTGTTCCCGCAGAGAAAAGTCTGCTGAGTAACTTCTCTAATCGCGGGCTGCCATTGGGATCAGCCCCTGTAGGTATCTGGACCCACCACCATTAGTGGCTCTAAGCACTGACCCTCAATGACTGCCTGCCTCAGTTTACCCACCAACTTGATGCCAAAACCACATAAGTGTGAGGGTTGAGGCTCAGATCCCCATAACCCATGTTAATGCTGGGAGAGCACTGTGACTCGGCTATAGCTCCAGCCATGGGGAGGTGGACGGGCCACCTAGACTAGCAGGAGGCTGGCTCTACAGTCAGGTGACTTAGAAACCATGCATCAGCATCAGCAGGATGTGAAGCAGTAGGAAGACGGCAGACGACGACCTCTGGCCTCTACACACAAACACATATGCACACTTGCTGGGCTACACACGGGCTGACATACATAGCAATAGGCAACACACATGCATGCACAAAGGAAGTTGAGTTAGTATGCCAGTTCTAATAATGTCAAGAAAATAGATAATTCCTTTGTTCAGGACCATCCTCCAGGACAGAGAATCTCAGAAAGCAATACCATTTGGAAAGTACAAAACTGGAGCACAACAGAAGCCCTTGACCACTAACTGGTAACCACAATAACCCCCACCCTAGTCAAATTACCATCACTGTTCCTTGAGGCTGTACTGCGAGGGGCTGACCCACGGCCACGACCTGCTGGTGAGACTCGCTGGACGGGCTGATCATCATAACACTTTGGCCCTGGATAGAATATGCTAGAACACAATAGAGAGCCTCAGTGCAGCACAGAGCTCACAGTTCATTCAAGGTACTATTTATTATACTGCAAAAAATTAATCGAAATAAAGCTCGACCCTTACAACTAAACAGCAGTGCTATTATTCAGATGTATGCAAATATCTGAAGACTCTTAACACTAATAGAAGCAAACGTGAAGGAATTTTCCATGTAAGTTGCTGTAATTATAGAACGCTGGTAGCACGTTTTATGAGAAAAACAGAATTAGAACACATTAAGTATTTTAAACATGAATTGATGTGTACTTTTCTAGTTATAGGAAAATAAATTTTGAGTGTGAAATCTGGGTATCACATTGAAATATATATAAATTAAATGTAATAAACCTTAGTGTTCTCAAAGTATTAGCCAAAAAAATTTAGTTTTTTAATGTTAGTGTAACATAAGTGGTGGAAATATTATAGTTCTACTAGGCCAACCAGAAAACCAGTAGTCATCACTTCAACAACGTACTATAGTTACAAAGGAGTGTCATATTTATATTATGTATCTGTATAATTATTACTTAACATTGCTATTACAATATTATTCTTCTCTCCACCTTTTTTAAGGGATGAGCAGAAGAGAAGAGGCATATTCTGTGGGACACATGGGAAAGAGAAACAGAGTCCAATGACCCTAAGCCTCATCTTCACTCTTCCCTTTCAGGAGAGAAAAGAACTGTTTGAAGAAGAGGACAAAATGGAAGGGCTGGAGCACACCAGCCCGGCGGGAGCACCGTCCACGTGGGACAGCAGGAGGCCTGAGCGAGGAGTTTCTACTCCCGTTCTCTGTTGGCATCCCAGTAGACGGAGAGAGCGGTGTAGCTTAGCACTTACATTTATTGGAGAGTGTAGCTGCGGTGGTGGCGTTCAACACAGTCAGAGCATAATGTGGAGGCAAGGAGCCTTTGCATATGGCGGTGATGAAGGCGTCTCTTGAGGTTACGAGGCCCAGTCTCCCACAGAGAGCAGCCATGGTCAGTTCAGCCTTCAAAATGTTCTCAGTGGCAGCCTCATCTGTGCTGGAAGACAAGCGCTCTGTTTACCTTACCCGCTGATCTCAGCTCTGTTTCAGAACACGATTCGGGCGTATGCATTCAGGAAGGTTTCAAGAAAGGCTAAAACCACTGTACTTAGGATGGAATTTTAATCAAGTAACCACAAATCTAAAAACCTGACCTATATCATGTAATACAGTTCATAGGTGGAAAAAAGAACTTAAAGATTAAACTAAAAATATCAAGCATTTTACTTGTTTACTAAGACAGGGTGTTTACTCCAGGCTGGCCTCAAACTCATTCCAATCTACCTTCATCAACCTCCCAAGTGCTGGGATTCCGGGCAGGAACCACCATGCCTGGCATCAGACATCTTAAAGTCAGTTAACTCTGGGAGAAATATCAAGCAAATTATCATCGCTGCAAAGGCGGTGGCAAGCCTTGACATGGTGCATTGCTCCGTAATTTGAAAGCTGTATTTTTGATTAAAGCGTCATGACTATTCTAGTGGGAGTCCAGAGCAAACACAGGCTCAGAGAGGGTGGTCAGGAGCAATGCTCTTAAAGAAGTAAGGAGACGGCAATGTTAATTGCCCCACTTTCATCACGACAGTGTGCACACAAATTATCATACTGCACATGAAATTTAAAAAGAGCATCAAAGTTCTACTCACACAGAAAACTAGGGGTAGAAAATAAATTCCTGGGACAAAGGGGAGTAAATGTGTTGTGATTTTAACTGCAATGACGAACGTAAAGCTTGACGTATGTACTGTGATGTACGTAAAGCAATGACATATATGTTGTGGTTTTAACTGCAATGACGGATGCAAAGCTCACAGACGGACGTAAAGCTCACAGATGGACGTAAAGCTCACAGACGGACGTAAAGCTCACAGACGGACGTAAAGCTCACAGACGTAATACCTGGCGTCGAGAAGAAGTGACAGCGCGGCGAGAAGACCGCACCAGCAGGCGCTCACCATCTCTTCCCAAACAGCTCTGCTCACTTCAAAGGAAATACAACACTAATCAGGCTACACCGTTACAGCAAGCTGTCAAGTCCATAAAACTCAATACCTCAGTTATTAGGCATCAAACATTAGTATTTAAAATATCCAAATAATGAAAATGTAGAAGCTGTGATAGTTTCATAATAAAAAAATCTTGAAGTTGTTTTAAAACATGATAGTTAAAACAAGATAGTCCACTATCTCAGTTAAGAAATAATCTTTTAAAAAATACAAAATGCCAGTTCCATTTCCTTCCAAACTGTCCATCTGTGTGACCAACTGGAAATTAGTATGGACTACAGTGTAAAATGTTTGCTTGGCTAGAACACCATTATGTATGTTGAGAATCAAGCGTAAGTAAGTACACCGAATCAAATGGCATTGGGCACCTCACAGTTGGAGATGAAATTTACAAATTTGTAAAATTAGAGCTGACTTTGTAGAAATGACCTACAAAGAGAGAACCTGGGGTGTCGTCATGGTCTTTAGTACAAGGCAGCAGACATTTCAAATCCAGACACTTGAGAGGTGTCCTTTCTGGCCAAGCGGCAAGGAGCACATCTAGTGCCCACAGGTCAGTCTCAGCTCTCTCTGACTAACCCCTGGACTGGACTAGAACCTTGTGAGGTCAATGAGAGCACCTTGTGTGGAGCTGTAAAGGGGACCAAGAGAACACAGGAGGAACACGAGACATGTCAAAAGAACACTATCCAGACTGAGAGGAGCATCACTAGGGGATGGACGGCCAGTGATTATAAGCCAATAAAAATCCCCTTATATTCTAAAGCGAACATCTCCAAAAACCGATATTTTTGCTTCCTTATATACTGATACATCAAATTAGTAGCTAAGTTAAAATAGGAATTGCCCTGTGCTAATCTTAGAATGAATAAACAACTTGGGATATATCCTTCTAACAATGTCAAGGTCATATAAAACAAGAATTGAAGAACTGTTTTCCACATTGTAGGAAGATATCCACACACAGCGATAAATTCAAACACAATGGACCACAAGGTAAAACACTGGGACAACTGGTAAATACGAACAGGACCTAGGTTAATATTAAATACTAGACTGACCCTAATTTCTAATAGTGGCTGCATCAGAATGGGGGAGACTACAATTAGTTTTAGAAAATCACGTCCAAGTAGTAAGGGGCAGTGGGACAGCAGGTCTAGAACTCCATCTCAAATAGCTCAGAAAAAAAATATAGTGACATGTATACAAAATAAAGAGAAAGGCAAGATCAGCGTGGCAAAGCTTTAATAACAGGGAACTAAGGGTAAGTGGTAACACAGGGACATTCCCTCAACCCTCCCTATTGTTCCGAGTACTGAAGAATATCGATGACAAGCAGGGCCGCAGCTCACCTGTTTCCTGGTCCGTCTGGTCTGACGCTGCCTGCTCATCTCGCCGTTCTGATGACTGTGAAGACGCCCCTTCCGTGACAGCGGGACACTCTGCTTCTACCTCTCCTAACTCCCCTTCTATCATTGTGGTGATTCCACGGACGAGATCTAACAGGCAGTGGAATGCCACGGACATGGCGTAGCCTTCTGGGATAGTTGGGGGTTCAACTTTGTCCAGCATCTCTAGGCTGAAATCACGAGAAATACAAGCACTGATGAGAAGCCACGGGAAAGAACCACGGAAAACCATTTCCATAATTTGTAGACTCTAAAAATTACTAATAGGAAGACAAAAAAGAAAAAAAAGGAAGGGACCTTACTGAGCTGGTTTCATTTGGAGCAGGATCTCCAGTACTTTAAAATGATCAGAGGGGCTGGAGAGAGGGCTCAGTGGATCAAAGGTGCTTGCTACAAAGGGTTTGATCCCTTAGACACACATGACAGAAGAGGGAACTGACTCCTGAAAGCAGTACTATAACCTTCACACCTGTGCTATGGGGCACATACATGTGTACACACACACACACACACAAAATGCATTTTTTTTAATGTAAAAAAAATGATCAGAAAAATTAAGGCCTCGCTGATACCATAACATCTACTTGATATATGGCGACATCTTCACTATTCTTTGGTGTAAGAAATATAAAAACTAACAGAAAATACATTAACATAGAATATGACACTTCTCAACCTCTTACCTTTAAAGTGACATAAAAGATAAAATAAACCCACAAAGAGGAAGATGCTTTTACATCAGAGAAAGCACAACCCTGAGATACCCAGAGCACAGGTGACCTCAGAGATCATCAGCCAACAGTGCAGTAGCACTGAGGGACATCTGTGTGTCAAGCTCAACTCTACTCCCCAGGAGCAAGTGTTCAGAAAGCAGACAGTAAGTCTTATGTGCTGGGTTAGGACAAGTGAGGGACTGTGGCTCTGAATCCCTCAAAACGGCCGTTTCTCAGGCTAAGAACACACCGACGAATTCACCAGCAAAGAATGAATGATAATAGTTGTAAGTTGTATTCACATCCAAAGAAAAGGAGATGTCAGAGCCCTATCTCTTGTACACACAACTAACTCGAAATAAACCAGTGACCTGAATATAAAAGGAATTACACAACTCATACATGTGTGCCTATGTTTCTTCCTATGATTCAAGCCTCTGTCTCCTCTCACAACAATTCGTTAGATACGACACCAAAAGCACAATTAAAAAATAGGTAAGCTGACTCCATCAAAATTGAAAACTACACTGTTCCACGGGCAGTAGCAAGAAAAAGACAACTTACAGAACAGCAGAACGCTTCTGCAGCTCATGTGTACACAAGAATTACACATGCACACGCAGGAAAGTCCTAGAATTTAGCTCTGGGACAACTTCCATCTCATAGACTAATTAGGTTAAATAAAGTTGAATTTGCCAAAGGGAACTCTACTCTAGACGAGCTAGGTCCACGAGGTCTAAGAGTCAAGCCACACACTTAACTACAAAGCTATGTAGGACAAGGGAGTCAACTCAGGTAAATAAATCACATTTTGTTTATAGCGCTGTTAGCACCCTACAAGTAGAAAATTTAGTCCTGCTCAAAATTCTCAGAATATGACAAAACAAAGTAAGCTCCAAAATGTATTAGCAATATTAAATATAATGTAGCCAGAAATACTTCAGAATTAAACATCATCTTCAGTGGTATATTTATTATGAAATCATGTTGCTGCTACTTACTAGGTGGCTTTGGCACTGCCTTGCACTGTAATCGTCAGGATGGGTATCCAGGCTCCTCGGTACTCAAAGGCCGGCAGCAGTGTGACCCCTGCGCCAATGCCCACCACCCCTGAGTTAGCTGGGGCGGAGGCTGGGCCGCCAGCATTATTGTTTCCTGTTAGGAAAGGAGGAAAAGCAAGCATACCAACTTATTCCTTGATTTCAAGCCAATAAATTCAAATGTATACTCAGACTTAAAGATTCTGTGCTCTCAAGTGTGACACCTATAAATGACATCTGTTGACTGACTCTGTTTTACCCAGAGAGTCTATTTCCTTTAAATAACCACTTCATTTTTTAATATAAAAATGACTAGAACACTTAAGTAGGTAGCTCTGTTGGTAAAGCGTTTGTCACACAGGCGTGACGGCTTGAGTCTGCTCTTCAGTGCCACATAGGCGTGTTTTATTCTCCAGTACAGTAAGGTGTGTGTGTGTGTGTGTGTGTGTGTGTGTGTGTGTGTGTGTGTGTGTGAGACTTAAAGAAAATGGCAGAAGTTACTTTAACCTCAGCCTCACAGTAATTGAAGAAAACATGCAACTGGACAGAGAAACTCCAACTTGAACAAGCTGATGGACACAGAAAGGAGTGCTGGACTTTGCTCCTCAGAGAGCCCTGGCTGGTGATGCGCACTGGGGAGGCAGAGGTAAGCAGACCCAGCACCTTGCTAGTCATCCAGCTCACCTAACCAATGAGCCCCAGGTCCCAGGGTAAGAACTGTCTCAAAACACAAGGTCGGCAGCTCCTAGTAAATGACAATCAAGGTTGCTCTCTGGCCTACACACACACACACACACACACACACACACACACACGACCTATGCCTGCACATATATGAACACATACAGTTATAGGAATAAACAAAAATACAAATCATTTTAAAATATTTTACAAAATTTATATTTTACAAAAATATAAATCTTTACTCTCAGTAGGTGGTTTAAATTTGTATAGCATAAATTTCTCTCATAAAACTGACTCCTGTAAACCAAGGGAGAAAGTGAAGACAAATATGACGACGACGAAGACGACGATGTTACCGGCTTGGTTGGCTGTGGCAGGATTTCCAGTAGGAGGGACAAGAAACAGAGACTGGATAAAAGAGCCCAGAGCGTTCACGATGTCTCGGAAAACCTTGGTGGAATGTTGCTTCATGTCATATGACTGACAAAATGATCTGCAAAGTAATTTTAAACATTTCTGAGAAAAGCATTTTAATGTATTATAATATTCACATTTTAATAGTCAGTAATATTGCTTAATATTTACAATTCCATATTTGGTGTCATTCTTTATGCCTGAGTGGTTTCTCTAATGCGGGTTAGAAACAAAGGTTTATTTGACAAAGGTCAAACAAACAAAAAAGAAAAAGAAATGCTGGCTTCATCTGCTTAGTGAATGATGGCTCACTACCCAGGGCTCTGACCTCTCCCGGGTCCTCCTGGGCTCCCAGCGCTGACTCCTTTGGAAAGCATCACTAATACTTGCACATAGGCACTGAGCTCTTCCTAACTCAGCCCACGGCTGTGTGTAACAGACACCGGCTGTGACTTTACCTCAGGAGCTGAGGCTGCACACAGAGCCTGTGCATCGATTCCACGGCAGCAGCTCGAAGCCACTGTGGCTTGTCTGCGTCCAGAAACTTCACCAGAAGTGACAGAAATATTTCACACTCAGTCACCTAAAAAGAACAGAGTTTTAAACATTCAAGTCAAAAAGAAATGATAATAACAATCTGAAATCATCTTCACAGTAACTAGAATAAAATGCAGAACTAGTTCAGCAGAAAACAGCCAGTTTCCGTCTCTACCTGAAACACTAACGATCTGCTAAAACAGTTCACTTGACCCTGTTCTTCAGAAAACATGGCACACCATCTTGCCATCTCTAGCCCTGCAAACTGCTAACAGATGTACGAGCTAACCTTCAGTAATACTCCACTTATATGCTAAAAGCAGAGGCTGTCTGGCCTTGTGGTGGCTTAGCTAGACTTATGTGTTTCAATGTCTGGCCCATAGGGAGTGGCATTACTAGGCAGTATGGCCTTGTTGGAGAAGTATGTCACCGTGGAGGCTGGCTCTGAGATCTTATATATAAGCTCAGGCTACGCGCAGTGACTCAGTCTCCTTCTGCTGCCTGGGAATCGAGCCTCTGGGCTTTCGAGACAAGGGCAGAAGAAAGGGACGATAAGACCTCCCTCTGCTGAGGGAGGCATGTGTCTGGGTATCACTGCTCAGAGGCCCAGAGGCTGTTGTGAGGCTGTGGAGGCACAATCAGTCTGCTTCCAGGCTACGATGAGACAAGTGGCTCTTGTGACGTCCCCCAAACCTAACTCAGGCCCCAAGTAATACAATCAGCTGTCTAAGGACCAAAGCCTTTGAAACCAGGAGCCAAGGAGTAAGCCTTCCCTCCTTTAAGTCCGTAACTCGGGTATTCTACCAGAGAAACAAGAATGCACACAATTGTATATAAAAACATGCCTAGAAATGAACACTTACCAAAAGACTGTAAAACTGCTTGATCAGAACAGACACCACTCTCAGTAAACGCATGCAAATAGGAAAATACGGTTTTTCAACTGGTGCTGGAGAAGATGACGTGCTGGAACCTTGTCTGAACTTTATATTTGGAGAAAAGAGCTTGATCACAAGCGGACACACCCTTTCTTTGAGGAGAAAACTGAATTCTTGATGCTATTTGCAAAGGAAAAAAATTACTGAGTTTGTAGTGATACTTCTAAAAATTTAGATTATCATAAATGATCTAAATTAATGAGTTTATCTTTTTCTTAGTAAGTTTTGTTCTTTGACAATTTTGTAATGTAAATACATTCCAGTTACTCTACCTTCTCTCCAATGTTTGCTATGCTCCTCTCCCATCCACCTCATGCCCCGTTCCTTACACATCTCTTTCCCACATTCACTGTCTCTTATTTGTTTCCCAAAGATTTTAACCAGCATTGTTTGTGTAATCAGGTACTATCTAACTGATCTAGCTGATCACCTGAAATCTGAATGATTAAAATAATAAAATGTATTTGAAGTTCACCATTAAATGCAGATTAAGCCTTGTATTTTCACTAAAGTGAAGATTACTCGTTACTATCAATCATATCTAATTAATATTTTCAAAACGGATAACATTGGGTAAGATATTTCACTATTGGGTAAGATGCTTGCCTCTCTCCCAGAATCTGATAGTTGCCAATAAATCAGCAATGAGTAGTACTGCCTGATGAGGCCCTTTGTATATTTTACAAAGAGGTTTGAAATATGTACTGTTCTTACATGGATTAAACACAAACTAGAAATATTTCAAGAAGTTTAAAAAAATTAATGTATATTTTAAAAAGAGAACATACATGATTTTATGATTTTTAGTGTTCATTACTAAGAAGAACATAGACTATAAAGCATTTAAAATAAGAATAAAATTTGATTAATAAAGTATTATTTACCATAAAGTATCATATATTTCTCTGAAGTTGTTTTGCAAAAATAATTTTACTCATGAAAAGATGATTTAAGGACTAACTTGAAAAATATCTCTTTGATTGCTCCAACAGACCCCAAGGAGATAACATTATTAGAAGCAATCATAACTATTTTACATGAGGAGAGTTCTGTAAATAATCGTACAATTTTATTTAAAGCCACTATAAGTCAGGTAAAGGCTTCCGTAACTTGCTAATTTCCATCAACATCAGTTAAGAGCAGTCTCACTCATTCTCACGGCCATCTGGCCATCTCCCCTGTCTCTCCCCACACCTGATCCTAATGAGAATGAATGGAGATCTGTAGCTGGGGAGGGAGTAGGGTCAGGATACAGAGACTCATGGATAGTAGAGGGCCCCATTATCAGTGGGGTGACCTTAGCTGAGACTCACAGCAGTTGGGATAAGGAACCTCAAAAGGCCACCTCCTGGACCCAGGCAGGAAGGAACCCAGTAGAGCTATTGATAGGGACACCAACCCACCCACAAAACTTTTGGCTCAAAATTTATCCTGTGTATAAGAAATGCGGGGATGGGGAAGATGGGGCAGAGACTGGGGGAATAGCCAAGCAATAATTAGAGACCCATCCCATGGGCAAGCCCCAATCCCTGAAACTATTAATACTCAGGAGTTTAGGATGGCTGTCCTCTGAGCTCTCTCCAGCAGCTGACTGAAACAGATGCAGAATCCCACAGCCAAACATTAGATGGAGCTTGGGGACTCTTACAGAAGAGTTGGGGGAAGGAGATAAGAATTCCTCAGGATGACCAACAGAGTCAACTAAGCCTGGACCCTTGGGGGCTCTTAAGAGAACATACATGGGCTGGACCTAGGCCCCCCACACATATGTAGTAGATATGCAGCTTGGTCTTCATGTGGGTCCCAAAAAAACTGCAGTGGGGGCTGTCCCAAAAGCTACTGCCAGCATGTGGGATATGTCTTAGCTGGGCTGCCTTGTCTGGCCTCAATGGGAAAGGATAGACCTAGCCTTGTACCAACCTGATGTGCCAGAGTGGGGGAATACCTGAGGGGGGGCCTCCGCTCTCTTGGAGGAGAAGAGGAGGGGAGATGGGGGGAGGGACTGTGAGAGGGGTGACCAGGAAGGGGAACATCAATTGCGATGTAAAGTGAAAAACAAAAAACAAACGAAAAAAGAATTGTCTCACTTTAGGGACAATATATGGCTTAAGTCTGTACTTAATAATTAACTTCGACTATATTTTATTATTTTAACCATTCAGATTTCATTAAGACCAGGAAAGAATCACTTAAAAAATCATCCAACTTAATAATTTAATGTTACAGAAAAGTAAGCAAGTCACGGGTAATTAATTTGCTCAGTAAATATCTATTAAAAGCAAACAAACAAAGTCAGGAAACTGTCGTCACTAATCTCATCTCCTGGGTAGGAGCTAATAATCACTGCCCTCTTCTCAGGTACGCTCTTATAGTTTTTTCACATTTATTTTAATGGATGTGTTAATTCTTTCCATGTAAAACGGGATCGTGAGAGTGATCTGAAATCTGATCCTAATATCTGTGCCAGTTTCTCTTACTGCCAAATAAAAACTATGCTTGAGCACATTTATGAAACGTGTCAGTCACACTGTCTGAGTTTTCCATGGAGTGAGGAAAGCACCTTCCTCAGTGTGCACAGTACACTCGACTACACTGGGCCCACACTCCCCAGCCATCCTCTTTCTCCCTGCACAGCCTCCACTTTTTTAGTATTTACACCTGATTTTTCGTGACTATGAAGTCCTATGGACAAAAATTGAGGGAGGCATGGTATCTGTTTTCCAAAATTTGGCTTAAACTCAGTCTCATGACTTGTGCTATTTCCGATTAGAGACTTGAGACCATTACTAAACAGAGTTATAAATGAAAAGTGCACATTATTGATTTTGAAGGATTTAGTTTTCCTATTCCTCATTCCACACTCTAGCATGATTATTCTTCTCTATAGTCTTAGGAACATGTGTATCTTTCTCTTCGGTCTGAAGGATTCCTTCAGGTATCCTCTCTAGTGGTGGCCTAGTGGTCATGAATTCCTTTAGTATTTAATCACAGAAGGTTTTTCTTTTCCCTTCAATTATAGCAGATAGTGTTGCTGGGTATAGTAGTAATGTGTGCTAGCAGATTACTTTGAGAACTTGAAATACCTAACTATGAAATAATTATGGTTTTCATGGATTCTGTTGGGAAATGGCTTATTTTGGGTGCTGGAGAGACAGCTCAGTGATTAAGAGCACTGACTGCTCCTCCAGAGGATCCAGGTTTGATCCCTAGCACCCACACGGTGGCTAACAACCGTGGGTAACTTCAGTTCCAGAAGATCAGACATCTTCTTCTGGCATCCATGAACACTGACTGAATGCATGTGGTACACAGACATACATGCAGACAAAACAACCACAGACGCTGAAAAAAGAAAATAAAAAGAAACAGCGTATTTTCACACATCTTTCTTTAACTCCATAGCTTGGGGAAATCTGCCTAAGATTTATAAGATTTATTCTAATAATAGAATTTCTAAGATTTATTCTAATAATAAACTTTTAAAATGTTGGGGATAATTACAAAAAAAAAAAAAACCAACACTAAATCAAAATTAGACTGATGGCTTTCTTTATGCCTATACCCCAGTCCTCAGGAGACTGAGGCAATTATATGTGTAAAAGTCTTGTCATAAAAGGACAAAAACACCACCAAGAAAAACAAACCTCATGCTCTCAAACAAGAAACCATACAAAGCAGCTTCAGTCTAAGCCTAAGGTATGCCTATATCTTCTGATATGGAAAAAATACATGGTGACCTCTTGACAAATATCCGTGAAAAACAATTTTGTGACAAACTACTATCGATTGGCTTACTTGTAAAAACACTTGTGGAAAATCATTGAGGACCGACTCTAGCAACTCAAGGCCAAACGTCCGAGTCATTTCCGTCATGCCTACTAGCCAGTAAGGGGCGTCAGCATTAACCAACTGACAAAGGTCCTGGGAAATTAAAAAAAACAAAGGGTCATGTATTATAATAGCATACACTTTCCACAACCCAGTTTATAAGATAAAAACGAGAAAAGCGTCTTTTTCTTAAAAATTAAACATTAGCAATTCCAATTTTGACATTTGTACATTCTGTAGATTTTAGTAAACCTCTATAGAAGTATGTAACTATAGACAACAAACAGCTATAGACACGTATTGTTATTTTCATAAGGAATAAACTTTTAATCTTACTATACTTAAAATGATATAGTCATGCCAACTGATATAAAAAGCAGGTACTTGCCTATCAGATTACATTAAGTAGACAGCAATTTATTACTTAATCTTTTCTCACTGAAGGAATGTTTTTGTAGGACTTGTCATCCCTAATATACCTATTTTTCTAGTTCACTTCCTTAAGGTGGGTCCCAACATTTTATCACTCAAGCTAGGTATACAGTAGATGCAGAAATCTTTGTTCAGCCTTTTAGAATTACTTTAATACTATACTTTTAATTTTTATGCAGTTTTTTAGATGAAAATGACATCAAACATCAATTGAAGCACTTGCACAAGCTGTATGTTACGTGAGATTCCCGTCAGCTCAAGTACCTGGAAGAGCATATATGCGTCTTTAGCACAGGGCCTCAGCGTGCTGACAGACCTTCTGTTACTGTTTCCTTGGACCAGCACTGGAGGTTCTATATCTGCAAAACAGGCCAGAAACTGGAGTCCAGAATGCCCTTTTTACAAACCATATACTACACTTACAATTCATCCTTTTATATAGCCATGGTTCCTGTTTGAAGAACCATGTCTTCAAACAAGATATTTTTATATAAAATACAATTGCCCATTTTCTTATGTATACTTTAACAAGCGTATTATTTTTATTATACACTTGATTTTCCCAGTTTCTTATTTTTCAGCTTTTATCACATGATCTCTGAATCTGTATTAAACATCAAACATAAAGTTTACCACATGGTCATTTCCTCTGCCCTTTACCATGTTCAGAAGGATCAACTGTTTGATCTGCTACAGTTGCTGTCAGTCATGGGTTGTGTCAGCTAAGAATCAGCTAGAGCGGTTTTTCCCTGCTCAGCGTTTGAATTTTTAACATTAGCAGGAAAGACCCCATTCTCTGGGCTGGTGACATGGTTGGTGGGCAGAGCACCTAATACCAAGCCCGAGGGTCTGAGCTTGATGCCCAGGATGGACATGGTGGACGATAAGGACTAATTCTCACCACCAGCTGTCCTCTGACCTCCACATGTGTACCTGCTGTGTGTAATAATATTTTAAAGGATACATCCTTTGTAAATTATAGCAGCTTGTTTTAAAATCAGTGTTGATTTGATAAATAATTGAAAAATGTTCTTGGTAAATTTTTCTGTATTATTAATATAGGAAGCAGCAAATGGTATACTAGCCTTTAGAGAAACTTGGGTAAAAATACTACTCCAGGAATTACATCAAGGTATGAATATAAGACATTTACACTAGGAAACCATCCTGTGCTTAATGTGATTCTGAGTATTTCCCTGACATTTTTAACTACTGAGATTGTATTTGTACTTTTCCTCAGAGGAAAAATGCAGAAAAATCATGTACCAATGCCGTGGGAACATTCTAGCCAACCAACGGAGAAGAACAGCTGATCTAAATGCAAAACCCTTGGTCAGCAGTCAGCAGTCAGCTCAGGAAAGACAAGGTAGTTATTAGGGGATGCATAACTGCCATGTCCCCAGCACCCCACATTGAGACCAGCATCCCATGCATGTCCCCAGCACCCCACATTGAGACCAGCATCCCATACATGTCCCCAGCACCCCACATTTAGACCAGCATCCCATACAAATATCACCTTAAAAGACACACTATGTAAAGGGAAAAGTAGCTAAGCATTTTCAAAACAATAGATGATTCCACAGGTAAAGGTGCCTGTGGCCAAGCAAGCTGCCATGCACTCCATCCCTGGGATGGAACTCGAGGAGAGCACGCACACGGACCTCCACACATGTGCTGTGCTGTGCTATGCCTGCCTATACACACCTAAACACACAATAAATAATATATATACACACACACATATATATAATATATAATACACATACACACACACACACACACACAATTTTTCTTGCTTGAGAAAAAAAAAGCCAGGTTGTTCATGACTGTAGCACCTTAAGATCTTTGCCACAGCAGGTAGAAAAATCATTTGTCATCCAAAAAAGGTTACTACTGAAAAGTTCCTATAGTGAAAAACGATCAATTCTCAGGAGTTATAACATGTTGAACAGGAAATATATGTCAATTCTCCAAAAGAATGTTTCTAACTTAAGAATAATTTTAAATCACAAAGAAATACCTCATTATGATCAGAGCATTTAATAAAATGTGGAAGATTAGCATACACCAGTAACTTCGGGTAGGCCCAGGCATTAGAGCATAGCCACACCGTATAGGCCAACTATTAAAATGTAAACTAACAGATAAAAGAACACCACAAATATTCATAGGATACATTTGCATAAAATAGATGCAATATAATATTTTGTTAAGTTGTGAAATTATCCTCAATGGGGGGGGTCTTATACACATGTTAAAACTTAATATGGAAAATGAAACGTCTACTCAGGGTGATAAAATAGTGAATCATTTGTCTGTCTGTCTGGGTTTTTGAAACAGGATCTCTCTGTATGCAGCTCTGACTGTCCTGGAACCTATAAGAACCACCTGCCTCTACCTCCCAAGTGCTGGGATTAAAGGCAGGTGCCACCATGACCAGCTGAGCAATCTATTTTTAAGTTGCCATCAATATTTAAATGCTATACAGTGTGGTGGTTTGAAGAAGAATGGCCCCATCCACTAACGTGTTTGAATACTTGGCCATAGTGTGTGGCGTATTTAGGAGGTGTGGCCTTGTTAGAGTAGGGGTGGCCTTTCTGGAGGAAGTGTGTCACTGTGGGGCAGACTCTGAGGCCTGCATGCTTAAACTATGCACAGTGTGTCACAGTTTCCTGCTGCCTGCAAATCCCCTCTGCTCCTCCAGGACTGTGTCTGCCTACACGCCGCCATGCTTCCGGCCATAGGGTAATGGACTGACCTTTGAACTGTAGCCAGCCCCAATTAAATGTTTTCCTTTATAGGAGTTGCTGTGGTAATGGTGTTTGAGCAATAAAACTCAAACTAAGACATATAGTAACATATCTGTACACATGAATGCGTGCATTTACATTCGTGTGTATGAGTTTTCAGGTATTTTTGTGAGCATTCTTTAAGACTGTTCTCTTGCTGGTCTTAAACTAATGATCCTGTTGAGGCTGGGTTTATAGTGTGTGTAACAGTGTAACAGTTAAAGTGTTCTAGCTTTGGCTGTTACTAGTTTACGAGGTAAAGCTAAAAGTGAATGAGAATTAGACCTTGCACATGAGACCCACTCACAACAAAAGGAGACAGTTGTCAGCCTTTACCTCTGTGCCGGTCATCTTCAGCAACCATCCTCTCGAAGACAACGGTGACGACCTGTCGGACTGTAGCAGCAGCTGTATTATTTGTAATATTGTCCTTTGTGAAGTGGAGTCGAAAACAAAGAACTATTGCCTAGAAAAAAGATTCCTTAGCATGAAGTGAAACTGAAGAGCGGAGTCTATCAGCTGAAACTACAAGTCAAATAATGTTTCAATCTGACACGAAAAGTTCCACCTTTTTATGAAACTACAAAAATCCTCAGAGTTCAAAATAATTCAGTCTTAGCAAACACATAGCTATATAAGACTAGCTAAAACAGTTCAAAATACTTTTTTCCAAATATCCTTCATTTAATGCATATAAGTGTGTCATATTTTATTTTCCCAGAATGACTTGCTTTAGAAATAGCAAATATTCATGTTTGTTGTATCACTAAATGCTTAGAGAAGTTCTATATAAATTGCTAAAAATATAAATAAAAGTATATTATTATTAGAAGGGTGCCACACTTTTCTCTTTAAAAAACAACTTCATTACTAAGAAAACTCGTATACACTGAGTTGTACTCCTCAAAGGCATATAATCCCACGAGCTCTGCCTATTCCATACAGACGCGGCCATGGCGCACACCGCCGAGGTGGAGCACAGCGCCGTGGTGGAGCACAGTGCCATGGTGGACCACACCGCAGTCGTGGAGCACACTGCCACGCCGTGGTGGAGCACACCGCCGTGATGGAGCACAGCGCAGTGATGGCGCACAGCGCCGTGATGGAGCACAGCACCATGGTGGAGCACACCACCATGGTGGAGCACAGCACAGTGATGGCGCACACCGCCGTGATGGTGCACACCGCCGTGGTGGAGCACAGCACAGTGATGGCGCACACCGCCACGATGGTGCACACCGCCGTGGTGGAGCACAGCACAGTGATGGCGCACACCGCCGCGATGGTGCACACCGCCGTGGTGGAGCACAGCACAGTGATGGCGCACACCGCTGTGGTGGAGCACAGCACAGTGATGGCGCACACCTCCGTGATGGTGCACACCGCTGTGGTGGAGCACAGCACAGTGATGGCGCACAGCGCCGTGGTGGAGCACAGCACCGTGGTGGAGCACAGCGCAGTGATGGTGCACACCGCCGTGGTGGAGCACAGCACAGTGATGGTGCACACCGCCGTGGTGGAGCACAGCGCAGTGATGGCGCACAGCGCTGTGGTGGAGCACAGCGCCGTGGTGGTGCACACCGCCGTGGTGGAGCACAGCACAGTGATGGTGCACACCGCCGTGGTGGAGCACAGCGCAGTGATGGCGCACAGCGCTGTGGTGGAGCACAGCGCCGTGGTGGTGCACACCGCCGTGGTGGAGCACAGCACAGTGATGGTGCACACCGCCGTGGTGGAGCACAGCACAGTGACGGCACACAGCGCCGTGGTGGAGCACAGAGCCGTGGTGGTGCACACCGCCGTGGTGGAGCACAGCACAGTGATGGTGCACACCGCCGTGGTGGAGCACAGCACAGTGATGGCGCACAGCGCCCTGGTGGAGCACAGCGCCGTGGTGGAGCACACCACCATGCTGGAGCACAGCACAGTGATGGTGCACACTGCCGTGGTGGCGCACACCACAGTGATGGTGCACACCGCCGTGGTGGAGCACAGCACAGTGATGGTGCACACCGCCGTGGTGGAGCACAGCACAGTGATGGTGCACACCACCATGGTGGAGCACAGCACAGTGATGGTGCACACTGCCGTGGTGGCGCACACCACAGTGATGATGCACACCGCCGTGGTGGAGCACAGCACAGTGATGGTGCACACCGCCGTGGTGGAGCACAGCACAGTGATGGTGCACACCGCCGTGATGGAGCACAGCACAGTGATGGCGCACAGCGCCCTGGTGGAGCACAGCGCCGTGGTGGAGCCCAGCGCCGTGGTGGAGCACACCGCCATGGTGGAGCACAGCGCCGTGGTGGAGCACACCGCCATGGTGGCGCACACCGCCGTGGTGGCGCACACCGCCGTGGTGGAGCACACTACAGTGATGGCACACTTCTGTCACCCTAGTGCACTTCCTCGCACATCTCTGCACACCCACTTCCTCTCCTGAACCATGGAAACTGTCGCACTTTTTCACCACTGACCACTCAGCATTTTCTACAGTTTCACTCATTATGATTTGTCTGGCTTCTCTCATTTAGAACCTATGCATGGAATTTGTGTGCGTTGTCCTGTGTATCACATGAGTTCCCTTTCTAGCTGAGGAGATTGCCTGGTGAGGTTATGTTGCCATTTCTGTTGATGGACAGACATCTGGAGAGTTTAGTGTTTGGTGCTCCTCTGAGTAAGGCTGCTATCAACATTCAAATACAAGTCTCTATGAAGACAAGCATATCCTTTGCATTGGATAAATACCTAGGAGTGGCATGGCTGGGTCACAGGCAATGCAGGGTAACTTTTAAAGAAACTACGAATTTCTAAAGGACACCTCCACTGCTGTAAATCTGATGTGCGTGGGTTTCAGAGCCATTCCATCCACAGCACGGTGTGATGGTGGCATCTGGAAAGGTCAGCTGCTCTAACAGGCAGAGACAGACAACACCGTGATTTTAGCTCTCCTTTAACTAGCCTCTTCCCACACATCAGCTGCTACTGAGCGCCACAATTCATAAGTGTCTTTAGAGTCAGTCACCTGTGAATTCTTAATGTGGTAGTTTTGTCCTGGAAAATAATACTTTAAACAGTTCTTTAGAAGCACATGTGCATCCTTTGTCAGATAGCTGCGACTATTTTCCTCCACTCTGTGACTTATTTTATGGTCCATGGTCCATAAAATCTGAGCTCTATATCTGCGACTGTTTTCCTCTATGCTGTGACTTATTTTATGGTTCATGGACCACAAAACTCAAGCTCTAAGAAATGGTTGCATACACCTGTATCATAAAGATCTTCTAAAAGTTTAACAGTTTGAAATAGCTGTCACTCTCGGAAGAAATACAAAATTCTATGCCTTATCAACTCATCATCATTTTTCAAAGGATTATTTTTTATTTTATGTTTGAGGCTTTGCCTTCATGTAAGAACACTGCCTACATGCCGGGTGCCTGGGGAGGCCAGAAGGGGTGCTGGATCCCAAACCCAGGTCCTCTGCAAAAGCAACTAGTATGCTTTTTGTTTGTTTGTTTGTTTAAGACAGAGTGTGTAGCCCTGACTGTCCTAGAGCTCACTCTGTAGAACAGGCTGGCCTTGAACTCGAGATGCACCTGCCTCTGCCTCCCAAGTGCTGGGATTAAATGCATTAGTAGTAGTACTAGTGCTCCCACTAGTACTTTTAACCAGAGTCATCTCTGCAGTGCTCTTACATTCAGTTTTAAGTGACACAACATTTAACAGAAAAATTACTCTATATTTCAACTTCAAAAAAGGTGTTATTATGTTGTTATACAGAAGCCTTTATATTGATCAATTTTTTATTATACCTTTCTACTTCAATTTTATTAGCCAATACTTCATTTTCAACTAGGTAGCATACTAAAATAAATTCTATAATTACTTCTTTCTGTATGTATGTGTGTGTGTGTAGAAGTGTTTGAGTTCAGGTGCCCACAGTGTGCATGGGTGTGTGAAGGCCAACGCCATCCACCTTGTTCTTGAGACTGGGTCTCTCACTGGACTGGCTTACAATGATTCTCAGTGTGCTGGTTAGCGTTTTAACACAGTCTAGGAAGAGGAAACCTCCACTGACGAACTGCCTTCTTAGATCGGCCAGTGGGCATGGCTGTGGGGCAGTTTCTTGACTAATGGTTGATTTGTAGGGTCTATTCCACTGTGGGTGGGTTGTATAAGAAAGAGAGCTGAGTAAGCCAGAGGGTAGCACTCCTCCGTGGTCCGTTTCAGTCCCTGCCTCAAGTGTCCTTGGTGATGTTCTATAATCCGTCAGCTCAAGCAACTCTTTTCTTCCCCAAGTTACTTTTAGACATGGAGTTTATCATACCAAAAGGAACCTAATTAGGATGCCGAGGGACCCTCCTGTCTGTTTCCACACTGATCCAGGAGCCAGCACACGCTTGCTTGGCACTACCCTTCACACGTGGGTACTGGAGATGCACCTCGGGTCCCCATGCTTGTATGGCAAAGGCTTTGCTGACTGGACCATCTCCCAAGCCCCAGTTCTTCTTCTTTAGTATGTCTTTGGTAACATTTTATACATTTTGAATAGATTTATTACAAGAATAACTGGACAGCAAGAACCCAGATGGAACTGCACACAAACACTCCGCTTAACAGACAGGGCCTGGGAGGATGGAAACTCTTATGCTCTGAGAGCACCAAGGTAACATCTAGAAAGGATGAACATACAGACCCGGTTGAGATAGTATACATCCTGAGACTGTAGACATCTCTCTTTTATCAACTATCCTTCCTCAAAAGCACAAACATTATGAAACAAAGTTGGCCACAGTGGCCCACGCCTTGATCCCAGCACTCGGGAGGCAGAGGCAAACAGATCTCTGTGAGTTTGAGGCTAGCCTGGTCTAAATAGCAAGTTCCTGGCCAACGAAGGCCACATAGTGAGACTTTGTCTCAAAAAACTAACAAACAAACAAAAAAGTTCAAAACACTACTAAGAATAAACTATGAGCTGAGGACTGTATTATGTTGCTTTCTGTTCTACAGAAATATTTCATGATTTTAAAAACTATGTAACAGAACAACTATCAATATTCCAAAGAGGATGGGAGAAGGAAAGAAAGTAAAAATTAGCTATGAAACCTCATGTGGTATAAGTGCTCAAAGAAGGGTTTTGGCCACTTCAGAGATAGGCCTCAACTGTTTGGTTTCCTCATGTAATGCATACAGGTCGCTTCAAGGCAGGAGAACCGAGGAGCAAAGACACAGAGATACTGAAGCCGACACAATGAAGGCACCGTCCGTCCGTCCTTCCGTCCGTCCTCTCACACCCCTGCTCTACAGCTGCTCTCCCCCACCCAGCACCCCTCGATGCACTCAGCAACAGACACAGGCTGGTTGAGGGGCGTCCTCTCACCTGGAGGGACTGACTCTCAAGGCTGAGCACCACTGTGACCCTGGAGAAGTGAGCTGCTCTCTGTCCAGTGGCTCTAGGCGGCTATCTTAATCAGCTTACTCAAACTCTACCTCAAAGCGGTTAAAAACACCAATTAAATAGGTTTCTTACCTTGGAAAGCGCCTCGTCATGAACGACTGTGTTGGTTGTTAAAAGAACAAGAACTGTTTGCAGCAGCTTAAGTTCTTCAAGGCTGTTCTCCATTAGCTGCCAAAGCATGTTGATTATGTTTCCAGCAGCAGCCTGCGAATCAGAAGATGGCACACACTCAACTCGGATCCCAGATGACGGAGATGCACGGAGATAGTGTTCATTTCCACCATCAAGTAAGATACAAACAAAATGCATTCATGAGTAACTATCGATTCAGAAAATCTGCACTTTAAAATATGAATTACATTATGCAACTATTCTATGACACTGAAAACTTTATTCTAAAATCAGTGCCTGTAATATGACCTATGCCTTAGATGACAAGTAACTCAATGGAATGCAGTTAATCTTTAATGTTATCTTCATTTTTAAGTTATTCTTCTTTCCTAAAACTGTCTCACGGGAGAGATCAGGTATGCTTTAATCTTCCCATGGACGCTACTGACGTGACTCTTAAGCAATTCAGATAAAATCTTCAACCCACCTCAGACACCACTTCGTGTGACATGAGTCTCTGGATGGCGGCCAAACACAGCTGTGTGATCTTTGGTTCCTTGGTTCCACATCCCATTAGGAAAGGCTGCACGACTTCTGAACTGTTCTCTTTCAATGCTTTATTCAGAAAACATTAGATGACTTATTGGATCTATTCATAATGAGGAGTGTTTATCTACATACTTAGGATCTAATTCTTTTTATGTAAAGTAAACATCCAAATAGAAACAAGTAATAAGAATTCATGAGTCTTTACCTCAGCTACAGGAATCCCAGGCTTTCTCTAACATGGGACTCTGGGTCTTCCCATCTACTATATACTCTTTGAGAACATGAATTCTTACAAGTTTAGAAATTAACATTTCTTCATGTTACACAAGAGTAAAATAAACAAGAATTCATATTATATAGCAGAAAGTGGTTCAAACTGTATGTACGTCATGCCTTCCATAGTTCATAGGTGCCCTACATTATTTTTATATGCTGTGAATGTTTACAGCGCTAATTTCTTCAGGAAATAAACACAATTCTTAGACAACAATAGTATTCTTCCTGTTATTTCAGAAAGAGCATTTTAAATTAAGTACTAAATATACAAACTTTTATTCCAAACCTTAATTTAACGTCTATCAACTCTAGGAATTTTAAAGTAGTAATAATAATTAAATTCAATTGAACAATTCATTTATAACATAAAATTTAAAAGTTGCTTAAAGGCAAAAAAGATAAATAAAACAGGTGTGTCACCTTCAGAGAAACTAAATAAATAGCATGGAATTTTAAGTAAAGGGAACATTAAACTTAGGGAGTTTGATAACTGTTTTCAAGGAAATAAAACTCATTAATTAACTACACGTATATCTGAGTCAGAAAATGTTTTTTCAGAAGAACTTGGAAGAAAATCATTCGTAATCACAACTGAAAGTAAAAATAGCTACCTCAGCCATTGTTTCCTTCTGTGTTCACAGTACCAGATATGAATTTCCTCTTATGGAGCAGGCTTCAAATCCAATCAGAGAATGGCTGATTTTACCCATTACACGTGTATCTTGCCTGGGAGCCTGGCCTGGGAGACTGTCGGAATCCCAGGGGAAGGAGGGGTGTGACACATACGTGCCACTTAGGGATGAGCATGCCACGGTTACTCATCTTCTGTACTAGACCTTCTGTGGCCCTCTGTATTATTTTACCTACACATTTCATAATTTCATTTTTCTTTACAGCTGAACAAAACTCCACTGTGTACTATGTACCATAATTTTATTATACATCTTGGGCTCTATCGCTGAATTTAGCACCTACTGATGAGCTAATGTCAGGATGCTAAGCTAATTTCTAAATATTTGTGCTTATAACCATAGACAAACACTAGTCACTCCCAGCCTCCCTATGGAGAAGACAGGAGGAAACAACGTAAGAGGAATACAGGGAGAAGGGCTGTGAAACGCCGTTTCTGGGTGTGGCACAGCCAGTGCAGGGGAGACCACACAGCGTCGGTGGCACCTGCAAGAGCCACAGAATCTGGATCTGTCAAAAGTCAAGCACAGATCAGGGAGGGGGTGCACATGCCCCTACCCCTCCCTGTTGAAGTATTGGCCACTGATGCATTCTGGGAGAGAGCCAGTAATTATGGTCCATTGGGCACCAAGTTCTAAGTCCACAGTCACACAGACAATCTTAAACATACACACACATACACACACACACACACACACACACACACGGGCAAGAAATGCAAGACCTGACTGTTTGAAAGGGAACCACAGGGAGGTGGAGAGGCAACCACAGTGTACTTACACATGTGTGACATAAAAGTGTAAAATGAGTATTTATTAGATTTTGGTATTGAATATTTAAATCCACTTTCTGCCTACGAAAGTACACTCGATGATAAACTAAGACTATAACTTCTGACACTATTTTCTATAAATGCCCTCACTGGAGTATATAACTTACTAAGCTGGCACAGCTTAGAGAGGGGAGTCACACTGGAAGAGGGCAGCAGAGCCCTAAGGGTTCCCCTCCTATGCACTTACTTTCTTGGGCATGGAAGTTTTAACTCAAACCTGGAGACAATAATTTCACAACAATATTGCAAAAACATTGAAGTAAGCAATTAAAATATGATTTTTGAACTGATATAATTCTGTATATTATGAAGTCATAATGGAATAAAATTAGAAATTAATAATAAGAGAAATCACAGAAAAGCTACAAATGTTTAGAGCTCAAACAACACATTCTTAAACGGCCAGTGGGTAATCAAAATAATCAGGAACAAAATTTTCCTATGATTGAATGCAAATGATAGTACAAGTTATTTGAGATGCAAAAAACAAAAAGAGAAGCAAACAAAAAAAAAGCCAACCACCACTACAACAGCAAAGCCAGCAGTTGCGACTGGAAGTTTATAGTTATGAACGCTTACTTTTTAACATCATAAAGATTTCAAATTACTGAACAATGAACTTCAGTGTCCTAGATAAACAATTGAAACCCCCAAAAAGCGGATAGGAAGAAATAATAAAGATCAGGGAAGAATTTAATATAGGACCAACAAAGCAAAGAAAAATAAAGAAAAAAAACACTAATAAAACCAGAAAAAAATGGAACATAAATACCAATGAAATTCAGAGCATTATTTGAGAATACTTTGAAAATACATCTTCCAATAAACTAGAAAATATTCAAGAAATGGATAAATTCCTAGAAATACAACTTACGAAAATTAATTCAAGAGACTAGAAAACTTAAGTGGATTCATAAAAGATAACAAAACTGAAGTAGCAATAAAGAGTTTAGAAAAAGGAAAGCCTGACTGGTCAGGATCCGGGCCACGCTGTATCAAACCTTTATCAAAGGGCTAGCACGAGGGTTCTTCAGGCTGACTCACAAAGCCGGACAGACAACACTACAAACCTACTCTGTGGTGCTAGCATTGCTCTGACACAAAGCCAGGTAAGAACTTAACCAAAGCACCAGTTCAAACACTCTTGTCCGATGCGTCTGATGAACAGAGAAGCCAAAGTTCTCAGTAAAATACAAACCAAATTTGAGAAAGTGTTAAGAACATATACCATAATCAAATACACGTCACTAAAGATACAAAGACAATTCCGCATGTATAATCAACAAGTTTAATAGAGCACATAAACAGGTGCAAGGACAAGAGTCAAACGCTCTCTCAACAGATACAGACAGTCTTTGGCAAGGCTGAGCATCCATCCCTTCATGGTAACGAGTGAAGATCAGGAACAGGTTTCTGCACTTGTGAGACTGTGGACAGCAATCTCACATATGATGCTACGCTGAACGGAAGGATGACAGCGGCCCCTTTAAACAAGGAACCAGGCCAGGATGCCCTCTCTTTCCTTTCCACTCCTATCCAACCAATACAGTTCTCAAAATCTTAGAGCAATAAACCATGGGAAAGAAAGAAAAGGGATAAAACAGAAAAGAAAGAAGTCAAAATATCCCTATTTGCACATGGCATGATCTTATTCCTAAGACAAGACCCAAATATTCTACCCTAAAACTCTCAGATGTGGTAGGAAATGTGAGCAAAGCAATAGTGAGCGGTTTCAGTGGGGGAAGATGTGCTGCACGCCTGACTTCCAGCCCCCTTCCCCTGGGACTGCGTCCTTCTGGAACCCAAAGGACAGCACATGCTTTGTCCTCTTACGAGCAGTGCTGCGACAGCTCTGCGTCTCTTCCGGTTACACTGAATCATATCAGTTTGACTAGTGACACATGAACTCACTTTGACCAAGTGGGTCTTCATGAGATGTCTGAACACAACCATGATTTCAAGGAGACAACGGGGCCAGAGAGTGCCTGTGGTCCTTTTTCAGACTTTATGATCAGACAATACTCCAAGTGTATACCCAGTTAACATTAGGCTGGTACTGTGATATACTTCGCAGCCTACATTAAGGAAGGGCTCAGTGTTCCCATGTAATCCGATAAATTCTGGCAACAACAACAACAACAAAAAGAACAAACTGCTGGTTCTAGTTTTAGAAAGCATGTCATTCTAGAAGGGAAGTTTCCGGCAAGGAGGACATCGTGAGGGAGCAGCGAGTACTGGGATAGAGGTCCCAGGAGGCAGGCCACGGGTGAGGCACAGGACCCAGGAGGCAGGCCACGGGTGAGGCACAGGACCCAGGAGGCAGGCCACGGGTGAGGCACAGGAACGAGGAGGCAGGCCACGGGTGAGGCACAGGACCCAGGAGGCAGGCCACGGGTGAGGCACAGGAACGAGGAGGCAGGCCACGGGTGAGGCACAGGACCCAGGAGGCAGGCCACGGGTGAGGCACAGGAACGAGGAGGCAGGCCACGGGTGAGGCACAGGTCCCAGGAGGCAGGCCACGGGTGAGGCACAGGACCCAGGAGGCAGGCCACGGGTGAGGCACAGGAACGAGGAGGCAGGCCACGGGTGAGGCACAGGACCCAGGAGGCAGGCCACGGGTGAGGCACAGTGGCCGTCTTTCTTTCTCCTGTGATTCTCACGGACTCTTTACTTTCAAGGACTATGTCACCTAGGCATTAACACGTATACCACGGAAAAGATGGCTCAGCAGTTAAGTTCCTACTTCAGTTCCCAGTACCCAAAAAGAGGCTCCTAACTGCCTGGAACTCTAGTCCCAGAGGATCCAATGCCTGGGCACCCCTGGGGCTTCCTGGGCATCAGGCACACACGTGGTACATATACAGAGACGTAGGTAAAATGCTCATACACATAAAATTAAAAAATAATTTTTTTAAGATATCACAAATACATATATTGATAAAACTATACAAAAACAAACAGGTAAATTACTTTTTATGTCAGAAAAAAAATTGGAAGTGTATTTGCTGATTGCTACTTAGAGACTGTTTAGCATTAAGGCTACATAGACAGGAAAAGATAAGGAGGACTATGAGAAGCCGACACAATCACAGACGATGATTAAGTTTTTACGTATGTACTGACGCTAGTTGTAAGCAGTCATGGCAAATGTAATCACTAGGGTTTGGACTAAGAGTTCTGTATACAACTTTTAAAGCTATCACAACTTGATAGGATTTCCCTGCTCAACATATACATTAAAAAGCAGGCTATAACTTTTTTGTTATGCCTGCCTTCTCAAATGTTAGCACCTTGCGATCTAGGATAGGACGTCGGTTGTAACACAGAGCAGTCGAGCTCAGACTCAGGCATTTGGCTTTGTAACTGGAAATCTCTACACTGTTATCTGTCACTCTTGGTGTGGCAGGGAAGGCGGAGGGAAAGGTGCTTGCGTCTGGTCAGGTTGGCATTACCTGGCATAGCCTTTCCACTCGTGTCAGCGTTCATGACAGCAGAGAGAACAAAGAGACGCAGACATTAAAAGAGGATGCTGAGAAAGTAGCAGGGGTGTAAGGCCAAGACTGGCCCTGAAAGGGGAGCCATCTTCCCTGGAGCTGAGACACCACAGTTGACTAGAAACGGTGCTGAACATCATCAAGGTAGGTCTGAGGATCCGAATCAAAGACTCGAACTTTCACCATAACGCTTCATGTTTCTGAACATACAGAGACATGTAAGGATTCCATATCCTGGTTCACTGGAGTGTCCTCAATTGTTTGGGAACTTTGATATTTGTTATAGAACCAAATTAGCATCCCATAATCCCAAAGCTTATAAAAAATAAAAACTTATCAGAGAATTAAAATATTAAAATCTTTCTGAGTATTAATTGTATTCTGAACTAACTAGGTAATTTAGAAACTATGTACTGATCAGTTTAAAGCTTTGTTAAGAGCCTTTGATTTTCAAAATGACAAGATATCAATGAAATCTATATATGTAGGTATCAACTGCCATAAATACATCATTAAAAAATGCTAGGACAAGGCCGGAGAGATGGCTCAGCTGTTAAGAGCACTGGTTGCTCTTCTAGAGGCCCTGAGTTCAATTCCCAGCAACCACATGGTGGCTCACAACCATCTGTAATGGGATCTGACGCCCTCTTCTGGCATGCAGATGTATATGCAACAGATTATTCATACATTAAATAAAAATAATAAATAAATAAACATACTAGGACAAGTTTAAATGCTGATCTATCTCCTTAGGTAAATGGCCCTAGAAGATATGTAGCTTAAAGTATAAAGATCTGTGATGTGAAATATGGCTACCTATATTACAATGAAATCAATAATACAGCTATATATTAAAACATCTTATTCTTTAAAATATCTATTTACTTATAATTTTGCATGCAGAGGGGTGTGCCTGTACCCAGCACACATGTGGAAGTCAGAAAGTAACCTGCAACTGCCCTTTTTTCCTCTCATCATGTGGGTGCCAAACCTGAAGGGGAGGCCTCAGGCTTGGAGCGAGCTCCTTCACCCCCTCAGCCATCTCAAGGACTCTAAATCTCTTATTCTTCTGTAAGCTTAGATATTTCACAGTACTAGAATACATAGTGACTCTATGAGGATCTTCCATCAACTATAAAAGAACAATGAAAAGTATTACTGAAGAATAATTAAGGATTTGTTATTATACTATCAGCAAAGGTAAATACTTTACAATGATACTCTAATTCAATCATAATAAGTCTCACATTTAAAAATACAGACCATAAATTACCTTTAAACATGTGCTTCCTCACAGAGGATAAACAGCCAGTCCACCGAACATGCACCTCCAAAATGTCCTTGTCCACCATTTCAGTTGCAAACACACACCTTTGCTTTTACCCTCCTCCACACACAGAGAGCATCGCTCCCTGCTGTGAGAAGTGTCACACAAGTATGGTGTGTTTGATAAACAGTTAAGTAACAAGGAAGAAGCTATGCGAGAAATATACAACTTAGGAAAACTAACCTATTGGCCAATTTCCAGTCAAGTGGAGAAGCGTAAGGGAGATCCACCCTTGTCTAAGTCTTTATGTCACGTTGTAATGGGATGACATCTCTAAACTAGAAACTACCGACTTTTAAATCAAGGTTTAAGTCAGGCTGTAGTACTAGAGCTGTGTGGGCAAGCCTGCCTTTCTCCAGCCGGACTGCAGCAGGGCTGAGGACAGAAGCTGTGGCCGAGCATGAGGTGCTAGGAGAGGAACCAGCGTGGAGCCCCGAAACGCCGTGGCAGCACACTGCAAACACCCCGATCCCGTCTGACCCTGCTGCGGAAGCAGGTACAGTAATCTGCTGGGCCAGGAAGACAGACTCCCGGCTCCTGACTTCTGACTCCGACCCCGACTCCCGGCTCACCCACGCTCACTGCTGTGCAAGGACGGAAAGGACCAAAGAAGACAGGAGAGCAGATGGGGAAGAAGAGCCCGTCAGAGAGAGGCCCATGGCAAATCCTCCTGAAAACCCTGCCCAACGAAGGTTTGCAAACACACAGCAAACAAACCCCTTCGTTTTCTTGTTTTCCCATCTCGTGATGGCGGCCCTGGGTCCAGAACTCAGACTGTATGTCAGTGTAGTGTAGGTACACGCCCAGCGTCACCTCGTGAACTGTCTATATGATGCTGAAGATGTGCTAAGTACAGCTTGTCAATGAACACAGTCAGAACAGCCAAGTGAACACTCTCCGTGGGTAAAGTCTGTCAGCTGAGCAGTGGTGGAGGAGGAGAAAGTGAAGGTGGGTAAGGAATCCTTGGTGCAAAGGGACTGGTGGCTTTAAGGCCTCTCATTTCAAGAATTTCACAGCTTTCACCTCTGGGAAATACAATCAGTTCACAATTTAGGGACATTCCCATGTTCTATACCATGTGTATGAACAACGTACTCGGGTACAGGAAGTAGATGCTCAAAAACACTGACAGTTTTAAGAGTCTATTTAGCTATTAGCAAAATCTTCACTACTAAATGAATTCAAAGGAAAAAATAATTACCTGCCAAAATGTCGGTGTTTCTTGCAGCTATTGTTTTAACTTTTATTATTCCCGATTCAGCAGCCTGTAGGGACAAAAATAATTAGAAAATAAAACTTACTATAATCAGGAATTCTGTGTGAGAATAAACACGAAATTCAAAGCACAAAGAGTCACTCCCATGTGTATTTTGCAGAGTCTAGAGACCCAGTAGTGCACACACACCACGTAGCAGAGCCCCGTCACCTGGGCTACTCACACACAGACTGCACTGTGCCTGATGCCTTCCTGTGCTCTAAGGCACACCTGGAATGCCTCAACACTGTACAGATTATATACTCAGAAAACAGAACAAACAAAAAGCCAGTGAGAACAACAAGGTTCTTCTCCTCTTTGCACACACCTCCCCTCTCTCTACTGCACACTGTAAGCCTCAAAGTCAAGTGAAATTACGGTCATGAAGAGTTCTATTTTTTTCTTTCAATATTTTAAAGATGTATTCTATTTTATGTATATGTAGGCGCTTGTGGGGAGCCATAGAGGTCAGAGGAAGCACTGGGTCACTTGGAACTGCAGTTATAAGTGCTTGTGAGCTACCCAATGTGGACACTACAGTCTAACATCAAGTCATGAGTGCAGACAAACATGCACACACACACACACATACATAGAAGGGGGAGTCACAATTATCTCTAAATGTAAGGAATCTCCACAGACTATTTGCTGTCTTAGACATTAGACCTACTTCATCATCCCCCATTGTGTGCAACATGTGCTGCTAGAAAACTTTACTATCAAAGTCTCCCAACCCAACTGTAGTCTTACTTCATGCCATAGTAATAGTAATGCTAGCATAGCCTACGTAGTCTACTGAAGTGGGAACTAAGGGTTCTTTGGAAAGTCGGTTGGCTGGTGTTTTTCTGGGGCAAACACATGAAGGAACATTTAACTGAAGTGGGCACAGGCGACAGGCCCAGGCAGACTCGTGAAGGAACGTTTTGCTGAAGCAGACACTGGAGAGAGGATGTTCTGCTAAAGCAAGCACACGAAAGGACACGTGATGAAGGATTCTTTACTAACAACATGCATGTACTGGTCTGCCTTGCAACGCGTGGTTGAGTTACATTTGTCAGGATGTCATAGAGAGAAAGGCACCAAAAACCTGTTGGTGTGCTGTAGTTCTTCCATGTGCTGGGGCTGACTGGATACACGTGCAGAGGCGAGAACCGTGCTGAGGCAAGGCCCGCGGAGGACAGTGATGTGTGGAGGGTATAACTAGGACTCCACGGAGTGACGGAGCCAGAGCCTGGCTGGCTGGTACCGCTAGCTGTGCAACTCTTGTGGTCTCACAACTTTGCTGAAGTTCACGTCCCTGAGAGAGGCAAAGCCAAGAACTCCTGGTGTCCTTCCGGGTCCCTGCTGCTGACTTGAGCCATGGCTGAGGCCTGGCTGTCTGCTAGGTAGCGTCGCCGCTGTTGCTAACCAACTCTACCAAACTGGACTGCTGGTGTATCTGTGACGTGTTTGCGAGTGTAGCTGCCGCTGCCTGCTAACTTGTGACCTGAACTGCTGATTTCCAGACAACACGGATGGGGGTTGCTCCAAAGAACCTTTTAAAAAACAGGTCCACTTCCCCATATCCTTCTTTTCCACTACCTCTGGTGGGTGGTGGGCTAAAAGGGAGGTTAAAGCATTTAAAAACCATCATTAAAAGTAAGGTTTGGAAAACGTAAAGTTCCAATCTAGAGATACCTGTAGAAAATGAGGTCTTTAGAAACAAGTATCTATATACAAAGGCTTCGAGGTGTGAGGAAAGTATCTCCTGCTGGGTACGGTGGCTAACCCTGTTCTCACTAAGCTGGAAGAACGAGTGAGGCAGGATGGATGCACATACTCAGCTAGTTTAGGCTGGAAGTGAAACACTAGCCCCAAAAAAACCCAAAAATTAAAACTGGAGAAACAGCTCAGCTCAGCTCAGCAGTTAAGGGCACTGGCTACTCTTTCAGAGGACCTGGGTTCAACAAAAACCCGTAACTCCAGCTTCAGGGGATATAACAGCCTCTTCTGGCCTCCATGGAAATACATACACATAGTGCACAGACAGACATGCAGGCAAAAATTATAAAAGTAAACAGATCTTTTATAATTTTAATAAACATGTAAAGTATTTCCTACGATCACTCACTGTATAAATCAACTGTAAACATGGTTAATTTTCTCCTAGTTCAGTGAGAGTCAGGGAGCAGTTGCCAGTTCTGAAGACCTGAAGAGATGATATGGGTATGTTTCTGAGGGCACCGAGAGCTAGCGGAGAGAGCAAGTCTTTCCCACCCTGCTGCATTTAACACTCCTCACACTTGAGATGAGAGCCTCTTTTAGTCACTGTACATTTGATTCCTTCCCAGAACCAGGCAGAAGAGCCTTGGCCTCATTCTGACTCCAAAAACTCTTCCTGACCAATCCCATTTTATGATTTTAATGATTTTCAAAATGCTTAAGAATCCTAAATTATATCTCTGTTCTTGACAGGACTTAATCAACTTGAGTGTTTATACTTAAATTCAAGATAATAAATAAATAAACAAATAAATAAGTCGCCATCATCCTCTACTCTGAACCGCCACCTCCTTAGCCAGTAAACTGTGTTTCACCTTGCTCAAATTCTCATTTAGTTCTGAAAGTAGCATTACCCACCTGGCCACTAACCACGCATGTGAGCGTCTTCATTCCACAAACACAGAATTGGATTGGATTGAATAGCATGTCTTCCATTGAATAATCATGTCCTCCATTACTCAGTGCCTGCCTTAGCTGTCAATGGGTCACTTGCATCCACCCTTATCTGCATATCTCAGAATTACGGGCTGGGGACACAGGTGGGTGGCACCATGCTGCCTAGCATACATGTTCTTGGGCTTAGTACATAACACTGCTCATGAATGAACGAGCAAACAAATGAAGCATTCCTCAAAATTAAGCAGTGTAGGGAAATCTTCTGAAAGGAAAAATTTACTAGAACTGCCGCAGTCCTGACAAACTACGTATATACAGGCACAGCAAAGAACACCCTCTGGGCTGGAGATGTAATTTAGTCACAGGGTGCTTCCTATTCTGCAGGAAGCACTGAAGTAGGGAAGCAAGCAAACAAAACAAACAACAAACAACAAGCAACAGTCGAAGAAGAAATGCTATACTCCTTAAAATTACAATATTTACACAGTCACAAATGCAAACCCTAAATCTCACAGCGCTGCAATGCTCTGCTGAGGTTCACATGCTGCCAACAACATGGGATCTCAGGGCTGTGGGGCACGTTCTGTCCATGTGGGCCCTGTTTTAACGTCACCAGCAACACATTTTCTATGGAACAGCTGTTCACATCTAACTCACACATCACTAAAGGCTCTTCACCTTCAGGACTGTCCAAACCTCTCACCGGGAATGCATCACCCATTCATCATAAGCCCTTACATCATTAGTGTTTACCACACCGCCTTTTAAATAAGTAGCCACATAATAAAGGCTTCTAAATGAAAAGTTAACATGGTTTGAAAATTCAAACTCACTTAAAAGAGAGGCGCCTCTCGAAGAGAAAAAAAAAATTCCAAGAACTCTGACCCACAGATTCACAAATCTCCTAGATCTCTGGTTTATTTCTCTGTCACTCTCATGTTGGTTCTGATCTGTTACATGGTAGGTTCATCCTCAGGCTGCCTTCAACCTTGGCAACAAGAATAACTGCACTTATTCAATACCCCACATTCCTATGACACTAAATAGAAAGAAAGCTGAGTCTTTGGAGTATGCTTTATGTTATCAAGTAGAGTGGAGAGGTGGAAATTTTTTTAAATGCGTGTGAGTATTTTGCCTGCATGTATATATGTGCATCGTGTGCATGCTCACTACCTACTGAGGTCAGAAGAGGGTGCTGGGTACTCTGCAACTGGACTTATGGATGGATAGGAACCGCCATGTGGGTGCTGGAAACCAAACCTGAGTCCTCTATAGGCATAATACATGCTCTTAACCAATGAGCCGCCTCTCCAGCCCCAAGGAGGAGAGTGCCAACAAAGCGCTCAGCAGGTAGAATTAAAATAGTTCATCCACATCCAGAGGGTTCTGGGTGAAGAATGCACATTACCAATGAAGGAAGGAAGATAATGGATGCTACAGAAGGAATGGACATGCCCAATACTACAACTACTACAGACTGCTTCTCTTTAATGTTTATAAATTAGGAATGGTGGCACATGGGTGAGGGAGGCAGGAGGTTCAGGAGTTCAAGACCAGCTTCACCCAAAAATAAGCCCAAGGCCAGCTGGGGTTCATGAGACTATTTTAAAAACAAAAATAAACAACTGGCTTTAAATGTTGCTTCCTTTCATAAAAACTCATGCTTTGCTTTTAACAAATATATCTTTTACACCTCATGAGAAAAATAATCTAAAAACAAAATTTTCAAAATTCCTAATTAATTATTCATAGAGCACAGCAGTGAAATGGAAACTGAAGAAAAAAATGTGAAATGTAACTTGTTTTCAACTTAGATAATATAATGTGCTCGTGGGACACAAAGGAGGTATGGGGATGCCTGGAAGACTTTTTACATGTCAGGCCAAAGCTAAGATCTAAAGTGGAATGCACACTTGAGAGCGCTAAGAAGATGCAGAACGGCCCTTAAAGGACAATATGCTCATAAAACAATTACACATTGAAACGAGTAAAATAATTCCGGAATGTTCAATTACCCTACAATTATAGTTTCAACCACCACATATGACATTTTATTCCAAACTCATGGTTTCCAAGAAATACACTTTCCTTAGTAAGTAAAATGGAAGACTGGAATGCAGGGTGCAGAGAGGTGGCCAATATCCATACAGTATGCCTTTCTCTTTCCCAGCCTTTTCTTCAAGCTTTAAACTTCAATATAAAGGATCTAGTTCACAAGTCCTGGGTACAGTTTTATGCCACCGTGGTTGGATAGATGAGATGCAATAGTAATCCTTTAGGACTTAATTACAAAAGAGCAGGAAAAACTCAAAGTACAACAGAAGGTAAAGTGTAAGAGGTAAAGAAAATAGCTTATGCAATAAGCTTAAGGGAAAGGTTTTTGGGTGGCTTGGCTTGGTTTGGCTTGGCTTGGCTTAAGCAGAGGAGAGAGCACACTAGACGGACAAGCATGGGAGCCTGGGCAGGAGCTTTTACTCAGCAGCCAGCTCGCAGTTGGCACAAGGTTAAATGTTCACAGATAATCTCACAGATGGATGGACAGACAGATGGACAAACAGACGGATGGATGGATGGACGGACGGACAGACGGACGGACGGATGGACAGACAAAGGGGAAGTGAAAGCACCTGTGACTCACTTCATGATAAATGGGCTGGGAAGAACTCAGGGCGGAGTTAATACAAGACAGGATTCTAAGTGGGGGAGGAGGGAGCCAACAGTAAAGTAGTCAAGGGAACCTCAGGATCCGAAGCACGAAAGTGGAAGTAGGGGCATGCTGAAGACAACCGTATGGTTGCGGCCTAAATAAAGTGTGTGAGGATGAGGACGCCAGAAGGTCAGGGATCAAGCAGGTGTGAGTGCTACCCTAAGAAACTTAATGACCACATGGTAGCAACCAAGAGTGTTGATTTACTTATGTCCTTGATACGCATCAAAAGTCAGGTATGACGTTAAAACCCGGTGTAGGGCAGTACGTGAGAGAATGGGGAAAAGAAAGCTAGTAGGGACAGGAAGCAGCAGGAGAGTGAAGGCCGCCATACACAGTAACATAAGCAACGTGATGTAACCAGTAACAAGACAAAGGAATAGGGCTGTCACAGAGGAGGTTCAATGACAAGAAGTCTATCTGAACTAAGTGGGAGAGATTCTGGTAGGTGTTACACAGGCTGGTGGAAACCAGAGTGGATGACACAGATAAAGCCACAGGCATCAATCATGTAAGGCCAAAAGCAAGGGGAGTGGCAGCGTACAGGGAAGAGTGTGAGGAAAGCGTTGGAGACAAACCAGGATTACGGTCTCACATAAAGAACAGGACTCTTGCGAGAGGAGACGCACGAACAGTGTGCTACAAATCTCAAAATGAGAACACTTCAAGGGGGAAGGAATGGTCAACAGCTCTAAGTAATGATGCAGACAGACAATGGTAACAGCGAGGCATCTGCAAGATGCTATTATGGAGGGGAGAGGAGACTTACAGATGGGTACACAGGGAGTCACATCCAGTCCCTCCATATTCCAGCCTTACCATCTTACTGAACCCTCTGAACCTCCTCATGTGTAAAGTACTGATTTATTTATTTCATTCTCTTCTTCTTTGAGACAGTGTCTTGATATGTAGCCCAGGCCAGCCTGAAACTATGTAGATCAGGCTGGCCTCAAACTCAGAGACCTGACTACTTCTGCCTCCCAAGGGCTGTGGGTGATACTACACCTGGCTTCTTTTTCTTCTGAGACAGTGTCTTGCTGTGTAGCTCAGTCTGGCGTGGAACTGGACCTGCCTCAGCCTTCTAAGTGCTAGGCTCTAGGTGTGCCTCACTATAAAATATTTAAAGTGGTATGTTAAAAGATGCAAAGTTTCCTACACTGTTGTAAAGGTTATATTTTATTCAATCAAGCTAATTTCATGAAAAGAAAGGTATTTTTGTTCTTAGTTTTTCTCCATGTTTTACTCTTAAATTAATAAGGTGGTCTGGACTAACTATTAGCACAAACTTGCTTTGTTCTTGGTTAAAAGCACCTTGAAGAAAAGAGAGAAAAAGACTAAAGATGATTTGAAGTCATAGACAGTGTCTTTATTTCTATGTCATCAAAGAATAATGCCATGAAATTATTGATACAATGCAAATAGTCATGTATTTGTCTCTATTCTTATGATTTCAATACATAAAACAGGAATTTATTCTACTGTACTCTTGAGAGGAAGACCGCCCATCATGGGGGAAATAATAGTACTGCATTATAAATGTCTACACTAAAACAGCTTTCAACTAAGCACAGCTAGATTTTCCAGCCTCTATTCTTCACTGTCCTGAAAATGAGGGCTGAATCCACACACAGAGGCAAGAACCTTAGCCTCAGATCCCTAACAAGAGGACGGACGGATGGAGAACCCTGCTGTGGCAGTAGGAGGCATTCTGTCACCAGGTCTCCAGCAGTCACCAACTAACACGGAACCGAAGCTCTGCCGGGGGACCTCTGATTTAGGCAAATGCTCTGCCAAGGCGCCGGAGAACAGCAGGAAGCTGAGACGCGCACAGACCGGGACCAACATTTGTCGTCCACGCTTTATTGACTCTGTGATATCAAGAGAGAGCCGGGGTCTGCAGGATGGCTCTGTAATAAAGGTGCTTATCACCGGGCATGACAGTGTGAGTTTGCCTGTATGTGGTTCTCATGTGCCCGGTGCCAATGAAGGCCAGACAAGGGCACCCAGTCCTCTTCAAGTTACAGAGTTTAGAGCACCATATGGGTGCTGGGAATCAACCCAGGTCCTCTGGAAGAGCAGACAGTGATCTTACCTGCAGCCCCAGTAAGACTCTTTCATTCAGCAAATCTTTATGGAGCATGCACCATATACAAGCTCGTGCATTAGAGACAATCAGGCGAATGATGACTTGCCATCGCTGCGAAGGCTGGAAGCAATTACTAGGTAGCTATCTGGGCAGTGATGGAGTAGAAACTAGGGAGCTGAAATCAGACTTCCAGGATTAGGAACGGAGTAAGTTGCCTGTTGGAAGAGTGTTTTTTTCCCAATAAAAATACCACGGAAGGTATCCATTAAATTCCAAGGTCAAAGCACAGGAGTCTATAGCACAGGGGAGCCACAGCTCTCCACATGATTTACTAGGACTGGGGACAGTCACAGTTCTATAAACTACTGCTGAAATTACAGTAGGATTTGATGTTTTCTAAATGATTTCTACAGTAAGAATTATCTCTCTGTCTCTGCAAGGTGTGTGTGTGTGTGTGTGTGTGAGAGAGAGAGAGAGAGAGAGAGAAAGAGAGAGAGAGAGAGCGCACATGTGTAGGGGTGGGGATATTTCAACAGGATTCCACTCTGTAGCCCCAGGCTGGCCTCAAATTCTTGTCCACCTTTCTGCCTCATCATCCTATGAGCTGGAATTACAGGTGTGACCCATCACACCTGGTAAAACATCCTAATTCTTTAAAATTATCTGCTATAGCTTTCAACAGACCGATGATACAGAGACAACAAAGAAATCAATGCCAAAGTAAATTAGTAGTTCTCTGAAATAAAACGTAGTGTTCCTCAAAATGACACCTACGGTCTCCATCCTGGGAGCTCATTAAAGAAACTGGGATTCTCTGAAAACAGGTATACGTAAGGCACTCACAGAAAACTTCAAGATTCCTGATAAGTCTACAGTCTAAACTTTACTAGTCAAGTTCTAATTATAAAACTTTTTACAGTAAGCATAAAGATAATTGTAAGTAGAAAAATATGAACTCACTTTGTAACTTTTAATAGCAAATAGTATATTGAATTGTGGGTATACTAAGCTATATTAACTAGGAAATAAACTTAAATAACTATTTTTACATATCTTTGAACTACATTGTTTTTAAAGATTTTTTTTAGATTTTTTTCATTTTTGTTTTACTTGTATGTATGCCTGTACACCACATGGGTGCCTGGTGTCTTCGGAGGCCAGTTGAAGGGGGTCAGATCCCTTGAAAACTGGAATTATACAAGGTTGTGAGTCACCATGTAGGTGCTGGGAATTGAACAAGGGACTTCTGGAAGATCAACAAGTGCTTTTAACTGCTGAGCCTGCCCCCTGAACTATATTATTTTAAAAATGTCAAAGGGCGGTTTTTAAAATATTTCAACAAAAATGGAATCTTAAAAGAAAAAAAGTCAGGGATTAGTGATTAAACTAAATTTTTCAATTCAGTATCTGGAAATTTTTATTAGCTTCCTGATAATCTTCCTGTGAGCCGCCGCCCTCATCACTACCAACACCAACATCGGTTTTTGAAACAAGGTCTCTTTATATACCCTGGTTGTCTTGGTGTCCACTCTCACAGAGATCCGCTTGCATCTGAGTACTGGAGCTAAAAGTTTGGCTACCACACCCGGCCTCCTATACCGGGTACCACATTTTAACCTTATCCTACAGCTGAAAAAGCAAACGTATTCGAACCAAGAGGCTCTCTATACTCCGGTGCATTTGTTTTGCGAAGCATCCTACTAGAATCCTGTTTGTGGAGGGTTTAACATAGATATCGTAGGCCCTGACCATTTGCTGTAATTTAGCTGCTCTAGTTTATCACGACGATGAGATTTTTTTTTTAGTTAGGATGAATAACACAGACAAGAAGGAAATGTTTCCAAGCTAGTGACATCCACACACTATGCACACGTTTGTGTGAAGTACGGATTCCGCTACAGCGATGGATACTCATTTTTAGGAGCAATACACCTGACTCGACTAAAAGGGCTCATTCAAGGAACTTCATTTCGACATAAACAAGAAGAACGGAAGGAATCAAACCTCCTGGGAACTCTCAAAAGAATTCTACGAACGGCATTTGTGGAGCAATCACCGACTTAAACTTAACTGGCGGAATGGAAATGAGTATAGGGCTGGGGGGGGGGGGTCGAGGAACCGGTCTACTAGGACCAGGGAGCGCTCGCGACGTTCCCCCCTGACGTCGTCTGAGGCATACCTCCTTGACAGGTGGGAACTTCTTCTTGCATTCTAGTGACAAGGCCCGCAGGTCGCTCTGCATATTCTCCAGCAGTTTCTTCACAGCCTCGGGGCTGTTGGTGCAGGACATGGTCCCCCCAGATCCCGGCCGATCTGGGACCGGCACTTCCAAGCAGGCACTGTCAGCTGCTTGCGCGGCCGGCAGAGAGCCGGAGGCTCCTCAGCCTTCCGCAGCCGGAGCCCAGGGCTCGGCGGGCGCACGGCCGGAGCTGAGTTGCGTCTCCCCGGGGCGCGCCCGAGCTCCCCCACCCCGCCGCCGGCTGATCGCCGAGACCTGCCCCGCAGCCGTGCCACCCCACCAGCCTCCACCGACGCCGGCCCAGGAGCCCACCAGACGGGCAGGTCCCTCCCGCTGCCGCCGCCGGGGCCTGGCCACGGCGGGCGTCACTGGCCGAGCTGGCCACAAGCTTCAGCGATGCCCACCCCGGGTGCCCAGACTCGCCGACGCCATTAGCCGAGTCGCCCACAATTCCGAGCGCGGCCCGGACACGTCAGCCGCACTTCCGGACTCCGGGCCCCGCCCCCGCCAGGGCCAATCCGGAGGCGAGCCGCTGGAGGGGCGGGGCCGAGCGAGAAGCCCGGACAGGCTCCCGCTGGGCAGCGCGGACCCCGCCCCCGCCGTCCACGCAGGTAGCCGGCACAGCTGCGCAGGCGCGTCCTGCTTCCTTTCCGCTGGCTGGTAACCTGGGGATGCTAGGTGCCGTGTGTTTGTGATCCATTCTCTTCTGCTATAAATACTTGCTTTATTTTTTTAAAATGAATTTGTCTTGTCCGTCACTTCTGCCTCCTTGACACCCCCACCGTCCCCACCTAATAACACAAATCAGCGTCTTGCTCCTACCTCCCCGGCCTGAGGACCTAAATGACAATCCTGCCGAGCTATACAAATCGCCTTTGGTTTATTTAACTGCGGAGTAGTCCCTCATTTTTCTGTTTCCTTCTACTCCCCTCCTTGCCCCACGCCACCACCACCCCCTGCCTTCTACCAATTGTTTTTCCTCACCCACGGTTCCCTTTTATGTTTTTATTTGTTTTGTTTCTGTTATCTCCCCGCCCCGCCCACCCACCTCCTAGACTGATACCTGGAACAAACTAGGTAATTGACGCTCAAATAAGGAACCGGTTCATTAGATCAGAAGTGCCAAATAAATAGAAGGCAATAGTTAACGTGAGCTTTTTCAGTGATCCAGGTGAGTCTATTTTTTGCCCGAGACATTTCTCTGTTGTAATAAGCAGGAAACAAAAATAATTTTCACGTTTATTGTTCGGATGAGCAAAGCCAGCCTGTGTGGATTGAAGTTGAAAGAGGAGGAATCTGGGTCTCTGTTAAGGACTATAAAACTGACGATTGGAACGTCTTGATTATGGGAAACTGGAATGTTGCAAGTCTAGAATCTTTATCTTGGTTATCTTTTGCCCCCCAAGTCTCCATTTACTGTCATCTCTGTGCTTGACCTGACACCTTTGTGATATTTTTGGAATGTGCCATCAGATTCCTAACTTCCAATGACTCAAAGGCGATCATTATCAGATAGTCCCTGAGGTCCATGACACAGAGTTTCCAGTTTTGCTGTAACTCGCCTACCTGATGTTCTCAACCTGAGTCGAACATCACTTTCACAGGGGTGGCCTAAGACCATCAGATACTTATGTTATTGTTCATAACAGTAGCAAGATTATAGTTATGAAGTAGCAATAACGATAATTTTATGGTTGGGGGTCAACACAACATGAGGAACTGTGTTAAAGGGTTGCCACATTAGGAAGGTTGAGAACCACTGCTCTAATGCATTTGTAAAATGCCTTGATTTAAGAGTTTCTTTGCTTTGATATAAAAGCTTTATGAAAATGCTACTGTGTTGGATGATGGTGGTTGGGGGCAACCTGAATCTATGTTCCTGAGTCTTGGTCATTCATATTTGGCTACAGAGCACATTAGCTCTTTCTTTCTTTGAGGTGGGAGCTGTATTCTGAAGTTTTTTGAAATGATCTAATAAGTGGGCCACTAACACAGATTCTAACAATGTTTTGGGTTTATTATAGATAGCTTTGGCACAACTTACTGAAAATAGTTTTCTTTCATCTTTGCCATCTTTTGTAGAGTTGAGGAATTCACGTTGAAATTTTGTTTTGTTTTGTTTTTGTTTTCTTTGAGACTGACTCTCACTATGTAGCTCTGGCTGGCCTGAAACTCACTATGTAGACCAGGCTGGCCTGCAACTCACGGAGATCTGCCTGCCTCTGCCTCCCCAGAGCTGAGAGGAAAGACATGTGCTTTAAAGTGATGTCAGAAAATAAGGTCTGTTTACCAGTCATCACTCACATAGTTCTTCATTGACATCCAAACATATTAATCAGTGAGGTTCTTTTTTGTTTGTTTGTTTGTTTGTTTTGATATTCACTCTACACATTTAAAAATGGGAAGTCTACCTGCTCTCCTGATACCTTTTAAGAATGTTTTATTTTGCTAAGTTTACTTCTTTTTGTCAGTTTTATGTATGTATATAGTGGGTTTTGATAATTTCCATCCTTATTACTATCTCATTCTCTCATTTCTCCTCCCTCTGCTGAAACTCTCCTTCCCAAGAAGTTTCCTCTAACTTTCATATTGTGTGTGTGCGCGCACACGTGTGCATGTGTGTGTGTGTGCATAAGTGTGTGCTTGTTTGTGAAAGTGTGCACATGTGTGTGCGTCACTGAATTTTAAGACTGCTTGCATGAGTCTGGCTAAGAGATTATTTCTAGAGCATGGGCTACTTTGCAGTAGGTATGCCACTGAAGAAAATGGCACCTCACCCACTGCAACCGACAGCTGCCACTAGGTCCCTGAACTTTTATCTATTTAAAAAATGAGCAATTACTCACCTATAACAGAAAAACTTGTCTAATGTCATTCTGAAATGTTTGTCTCAGCCAAAGGACAGAATGCAAATGTTACTCAACCTAACTTTATATTTGTCCCATCCTGAAGGCTTGAACACCATTAATGTTCTTTTTTTCTATATCTTAGATACTGGTCTTTCCCAGAATTCCACTCTCTGAACTCTTTTCAGTTTGTTCTCTCAGTGATGTTATTCTCAGCAATGATTTCAGTGACTGCTACCCTACTTGTATTACTCTTTATAATCCCACGTTGACAAATACCGGTGAACACTGTAGATCAACAGGAATATTCCGCCGTATACATCATTTGAGTTTGCTCATCATATATGAGATAAACCCAAGACTTCATTATAGTGTCAGCTGAGTACTATTTGAAAGCACAAGCTTCTAAACCTTCCAAATGTCCAAACCTCCTGCAGTACTAACATCAGATGTTATGGAATCGTCTTCAGCCTTCCCCAGGCTTATACACACAGAACTGCACTGGTTCCGCATGTAACCTCCAGACCCCAGTTTGCCTAGGCGGGCTAGGCTCATCCATCTCAGTTACAAAGTACAGAATGTGATTGTTAAGGATATTTAGACACGACCAAATCGCTTGTCCTCCCCTCCCCTACGGTAACAAAGCCTCACTTAAATTCTTAAATTTAGTACTATGGAAATTAAAAAAACAAACAAACAACAACAACAAAAAACAACAAAAACCATAGCCTGTCACCTCGCTGTTTCTGAAAGTTATCGTGTCAAGCCGTGACTGAAAGTCCTTCACAAATGGAGACATAAACAGTGTCTACCCCTCCTTTTGAGGTTCCGAACACACCAAGGCGCGATCCCACTGAAACTCACCCAGCCGATAGGTTGATTGGGCTTCCTTACAGCCCATCGGTAGGGGGAGGGTCGTTAAGGGTCTGTGCGTGCTCTGAATACTCAGGTCGAGGGTCTTCTGAGCCTCCCCAACCCTTCCACGAGGGAAGGTAAACAGCCGAGAAGCCTGCGTGAGGTATTTTTACACAGGGGCACGGCCAAACTCCCCAAGATGTTGCTTGCTTGGCTTGAAGGATAGCACTCACAACACGGTGCTGACGTGAGCATTCAACTGACCATAGACTTCTACCTGGATGCCTCAGGACGGCCTTGGGCTCCTCCCTGCAGAGGACCGCCCTCACATCCATTTGCCCTGATATCTGAACTCTTGGCTCTACCTGCTCCCTCGCCTGCCCTTTCTAAGATGGATGGAGTTCCGTCGTTTCGTCCTCCATAACTTCTAACCTATTCGCGTCCTTTTACTCCTGTCCTCTCCTCCATGTCTAACTTCTCTCCCCAGTATACTCATTTTCTTTACGAATCGAATTCCCGTTTCTAAAGAAAAATAATCTAAGTAGTTCAGAATGTGGAACTTGGGTGGAGAATTCCAATCTTGCTCTGGCTTTTGTGGGACTGCCCCCCTCCCCCACCAACATCACTAAAAAGAGTACAAGTCATTTGTCTGTGGGGCAGAGGATACTAAGTAGATGGTGTGAACATCTTCATTAGGATCATTAGCTTCTGTGGTCAATTTGATAAATTCACATGGTGCATAATAAAGATCTAGCAAAGAAGCTACATCAGAAGTTCATTGTATAAGTTAACGAAAAAACTTTACCTGCCAGTGTGTAAATGGTTACTTACCCATGTGGGGCCTATAATCACATCTTAGAGAGTATTTATAGTATGAAGCTCTTGTGTTTGTGAATTACAATTGGGCTAAACATATGGCTGAGAGTGCTCATTAAAATACAGTTTATTGGCGGGCAGTGGTGGTGCACGCCTTTAATCCCAGAACTCAGGAGGCAGAGGCAGGTGGATTTCTGAGTTCGAGGCCAGCCTGGTCTACAGAGTGAGTTCCAGGACAGTCAGGGCTATACAGAGAAACCCTGTCTCAAAAAAAAAAAAAAAACCCAAAATAAATAAATAAATAAAAATACAGTTTATTGTAGTGGTCCAGTATTATGTTTTTCATCATCATCACTAAATCCCTCTCTGAATTTACCTTTCCTAAAATCATCTCGTTTCTATTCATTTCTTTCTCAAAGAACCTTACCTAGTCCAAGAGTGGTTAGTCTCTGATGCTAACGGGTATATACTTACTGTATGTGGTGGGGAGCTGTAAACGCTCGCCTGGCATGCCTGGAACCATCCGAGAGGAGGGGACTTATCTAGATCAGGTTGGGCATGTTTGTGGGGGATAGTCTTGATGGTGTTAGTTACTGTAGGAATGACCTGCCCTTCAGGTCCCTCCATTTCATGGGCTGAGCTGTGAACTGTATAAAAGTGAGGAAAGCCCATTGAGCCGAGGCATTTAACCAGCAATGATGCATTTATTGTGTGTATTTGGTCCCGATTGCGGATGTAATATGACTAACTGCTTGAGTTCCTGCCTTGGGCCTCCGGAATCCACACAAAGGAAGGAAGCTACTCTCTGAGGTTGTCCTCTGACCTCCACATGCATGGCAAGGCACATGCTTCCACCACCACACATACCGTGTGTGTGTGTGTGTGTGTGTGTGTGTGTGTGTGTGTGTGTGAGAGAGAGAGAGAGAGAGAGAGAATACACACTTAGTGTTGTAGTTTTGTCTCTCTTGCTATTATAATACAACCAAAACCAACATTAGAAGAGAAACACTTTATTTGGCTTACTTCTTACCCACCCATAAGTATTTCTTAAAATGTATACTCAAATTTCAGAATTAGATATTAGTTGTATCTGTCGTAAATTGCATGCCAATGGGAGAATGCAGTCGATTTTTTCTTTTTTGTTGAACAGACGATTTATTTAGAGAATAAAAACATTATTACAAAAGTGAATTATGGTGAGAACCTATAATTTACTATTTGTGACACAATCTTTCCTAATAAACTTGTTTATATGTTTCTTAGTTACTCTAAAAAAATTTAAATATTTTTCTGTCTTTCTTGTAATAGGTTTGAAAACAAAACATAAAAATCATTCCAAGGGGTGTGATTCTGTGTGTGTACCAGTATGTGTTTGAGTGTGTGTGTCTCTGTGTGTGCCTGAGTGTTTGTATATGTGTTTGTGTATGTGTGTGTGTGTGTATGAGTATGTGCATGAGTGTGTCTGTGTATGTGTGTGCCTGAGTGTTTGTATATGTTTGTGTGTGTATGAGTATGTGCGTGAGTGTGTCTGTGTATGTGTGTGCCTGAGTGTGTATGTTTGTGTGTGTTTATGAGTATGTGCCTGAGTGTGTCTGTGTGTGTGTGCCTGAGTGTTTGTATATGTGTTTGTATGTGTATGAGTATGTGCCTGAGTGTGTGTGTGTGTGTGTGTAGGTGCTACTAGACAGCCTCAACTATCCTGGGACTCACCATATAGACTAGGCTGGAGGCAAACTCTGAGAGCTTCCCTAGTGCTAAGTCTAAAGAAACGATCAGGACACCTGGCATACATCACTACATACCCTTCTTACACCACTACATCAAAGTTTGGTCCCTCTTGTGAGGAAAGGTGGTGACAATGAAGAACAAAGAGACAAGTTTTGACAAGCTTTAAGTCAAACCTTGTCTCCTCTGGGCCACCCTAAAATCTTGATGTCAGCTGGCCACTGGAACACAAAAGTTGTAGAAACAGCTCTGCCTTGAAGAGGGAGCAGTGGCCACCCAGATTCCATCACCTTCACACCAAGGTTTCAACAAATGTTTAAAGCAGAAGAGGGAGGGAAGCCAGTGCACATCTGGGCAAGACTTTTTGTGTGTGTTAGAGAGGTAGAGATGGAAACAAATTTTGTGTTTATTAGAGAGGTAGAGATGGGAACAAAGTATCCACAGAGATGGGAACAAAGTATCCACAGAGATGGGAACAAAGTATCCACAGAGATGGAAACACAGTATCCACAGCTGCATGCTCACAGCCCTGAGGATTGAAGACTCCATTTTATTTTACATCCCAAGTGCTGCCACCATCCACCCACCCCCACCCACTCCCCGGCCAGAGTCCCTCCTCCCATCCCCTTTCCATTCTCTGAGAAGGTAGGCCTCCACTTGCTAGCCACCACCCTGGTGCATTAAGACTCTGCAAGGTTACGCACATCTCCTCTCCCACTGAGACCAGACAAGGCAGCCCAGCTATAAGAACATATCCCACAGACAGGCTACAGCTTTTTGATAGTCTCCCCTCCCCCACCTCAGTTGTTCAGGACCCATATGAAGACCAAGCTGCACATTTGCTACATATGTGTGTGTGTGTGTGGGGGGGAACATACACAGTCCAGCTCATGTATGTTCTTTGGTTGATGGCTCAGTCTATGGAAGTTCCCAAGAGTCCAGGTTAGTTTGACTCTGTTGGTCTTCCTGTGGAGTCCCTATCCCCTTTGGGATCCTCAATCCTTCCCCCCAGATCTTCCACAGGAGTCCCCAAGGTCCTTCCAATGTTTAAGCTGTGAGTGTCTCTGTCTTAACTGCTGAGTGGAGCCTCTCAGAGGGCAGTTATATTAGGCTCCTGTCTGCAAGTAAACAGAGTATCATTAATAGTGTCAGGGATTGGTGCTTGCCCATGGGATGGGGGTTAGGGTTCTGTCTAAGCTCCACCCCACAATGACCTGGCAATAGCCAGGTAGGCCCCTCCCCACAGTTACCTAGCAACAGCCAGGTAGGCCTAGCCCACTATAAAATGGGCTGCTTGCCCCTCCCCTCTCTCTCTTATTCCTCCTGCTCTTGCTCTCTTGCTCCTCTCAGCCTCTCTCTGCCCCTCTTGGGCTCTCTCCCCTCCCGCCTCTCTCCATGCGGCCATGGCCGGCCTCTGCCCCTCTATTTCTCTACTCTCTCTGCCATTCTCTGCCTCCACTACCCCATTAACTCCCATCCTCTGCCCTGAATAAACTCTACACTATACCATGTCTGTGTGTGTCTGGTCCCTCGGGGGAAGGGATGCCTCGGCATGGGCCCTCTGGGGCGCCCCCTTCCCCCCACACCGCCGTATACCAGCTTCTCTAAACCTCCTTCTCTTTTTATGGTCATAACAATGGGTCTCAAGTTGGGCTGGTTATTGGTTAGCCATTCCTTCAGTCTCTACTCCATCTTTGTCCTGCGTTGCTTATTAGACAGGACAAATTTTGACTCCTTCATTTTATAACCGAATTCTCTGGAGATCCTGAATGCTAACAAATGTTGTTGGTCCGAGTGGCCATTTCTTTAACAATTCTGCTATCTCTGTACTATTCTAAGCTCCTGTGCTCTCGTTTTATCTCACTGGCTTGATTTCAGCCCTGATCGGCCCATTCCCATTCGTTCTGCTTCTGCCCCTCTTCCTCTCAAACTGTGGCAGCGTCTAGTTGCTATGGCTGCTGCCATGGTTACGGCCACTGGGGGAGTGCTACCACTCACAGCCGTTTTTCTGCTACGGCTGCTTCCACAGCTACCACTTGCAGCCGGCGGAGAAGCCTCATCTCTTCCGCAGCTCACAGATGCTGCGCTGACCGCCCCTTTCTTTCTTGGCTCTGCCGGCCGGCCGCTTGGTTCTACTCATTTCTAAAGCTCATAGCCTGACTTGCTTGTCACTCCGCTGCTGCTGCTTGCTTCATTTTGAGGCCTAGTTTATCCCACTGTAAGTAAACCTTTTCTCAGGCCTAATGTTGCACCGCCAAAGACGACATTACAAGAGGCTAGCACCTGGCATACAAGTGAGATCACATACCAAGATGACTCAACAGTTTGCGGGTGTTTGTAGCGATCACGGCAGGCATTTGTGCAGACAAAAGGTTCATGTTAACAACAATCACAGCATTGTTCCTTTTCCACCAGGCACAGCAGTCCCTCAGTTTTAAGCCACCACGGGATGTGCCTTCCCCAGGACTGAGCAATGATTGCAGGCTGCTTGGAGCAGTTGTGTGTGTGGTGCTGCAGTCAAGGGGCTGAAGCAGGCAGCTCTGGTTGTTTTATGGCTTCCCCACGCATCTGCAGAATGTTCCAAATAGCACTGTCATAAAGGTGGTGTCTTAGTCAGGGTTTCTATTCCTGCACAAGCATCATGACCAAGAAGCAAATTGGAGAGGAAAGGGTTTATTCAGCTTACACTTCCACATTGCTGTTCACCACCAAAGGGAGTCAGGGAGCAGGTCAGGATACAGGAGCTGATGCAGAGGCCATGGAGGGATGTTTCTTACTTGCTTGCTTCCCCTGGCTTGCTCAGCTTGCTTTCTTATAGGACCTAAGACCACCAGCCCAGAGATGGCACCACCGACAATGGGCCCTCCCACCTTGATCACCAACTGAGAAAATGTCCCACAGCTGGATCTCATGGGGGCACTTCCCCAACTGAAGCTCCTGTGTCTGTGATAACTCCAGCCTGTGTCAAGTTGACACACAGAACCAACCAGTACAGATGGTTTGGATGACATTTTTTTTTTCTGGTCCCTTTTCCTTTTGCCAGGGAAGAAAGGAGAGGGCCCATCGACTGCAAACTAGAGAGTCAAATCACCCTGTACCCTGTCTGCTCCTTTACAGGGGAAATGAGAGGGGCTTAGCTACTGTTGTTCCCTCGGGAAGACAATTCTGCTCACGTTGCCTTCCTGACTGCTTGCTCATGCGGCTGCTTCCACCGTCAACTTCTCTATTTTGGGCTTACGTCTGGCCTGGAGGGAGAACATCCTTTGCCTTCTTCACAGAAATGGCCTGGCTTTTCATTTACTGCAGGAAATAGTCACAAGATTGCCAGAGTCAGCATATGGCAAACATTGAAGACAATTGCTGGCAATTCTGACAGTATGATTCTTTGTTAGTTCCCCAGTTCAACACTGGTGTCCTTTGATCTGAAGGACACTTAGAACTTGATGAAACATTTCCAAACAGACAAGGAATACCACTGAATTTCCTGGCTATACAATCCAAATATATTGAACTTTTTCACAGTATCATGATCAGTACATTCAAAGGCAAACAGATACTGTGATTTAGAACCTAACAGAATACCTGTTTGAGGTTCAATCCTATGAGATGACTCTAGCTTGCATCACGTTGTCATAAGGCTAGCCAGCACATATACATACATATATGCACATACACACACATGCATACATGTACAGACACATATACATATGCACACACTTACTCTCACAAGCAGGTACGTGCATGTGTGCACACACATACACAAACATATATCTAGACTTCACAGTGCTGACTTCCTTATTCTGGGGCTAGACACTCCCAACCTATAGGACCTCGTCATGGTATTGGGTGTTCCTTTAGCTCAGGTGGCCAGATTCCCTCCAGGTCCCAGAGCAGAGAGACAGTCGTTTTATAACCACATAACCATGGTTTCTAAAGACACAGTGACATATACACAACAGTTGGGTTTTAAGGTATCATGTAATGAGAACCTACTTCAGGGCTAGGTGTTACTGGGGTTAAGATGGGACCAAGAGAACCACCTCCAAAGAGAATTTTCCTGTGAGTGCTGTAACTTTCTTGTTATTATCATAAACAGGAGTAATTAGAGAGAATGAATAAGTATTATTCTGAATTTATTTGATCCCATGACCAAAGAGGAGGACTCTCCTTTTACTATTTACATTTCAGGAACATGCACACACACAAAAAATAAGGGTTACTGTTGATCCAAGACAGAGCACAATGGCTTTTTGTCTGAAATGGAGGTCTGTCCCCCACCCCCATTAGAGTGTTTCTGTATGAGATATCGAAGCAGCAAAGTAAAATGTCAGATGGCCCTTTCTTCCCAAAAGTGCTGTTTAATTAAAATAGTGGCAAATGTCAGACATTCAGGAAGTATAAAGTCTGAGGCAGTCACTTTGCAAAACAGTTTCTAGAAAGGGCGTGGCCAGCTTCTTTATACAGGAGACTGGATGATTTACCAAAGGCAAGCAGTAAGAGGAATAAAGAGACCAATTGAAACGTTTTAGTGTCCATGGAAAGAAGACAGGGATATTTATCCACTAGGCAAAGAGTTGATCTTATCAAAATATTGCCCTAGAGTCTGTTCACCTCAACAGGGTCTTGGGCAGTGATCTTGCAAGTAAGAGCATCACTTAGGATATCAGTTGATCCCGAAACAGGGTAGGGCCACATTCTACTTAGATTTCTATTGCAGTGATAAAACACCATAACTAAATGTAACCTAGGAAGGAAAGAGTTTATTTCAGCTTATCACGAAGGGAAGTCAGGGCAAGACCTCAAGACAGGAACCTGGAGGCGGGATCAGACGCAGAGGCCATGGAGGGATGCTGCCTACTGGCTTGCTCCTCAAGGCCTGCTCAGCCTGATTTCTTATACAAGCCAGGACCAGCAGCCCAGGGCTGGCCCCACCCACATAGAGTAAGGTTCATCCAGTCCTTTCAAGCTATCAGGAACACAAAGTCCTCTGTGTTATTGCTCTGTCGTTGTCGAGTCTCCCAGTGTAATTAGAGGAACTGAAGATGAGAAGGAAGGGAATGCCCTCTTAAATGAAGTTTGCGGAATTTATTGCATCTGTATTTATTGCCTAGAGCTTAAGTCACATGACCAGAGAAGGCTATAACTTTAGACCAGGGGGCCAAAGACTTGGGAAGCAAAGAACGGTCATAGGTGGAGATTGTTCTCTCTGCCATGCTTGCCATGCGGTCCCCAAGCTCGCTCTCTCTCTCTCTCTCTCTCTCTCTCTCTCTCTCTCTCTCTCTCTCTCTCTCGCTGTTAGAACGGGAAGTATGAAAGCGCTGGCAATGATTATTGAATGAAAATAATGGAAAAAAGGAGGACGTGACTGTCCTTACAGGAGGTTTGTTGTAGAGATAAGCGAGACTTAAGACAGAAGCATCAGGAAGGGTCCAATGGCTGCGAGAGGAAGGCTAGGGAGAGTGAGAGAAGAGAGAGGGAGGGACCTGGAGCCAAGAGGCCAAGAGATAAGAGATAAGATATTATCTCAGATAAGCGTAGCCAAAATGGCTGGGCTAATAGGGGAATGAAGGAGGGGGAGGGACCGGACCAGTCCCTGGTCTGGAGACTTTATGGTAGGGAACAGGACAGATAATAGTGATGCTGAGAGAGGTTGGGAGACTTTGTCCGCTTTGGTGTGTTAACTAGGCACCTCTGGTAGCCATTTTTTCCCGGGGTTTGAGACCTAACAGTTATCTCTAGTTAGTGTGAGATGCTGAACAATTTTTACTTTAACCACATGACTTAAGTTTTAAAATGTTGTATTTTTAAACAAGACTATAACCGTCAAGATTAAAAAGAAACAAAAGACTGGATGTTTTCTCTGTACCAGATCTTTTTATTTTATTTAAATTATTTAAATTTATTTAGCTTTATTTAAAGCTTTAAAAATAGAGAGAGAAAATTTAAAGAAAAGCTTAAAATATACAAATGAAAGCTGTAACAAACTCTCCACATGCTAGATATATATATGCTGTGTAGAAAGCTGAAGAGAAATTTACATAAAACAATGTCACTAAAAAGGAGAACAATTATTTCCCCGGAAGCATATACACACACAGTCTTTGTTTTGTTTTAAGACAGGGTGCTCTGGAGCACATTGGACTTCGCCCCGGCTGCCTCCCGAGTGCCAGTACCCCAGACAAGGCACACAACTTCTATACACAGATCTGACCTGGGCTTTCTTGGGCAGTGCGTGGCATCTGTTGGGCTGTGGTAAGTGCAGAAAGCAAGAGCTCAGGACACAGGGTGACGTCCTTGGATTTTACTGTCATGCTGAGGACTGCCTTATCTTGTCCCCAGTCCCTAACAGGTGTATTTTCCCCGACTAACGCAGCCTGCCTTTAGCTACTTTCTGCAAATGTCTTAAGCAAAAACTCAAAGAAGTTAAATAAGAAGTCAGGAGCCAGGGCTGGGCAGCTGGTGTCACTACCTTCTTTGAGAGAATGATTTATGTTTCCCATGTCTGCAGCTGAGAATATTTGATGAATGTGAAAAACAAAAAAAAAAGAAACAAGCAACCGAACAAACCAAATCGAATTTTTAGCCTTTTACTTTCTTACAGATCCGAGGCAAGCCGGAGTGTCGGGTAACAGCATCAGTAGGTGCAGTTTCCCGGTGCTAACAGGACAGAACCAACAGTTGTCCTTTCCCTTGCTGCCAGGCACCAACAACACAGTTTAAGTACTTGAAGATCCAACTCTAATCAATCCCTCTGTTCTGACAAGCAGCAGTGGAACCATGAAGGCTTCTCTAGCTGGACATTACTACCCCCTACTGGCCAGAACTGGTGACAAACAGATGATCATTTGCTAACTTTCTCATCTTAATTAAAAAAAAAAAAAAGCTACACCCTCCTGTAGCCCCACTAATCAGTTTCCTAGTGTGTTTTCTTTAGGAGGGAGGGAGGGAGGGAGGGAAGGAGGGAGGGAGGGAGGGAGGGAGGAGGAGGAGGAAGAGTAGGGACAGGGACAGAGAGAATGGGATAGGATAGGATAGGATAGGATAGGATAGGATAGGGCAGCACAGCACAGACTAGCCTAGCCTAGCATAGCATAGAATGAAATAGACTAAACTGGCATAGCATAGTATAAAATAGAATAGAGTGAAATAGACTAGAATAGCATAGAATAGAATGGAATGGAATGGAATGGAATAGACTATACTAGCATAGCATAGAATAGAATGGAATAGACTAGAATAGCATAGAATAGAATAGAATGAAATAGACTAGAATATCATATCATATCATAGCATAGCATAGCATATCATATCATAGAAGCATAGAATAGAATGAAATAGACTGGAATAGCATAGCATAGCATAGCATAGCGTAGTATAGCGTAGAGTAGAATAGCATAGCATAGCATGGAATAGAATAGAATAGAATGAAATAGACTAGAATAGCATAGAATAGATTGGAATGGAATGGAATGGAATAGACTAGCATAGCATAGCATAGCATAGAATGGAATAGACTAGAACAGCAAAGCATAGTGTGGAATTGAATGGAATAGACTAGCATAGCATAGCATGGCATGGCATGGCACGGCATGGCATGGCATGGCACGACATGGCACGGAACGGAACAGAACGGAACGGAATGGAACAGAACAGAACAGAATAGAATGCCTTGTATCTATACCTTCCCTTCTCTTCAGCTCATCCCTTGCATTAGACTGTTTAAGTATTGATTCATTTTGTTATATGGCAAAAATGAAAGGACAAGGCTTTTAAAATTTGAATTTAACCAGTCTAAAATTTGAATTTAACCAGTGTAAAATACAATAAATGTTTTTAAGCCCCGGAAGGCAGGCAGACACAGACAGTCGCGAAGACTTAGGAGGAAGCAGAGAAGAGGACACCACTTTTACTTGGGAGGTTCCTTACTGAATGGATGAGATTCCTTAATGAAATACATATGACTCTTAGGAGGTATCAGGTAGAGTAAATAGGTATCCAAGTTCATACAAGCTACCATTGTCTTAAGCACTTTATATTCTTTAAACAAAATTTTTAACCTTAATTTTCATTTTATGTGTATGCGTTTTGTCAGCATATCTGCCTGTGCTCCACTCGCATGCAGTGCCCACAGAAGTTAGAAAAGGGATCAGATCCCCTGGGACTGGAGTTACAGAAGATTGTGAACTGCCCTATGGGTGCTGGGACTCAAACCAAGGTCCTCTAGAAGAGCATCCAGTGCTCTTAACCACTGAGTCATGTGTCCACGTCTCCTCATTACACACATCCTACACAGTCCTCTGCTAATGCTATCGGATTGCACATCTTCTCTCCAGATGTGGAGATTCAAGCTAGAAGAGGTTGAGTCAAGTTCTCTCAATGTTAAAACCTAAGGAGTGCAGATGGTACTTGAAGGCACAGAGTTCAACTCCACAATTGGGAGCAAGGTATCTCTAAAGACAGAGGAAGAACAGAGACAGAGGAGATACATTGTATAAGAAGACCAGTACATATAAAAGAAGCTTTCCACGGCAGTAGCCTGACTGTGGGAGCATCAATACACCAGAGATGATGTCACTACGGCAAGGACCTGACTTCACCCACTTGCTTCCCACACTCCCACAAAAGACCTATGGAGGAAGAGAAGCACACGAGAGGTGATTTAATGAGACAAAGGTCGTGGCAGTTCTCTCTAAGAGCTTAATAATGCGTTCTTTTTCCATCCAACTGGTTGTTTTGCTATAGAATATTCAAAAACACTGCTCAGTGAAAGGGATATTCAGGATTTGCAGGGCATACACCTTGGGACTCTGCCGTGGTGCTCATCCCAATGTGAAGGCACAGATACAAGCTTCCCTTTCTTTCTGTGTTAGTACAGAAGCTTCCCAGCCCTCCAGATAAACTGAAGAAGGGGAGGTGCTAAAAAGAGCAGTGGTGGGGCTGGAGAGATGGCTCAGTGGTTAAGAGCACTGACTTCTCTTCTGAAGGTCCTGAGTTCAAGTCCCAGCAACCACATGGTGGCTCACAACTATCCGTAATGAAATCTGACTCCTTATGGAGTGTCTGAAGACAGCTACAGTGTACTTACTACTACTACTACTACTACTACTACTACTACTACTAATAATAATAATAATAATAGTAAAGAGTAGTGGTGTCCATAGCAAAGAAACCTTTATTTAAACTCGAAAGTTATACATCATCTTGAGAGGTAGGATTCTAATGATCGGATTCAGCCAGCATTAAAGATGTCTTCAAATACGATTTTTCCATTTATTGAAAATAGCCCCTCTTTACATAATATATCCTGATTACAATTCCTCCCCACTTAAATCCCAACTCCTCCCCACCTCCCTCCCATTCAAGTCACCCCTTGTCTGTTTCTCATTAAAAAACAAATAAGCTTCTAATGGTATATAATATAGTATAATATAATATAATATCTAAAACAAAGACTAACACATCAGAATTGGTGAGAAAAACAGAAGGAAATGAACTCAAGAGAAGGCACAGAAACAGAGACCCACTCTGTCATACATCTCATAAAAACACTATACAGGAAGCCATCATATATAAACAGAGGATCCTTAAGAATACTTTGTTTCCCCTGTGAGATATTGGTTGGTTACTCTACAAGCTTTGTGCCACAATTGCCCTAGCACTTTGCGTCTTGCATGCAGGACACCATTGCAGATCAAATGTGTTTATGGTTCTCCTCTAGCAGCATGAGGGGATGAGGGCTCCGCGTAGGCACAAGCTCTGCTTCTCTCTGTTCACTGAGTTGTGTGGGTGGTGGTGTCCTCATCAGGTCGGCATTGCTGTCAGTTTGTGGAGAGCAATATCTAGTCTTGGCAACAGCCTGGGCTGTTTGGGGGATTTTCATGTGACTCATTCGGACAACTCAAGTTAGACGTAATCCAATCCCAGGTGTGATTTCTTCTGTTGGTTCTAGAGCTTTCAGGTGCTGTTACATTACTACTATGAGGTCTCTCCAACTTTTTTATGTAGGCACTTAGTTCTATGAACTTGCCTCTTGGACCTGCCTTCATTGTGTCCCATGAGTTTGTGTATGTTGTGTATTCATTTTTATTCAACTCTAGAAATTCTTTAATTTCTTTCTTAATTTCTGTCCTGACCCATTTTTCACTCGGTAGTGAGTTGTTCAGCTTCCATGAGTTTGTAAGCTTTCTGTCATTTCTCTTATTGTTGATATCCAACTTTTATCCATGGTGGTCTGATAGGATGCAGGGTGTTCTTTCAATTTTCTGCAATAATGTAATAATGTCTTGCCTTGAATTTATTTGTTTTTATTAACCATATTTTATATATAGCAATGTGATTTATGTATTTAGTAACATCATAGTAGAATGATTTGGTAAGTTGTAAATAGAAGGAAACAGGGAAAACTCAGTTTCTAAAAGTCCTCTTCCCCAAAACAATTTTTTTAAGGACTGCACTCTTTTGTATGGATAAATGCAACAAATGTACCCAGTGATTAGTCATGTGTGATTCCTGTTACACCAATGGCCAATGAGATGGAAAAGAAAGTCTGACTTTCATGACCACTGCCACAGAGAACAAACAGTTGTTGGAGTCATTTGCAATGTAAAATAGTTCCACATCTTTAATACACAGAAAGCTGAATTTATCTGCCATAAAAAAGAACAAACTGCGACATAGTTGAAACTAGAAAACTAGAAAATTAGCTTTATATCACATATTTTTATGGCTTACGTGTCTATTTCCCTTATGTACTTCTCCTCATCACCTAAGAATATCTTCTTTACCATAGAAAAGTTTGGCTAATACAATGACTATCTATCTACCAGCTATTATCTATCATCTACTATCATCTATCTATTATTTTCTATTTATATATTTCAATCATCTATCTACTATCATCTATCAATTAATCTATCATCTACTATGTATCTACCAACCATCTATCATCTATCTCTATCTCTTTACTATCATCTATCTATCTATCTATCTATCTATCTATCTATCTATCTATATCTATCTATCTATCAGCTAACATCTATGTATCTATGTATCTATCTATCTATGTATCTATCATCTATCTATCTCCCTACTAATCTACCATCTATCTGTCATATAAGATATAGAAAATAACTTGAGACCTATATATTTAGTGAAACTCAGTGTACATTTTTCAAAGATTTATTTTTATGTAGGTGTGGTGATACATGCCTTTAATTCCAGCACTTGGTAGGCAGAGACAGGCTGATCTCTGTGAGTTTGAGGCCAGCCTGGTCTACATAGTAAGTTCCAAGCCAACTAAAGCTGTATAGCAAGACCCTGACTCAAAGAACAACGTTAAATTTTTTATTTTTATTTTCATGTGTATGAGTGTCTGCTTGCATGTCTTATGTACACTGTGTGAGCCTGGTGCCCACGGAGGCCAGAAGAGGGCGTCAGACACACTGGAGCTAGAGTTACAGATGGTTGTGTGTTGGGAACAGATGCCATGTAGGTGCTGGGAATTGAAACGATTCCCTCTGCCGGAGCAACACATGCTCCTAACTTCTGGGCCATCCATCTCTCCAGCCCCGTCAGGTATCCTTGTTAAGATTCAGTAATCAGTATTAGGAGGTACTCATTCTTTCACTTGTCAGCACGATTGGTTGGAACACAAAGCTGCCTCCTCAGTCTAAAGCTGCAGTCTTTGCACCCTTGGAGTCCACGGTTGAGTTACAGAAGTTACATTTAGAGGAGGAGGTTTGCACACAGATCATAGTCGCACAAACGGGTAGCATGAAGAACTGGGATGCATTGCTGATAGCAAGCCCTCTCTCGGTCTGTAGTGACTCTCTTGGGTAACTTAGAATTTCTTTCTTATCCAAGTAGAGGGCTTTGTTATGTCTGTTATGGGTGGAGTCTGGGAAGACATCTCAGATTCAGGTGTCTTTGTCCTTTGTCCTTGGTCTGTAGTTGGAGTATATGATGACTTTTGACAGATACAATGAGTGATCATATTCACATATGGTTTAGGGAATCAGCATATTTTCATTTTAAGCATAGGATATAGATGGTCCTTAAGAGCTTAGGTGGGCTGGAATTTGAACTGAGCTGCTTTACTGTCTGTCTGTCTGTCTGATCTCTGCTATCACTTGTTCATTTTATTATTAGGTGGGGCTTTATTTTTTCCTGTGGTATTTATAATAAAAGTTCCCATCTTTCCTTCAATCCCTTCCTCCAAACAGTGTTATGAATATTTACAATTACACAGGCTTTGAAGCAAAGCCAGATAAGGCCAGTGATCGCTTTCCCCCTTCCTAAGGCCTTGAGTTCTGTTTAAAATCAAGATTAACAAGGATTAAATTTAGCCCCATGTCTGAAATGCCCCAAATATAAGACAACAGTCAAGACAATGTCATCGTAGGCAGATTTCCAGCTGTGGAATGGCAAACAGAGCAAGTCTGGAGACTTCCTCCCTTCTTGCTCTGAGAGTTGGCAGAATTGTGCCAGGAAGAACCCAGTAGACACCCTATGTTGTCAGTCCACGGAAACCAAGGTGGTTAGAATTTGCTAGAGAGGAGGCTCTTTACTCCGACTGCTAAATCTGGTGTGTTTCGTCATTTATCGGCATATAGGTGCTAACGGGCCACTTGAATGGGAGTTCATGAGAAAGCATGGGAATAACAACAGCAGGAAATCACACGGAGCCTGGACGGCTTCACGTCAGCTGTGGGCAGAACTCAAGCATGTGAAGCTAGAAAGAAGGTTGGGGGGGTTGCTTCATGGAGGGTGATCAATAGCGGGAGGTGCTGGGTTGGAAACTGTTCTGAACCTGCCAACCGGGTCATAAAAAGATATGAGACAAGCAGTTTCCAAGTAATTTAATCTCATCCCAGAACAAAGCTTTAGGACATTTATAGAAATACAGAAAAATATCCATCACTCAACAGACTAAAACATTCACAAGTCTGGCATCCAGTAAGAAGTGAATATATATATATATATATATATATATATATGTATGTATATATATATACATATATATATACATATATACATACATATATATATATATATATCATAAATTGTTGCAGAAAATAGGATCCAAAATAGGAGAATGCTCACACTATCAAAACTGATTTTGAACTGATATAGACATTACAATTAACAGAAAAAAGATATTAAAATAATAAAGCCGTATCCTGAATATCCTAGACTAGAGACACAGAGGATATCAGAGATACTGGAGGGCAAGACAACGCTAAAACATAGGTTTTAAAAACTTGGCATGTTATAAAAAAATAAATAAAAACTTGGCGTGTGTAATTAGCACTAGATTGGAAATTAGAGAAGAATTTGTAAGCTTTAGCATAGTATTATAGAAATTACTCAAAATGAAACTTTGGGAAAATGAAAGCATCCCTACATAATAATAAAAATAGATACACAGATGGCAGCGATCAGACAGACAGGCAGACAGACTGCTAATAAAGTAGCCCAGTCCAAAACGAAAGTGGGTCAGTCCGTGGGGTTGTGTGAAGTGTATTCTTACACAGAAAAAAGGATATGTATAAAAGGGAAGATAGAAAAGCTGAAAGTTTTCCAGACTCAGTGAAGCCAATGATTAACCCACACACAGAGAGTGGAAAACCACAGAAAACCCAGGAACTGTAACTAAAGCCACACCAAAGTAGATCATGTACACTGCTCAAAGCCAACATAATACAGTGTTATTCTCTTTACAGTGTCCCGGCATTACAACCAAACATTTTTCCATGTTTATCTAGAAACTTTAGTACAATGTGTAATAGAAGTAATAAAAACATATATTTTCACATTATTCCCAGTTTTTGGTGGACAGCAATTCTGAGTAAAAAAACATTTAAGTCTTTCACTGTAAACCATAGTGTTTCTTGTGGGTTTTTCCACAGAGAGCCTTTATCTGGCTGGGGAAAGTAGTGCTGTTCTTGGTTTATTGAGAATTTTATCACTAAAGGCGCTGATGTTGAATGTATTCTTCCTATTGTGTGTAGTGTCTTTTGTAAATAAACAAATGTAAAGAAACTGATTTTAAAACAAAGAACCATTTTAACCTTTTGAATAGTCATTTAGTCTTTCAGAAAGAAAACCTAGCCTAACTTTGCCCAACCATGCCTATGAATTTCCCAACTAGAAATCCTTTTGGCATTACCCTTTGCTTTCCTAAAAGCAAAGGCAACTAAAGACCACATTCTCATTTTTGTTTATGTGAAAATACTCTGAATTTTCTTTCAATTTTGAAGTCACCTTCTTACAGATAGAATCCTTTGTTTTCCTTCCTGTCCAACCACCTGGGTTTTAGAACCTCAAAGGCTGTGACATTTTTTGTGACCTTCCTCATTTCTAATGAACTGTCAACAGTTACATGGCTTTCTGATAATGAGACTTTCTTCCTGCGTCTGTTATTCATCCTTCCTCTTCACTGTGCTGATTTAATTTTACTTATTATGTGTGTGTGTGTTTTCTTTCTGTTTACTTTACTTAGGACCTGTTGGTCGGCTTTCTCTATCCGCTGATTTTTTTTTTTAAAGTCAAATTAAGAAAAAGTTCACCTATATTTCTTTAAATATGTTTTGGTGTTCCTCTCTCTCTCTTGTTTGGTTTTGTCTCACAGGTCTTCAGGGTCCTATCCATTCAGAAAAAAAGTACAGTTGGTTGTGGTGGCACATCCCTGTAATTCAGGCAGCACTCAGGCTTATGAGTACTGGGAACTTGAACCCATCCTGGGCTGCACAGAGTTGAGGAACCATGTCAGTTATGGGGATCCCTTATTTTAAACACAGAACAAAGGCAGAGGATGTAGCTCAGTGGTTTGGCATTTGCCTTTTGTTCACAAGGCCCTTGATGCCATCCCCAAAACTATGGAAAGCAACCAAAAACGGCATTGTGTTTGCTTTTGACTATGAGATTTTGTGTGTGCGTGTCTATGTGCATGTGTGTGTGTGTGTGCCTGTGTGTGTGTGTGTTTGTGTGTGTACGTACATGCAGAGACCACAGGTTGATGTTAGGTGTGTCCCTTAATTGTTCTCTTTAGTTTTTGAATGAGACCTCAGCCTGAAGAGTATTAGGTTGACCAGATGGCCAGTGAGTTCCAGGGCATCTCTAGCGTCTGCTTCCCAGTAGTACTCAGGGCCTCATGCTTGTGTGTCAAATGTATGAGCTACGTCCCCGCTCCTCTGAATATTTGATTTTAAAAATGCCCTTCTCCTTGCCATTGATCTCGCCGATACATCTCTTTTGGCTCCAGGTGTTATATCATGTTCTTTAACTTTGTTCTTTCAGTCTATATCCTTCCTGAATTCTGTTTTTACTCTTTATGTCTTCATCCTTTCGATTTACTTTAATGTGTTTTTAACTTTGAAAGTCTTTCTTGTTAGATGTTACCATCTCAGTTTTTTGTTTTGTTTTTTTTCCCCTATTGACCATACATTATGATTTCTAATTTATGTTGTTACTACTTGTAGTTTATTTATTGTGTGACATTTTTAGTTGAAATAGAATTATACCATAACTTTCCCTCCTCCCTTTTACTTTAGCTCTTCCCAACTATCTCCCCCCAAACCCTTCCCATTCCTTACTTTAGCTCTTCCTAGTCACCTTCCTAAACCTTTCTCACGCCCCTCTCACTGATAACTTCTTTGGTCATCGTTACAAAATGGTATTTGTGTGTGTGTTTATATATATTTATATTGCCGCTGAGTCTGTTTTGGCCAGTGCAGGGCTGATCACTACTCTGGTTAGGTGAAATAAAGGGGCTCATCCCTGAGGGAGGTTAATTTTGCTACTTCCAGCAGTTATTAGTTGCTCATGGTTCTTTGTCTAGGGGTGGAATGCCACTGGATTTCCCCTTTCCCATGAACATGTCCATGGGTGTTGACATGGTTTCAGTCTTGTCTGTGCAGTCATTTCTAAGAGAGACTGTTTCATAGCAGACTTCCTAGAATTCTGCCTTTTACAATCGTCCTGCCCACTCTTCAGGCGATATAGGAGCTGTGATATAGATGTACACATTGGCGTTGGGCTCTCCATGATCTATCATCTCTGTATAGGTTCCAGTTGTGGTTTTCTATGATAGTCTTCATTTGCCATAGAGAGTCTTCTTTGGTGAGGGTTGGTACACTTATTCAGGAAAGGTGGATCACAAAGTACATGCTTTTTACTTTCATGTGCTTGGATGTTTTGCTTGTGTGTCTGACTGACTGTATACCACTTGTATGCCTGGTGCATGGGAAGGTTATCACAGGACATCCTAGCTGGAGTTAGAGACCATTGTGAGCCACCATTATGGTCCTGGAAATTAATCCTGGATCTTCCAGAATAACAGTTTTTTTTTTTGAGATTATTGAATTACATTTCTCCTTTCCTCTACTACATGCCCTTCTCTGCTGTTCTTCATTCTCATGGCTTCTTTTATACTGCATGCATATATGTGTATGCACATATTTCTAAATATAACCTATTTAGTCCATTTAATGTTAACTGTATGTATGCATGTATGTTTTCAGGGCTGACCATTGGCAATGGACAACCAATTGATGTGTTCCTCCTCGGGGAAGGCCACCTCTCCTGCTCCCATCTTCCCTCAGTTGTCCAGGGTTGTTGTGGAGGGTTGAGGGCTCATGGGCGTGTCTCCATCCAGTGCGGCATGTTCCTTGGTTTCATCCTTGTTCAGCTCGTTTGGGCATCAAGGTGTTTGCTGTGAGATTGTATCCTAGTAACAAGAGGCAAGTTTTCTCTTAACACTCAACTATCTCTTCAGGCCCTTTTTATTTATTTATTTTCCTAACTATCATTCTTTTCACTTAGCAGCTTAGTTACTGACTGGTTCCTTGATCTTATTAAGGCCTTTCCCACTCTTTCTTAAGGCATAGGTCCAGTTCATGGCTTCTACTCCCAATACCCAGTCATTTAAGTTTTGATGGAAAAAGCCAAATTCTTTGTAAAGTTCCTCTGTTTGGTCACACCTGAACTCCAAACAGTTTCCTTTGTGCCGAACTACGTCTGAAACCACTGATGCTTAGCCATTATGGTTTTCCCTGTAGTTTCTACTCTGGGTCAGTATAGGAGTAAGCCAGGAATTGAAGTGTGAAGTAGTAGACATTGTGGCTGCCTACAATGGCACCGCCATTTTAAAAATCCCCCCCTTTGGTTATTAGAGATACTTGGGCTTGCCCAAACGATGAGTCTGTATCACGAGCCAGCATGGTACATGGAAGCTCTCTGAAGAACATGGAGTTTGTCACGATCACAACCAAATGTCTCAGTGCCCCCAATTAGTGATATTTTATATCTAGATACTTTGTCACCATGATTTTGAAAGGTTTTACAATTTTCTTAATTTTAGTTTTATTTATTTATTTTTTTTTTTGGAGATAGGATTTCATGCAGTTGAGATTGGCTGGAACTCATTCTATAGCCAAGAATTATCTTAAATTCCTGATTCTTTTGCCTCCACCCCAAAGCGCTGGCATTACAGGCATGCATCACTGTGCTTGGAAATTTTGTTTACTTAAATTTTTTTTTTCACTTTTTGTGCTGGAGAGATGGCTCAGCAATTAAGAGCACTGACTACTCTTCTAGGGGTGCTGAGTTCAATTCCCAGCAAGTACATGGTGGCTCACAACCATCCGTAATGAGATCTGATGCCCTCTTGTGTGGTGTGTCTGCAGACAGCTACAGTATACTCATACATAAATAAGTAATTCTTTGAAAAAAATTACACTTTTTAAGGACAGGGTTTCACTGTGTTGTTCTGACTGGACTGAAACTTTGTTTTGTAGAACAGGTTGACTTTAAACTTAGAGATCTGCCTGCTTTTGCCTGTGACTCTTAAGTTCTGAGATTAATGGTAAAAGTATACAACACTATAACCCAAATCTTTGTTCTTTTAAAGTAGCAAATAACAAACTTGGATCACCGCATCATTATTGTGCTACATGCACAGTACATGTCTTCCCTTGTGAGGTAGCTGAGGATGAGAACTGGAACAGTATAAGGGATGATGAATTGTTTGGAGAAGTGGCAAGAAAATTAAATGTACAGATATAGCGGTTAGATTGACCAAAACATGTTTATTACATTTATTGATATTACAAATGGCAATTTCATACATTGCAAATGCAGTAGCTGTTTACATAGTGTACATTCATCTATACTGTGAACCATGTCACTTGATATGATAGCGCCAGAGACTGTGGATGGAGCTGAGGGGTGGGTGTTTGCCTACCATGTGTGAGGCCCTGGGTTAGAGCCATAGCACCTGAAAAGAAACGGTCCCCGGATTGTGAATTTCATGAGCAAGAGCTTTGTGCTAGAGTTAAAAAATTCTGTTTTTCTTGCTTTCCAAGTTCAAACTTCCCAAGACAAAGCTTGTGGGTTTAGAGACGGAAGGACATACTCTTGGTTCCAAGGACTATATATATACTCTTGGACACGGGTCACAAAGACTGAGAGGATGATCACAGCTGATGTGACATACCTCTGGAGTCTCACCCCAGTTTCAAGACACTACTTTGTGACTTTTGAAAAAAAAAATGAACAAAGCGTTTGTTAAAGAAAGACCCTCCACTTTCTAAAAGGTGAAGTTGGCCAGTTGACCACCCTTCTGGTCCCCGGCTCCCACAGGTCTAACTCAACGTGAAACACTGGCACGAGTAGAATTACTTAAAAAAAAAAAATCCAGAATTTGCAAAGCAATATTAGAATATTCCAAACTGACAAGTTTTAAAGGACTTTTAATACAATTTGACAGAAATTGTTTCTCTCCGTCCAACTTGTGGACCCCATGGATGGGGTTAGGGTCATCAGGCTTACAGGTCAGGCCCTTACCTACTAGCCATCTCAACAGTCCTAGAGGACAGTTTCTACTGTCATCTAAATGTTTTCTATGTTCTTATCTACATGATTGAGGCAAATGAGTCACAACACAAAACACCCAAAAGTAAAATCAGGTAACTGAATCACCTAACTATCTGAGCATAGCAGAGAGACGTTTGAGGTACCCGTCAGATAAAAAAGGCTATTCTTGGCTGCTTCCAGCCAGGGTGTCTATTATATGGAAAGGGCCCCGCACAAATGGAAATCTGGATTGATCTCTGATAGAACCAAAAGAGAGCAGCAATGTCTTTATTGGAAAAAAGAATTCCGTACAGTAAAAATCCCCTAGAAAATCTACATGAATTAAGAACCATTTAATAAGAGCCACTTACTACATACTCTATTTTACTTTGAGTCCAACATAAGCCTTTCTAAAAAACATAAAAGCTTACGCAGAGAGCATTATTAAAAAAAAAAAAACTAAGTACTAGACTGTAAATCCATAAACATGCAGACGAGAGCCTGAATGTTATCTTGTGAAAGTGTACAGATAGGCACAGCACTTCTGACTTTAGGGAAGTTAATCCAAGTGAAAATCAATATACCTCCAAGTTGGAATATCCAAAACTGCATAAATGTACTGGATTTAAAATGTTACTGCATCTAGCATTTACACCCCCCCACCCCGAACCCTACCCCATACTGGGGACACAGGGCATTCCTAGCCCTCCACTATTTTTTTAAATGTAAACTCAAAAAGAGCATATACTTTTAAAATTTAAAGCATGCGCTCGGTAATGCTAGGAACATACAATCACAAGGGCAGGGATGCTTGAGAAACGTGCGTATGCTGGGGCTTAGGCGAAAGCTCTACCACTAAGCTACATCCCCAGCCTGCATTTTCTATGCTGAGGCAGATTCTTACCCAAGTGCTAAGTCTGGACTTGAACTCAGTCTGTAGTTTAGAAGGCCCTTTAAATTTATGATCCTTATGTTCCTGTCCCAACCTCTTGGGATGGGAGTACAGGGTTGCCTTGAGAAAAATTCTCTGTGTAACAGTTTATGTACAGAAATACTATACCCCATACGGCTATATTCTATCAGGTGCAGTGGGGGAGGAGAGACTCATGACTTGTAAGCTAGTGCAGCAACTGAATGAACAGATAGATAAGTGCATTTTGGATAGATATGTCTTAGGAAGAAGCATCTGGAAGTAGAGAAAGCAGGCCAGGCAAAGAGAATGCATGGGAAAGCCCTAGATGGTAAAAGTGAAGAATGCATTCGAGGAAAGGTAAGAAGTTGGATGAAGGCAATTCTTACTCTTTTTATCTCAAGCACTATTGTAGCAGATGACGTGCTTCTAGCAACCATTACCCTGTGTCTGTCCCCTTAGTAAAAACACCCGTTGCACTCTTCATAAAGCTTAAGACAGTCCAAGTCTTAGGATCAGTCTCAAGGGAGTTCATTAGTGCTGGGGGCCTGACTTAGGCACACGGGGAATGTGGTTTCCACACTGGTCCTCAATGATAGAACAGTACAGCCGAAGGAAATTCACTGGTTGGCTAAGCAAACGGTTTTCGTGGGCCAGATTTCTGTCTTCTAATTAACATCTATCTCAGTCTAAGTATTTTTTGAGGAGATTCTGGACTTGCCCTACATTATAAATCAAGAAAGTGAGAGAGATGAGTGGAACACAAGCGATAGGCCCAGAACTCTAGTGATCTAGCCGTGTCTAAAGCACACTTACATGCGAAAGGGTTTAATGATTAAGTTTATATCTACTAGCCTGGGTCACAAGACTAACCAATTATTTTGGTAAGGCTCATTTTGGCTGCTTCTGAGCATGTTCTTAGACGAGATGAACATTAAATATGTACAGTGAATGTTTGTCTGCCCGGTGTTGAGTCCCATCTCAACTAAAGGTCAGAATGAGCGAAAGGGCTTCTTCCCTTGTGCTTGACTGCCTTGAGCTGGCACCCTGGTCCTCTCTGGCCTCTGGATCCAAAAGGAAACTGACTCTTCTTGTTCTCAAGCTTGCTGACTTCTAGGCTGGAAGAATGTCCCTGGCTTTCCAGGTTGTCAGGCCTTTAAGGGTGACTAGAGCTACCACCATTCTTGGGTCTGACTTGATAACTGTGGGTCTTAGAAGTTGTCAGCTTCAGCCAGAGAAACCAAATCCTTACTACTTTCTCGTTGTACAGCCTACTGGTTTTGTTTTTGTGAAGAATCTGAAGACAAGAGGTTAAAAGAGAATGTTAAGATCAAAACTTGAGAGGGGTCACTCTGGTAGAACAGAGAATGCAGTGAAGCAGCAGGTACTGGCTTGAGCGATACAATCCCAGAGAGCAGACCTTTCTAAAGATGGAGCTTATGTCATAAGCTGCCATTCAGTACTACCCTTCCGCTATAATGGCTAAGGCTGCCTTATGATGGGGCCTTATAAACAGGGACAGCAGACAGTCTTTTCCCTGCTCTCTTGACCACGTGAGGAGCCAGACAAATATGTTAGCCACAAACAAATCTGAAAGGTCTTAGCAGATGAAACTTACATCTCCTCCCCAGCCCCCACCGTCCAATTATACAGATGAAGTTATAAATTCCTGATATGTGGGGGAAAACACTAGCAAAATAACCAACAAACCTGGCAAGCTTTTCTACTGGAGAACAGTCAGCTGCCAAAACAACTTAAACTTTTAGAGTATTTGATTTTGTGCATATTAAAAATGCAGTCTTGGGGCTAGAAAGATGGCTCAGCAGTTACCAGAACACTCCCAGCTCTTCCCAAAGACCAGACAATCAGTTCCCAGCACTCATGTAACGCAGTTCACAAGCACTGTAACTCCAGCTCCAGGGCACCCAATGCCTTCTTCTGACTCCGCGGGCTTCCTCACACATGGCGTACTCATACACGTGGCACACACTCACACGCTCGGTGTACACTCACACGCTCAGCACACACACACACACACACACAGGCGGCATACTCACACACGGCACACACACTCGGTGCACACTCACACGCTCGCTCAGCACACACACACACTCACACACTCGGTGCATACTCACACGCTCGGTGTACACTCACACGCTCAGCACACACACACACACACACACACAGGCGGCATACTCACACACGGCACACACACTCGGTGCACACTCACACATTCAGTGCACACACACACACACACACACACGTGGTGTACACTCGCACGCAGCATAAACTCACACGGCATACACTCACTTTAAAATGTAGCTTTACTTTTACAGTATTATTTAAAATCCCATTTCCAAAGAGATGGTTGTATTTTTAGCACCTTTGTAGAACTTGGCAGGGACCAGATCTCAGCAATAAACCAACACCGAAACCCATCTGACTGATTTTCTTCACCTTTTGAAACTCTTGTCCAAAATATAAGTTGATTTTTTAGTATTTATCTACTTTTGAATTCCCATAATTATTTAGGGCCTTTCCCTTCAACTACTCTGGCTAGTTGCAGGTGTCCCAAATAGCTGGGGGAATAACTAGAGTACGCTACGATACAGGAATGTATCTCAATGCTTATATTTTCCAAAAATAATCTTTGGATTGCGTTTTATATTAGCCATTCCTTTAAAGACAATATTTCCTTACCTTTCAAATAGTGAAAACAGGGCTTGCTTAGTATTTGATTTTTTACTATACATGTACTTTATTTTTTCAAACCTGTTATTTTGGAAATCAAGTACCTTATAAAAATTTAATACATTTAACTTTAAGCAAACATGCCATCTAAACTATTTAGCAATTTCTTCTGTAATTTATAGTTATTATGAATTAAATAAATACACAAAGCACATACATACTGGATTAAAATGTCCCAAATCGGGAATGCTTACGAAAAATTAATCTCATTAGGAAAATCTAGCCATGAAACAATATATAACACACACCTGTGCCCACACCACCAAGGGTATAAACTCGTTTTTTTTTTTTTTTTTTCTCTTTATCTTCTGGTTTTGGAGCACTCAAAAAATTACCTGGAAGCATCAACATTATTTTTAATAAAGAAACTATTTCAAAATTCTTCAGGCAGATTATTCAGGCATTAAAAAAAATCAATTTTGCTATAGAGTGAGAACTGTGAAGACTGCTACTGGTCTTTGGCTTCAGACAAGGTGGCATTTGCTCTTTCGGAGGACCCGACTCCTGAAAGGGACACAAGGTCTCTTCACATTGCTATCTTAGCTACACTGGCAAGAGTATCTAATCTGTGCAACCATGCACTAGGACAATCAGCAGGGCTGAGAGCAGGGAGCCGTGAAACAGAATGCCGCAGAGTTGAAAGGAAGCAAGCCCGACTAAAGGTCAGTGGGAAGCAGTGCTGACCGTGTCTGTGGGTGGGAAACCCTCTCAGGCAGACTCCTTTGGCTTGCCACTCAAGGACACTGTCATGTTCTTACAATCTCTACCGGCTCTCTTCTAATGACACGGCCTATGTCACCAAAGTTGGCTCAGAAAGTGCTGCACTTGTGCGACATCTATGTCGCTTATTTTCTTTATGTTGGATTTGTTGGGTTGTGTGGTTCTTAATACCCGGCTGCCTGCCTGCCTGCCACGCAAGGAAGTTACTAAAATCAGATTATATAAAATCAGATTATAAGCCAAAGCAAGAATTACTTAAAGCACCAGGCTTCAGCTTTGTCAGAGGTCGTTTACACACAAACCCAGGGCCTAAGAGATGGCTCAGTGGGTAAAGGCGCTTTCTATGAAACCCTGATGTCCCAAGTTCCAGCTCTGGGAGGAGAGAAACGACGGCATTTATCCTCCGGCCACCCTGTGCTCACCATAGCATACATGTGTCCTTCCCTGAACTAACAAGACGAATTAAGGTAAGATGGCTCAGCAGGTAAAGGCACTTCCATCGATCTCAGGGGCCCACGTGGTAGAAGAGACTGCAATTCTGCAAACTGTCCTTTGATTACCACACATGCCACGACATGTACTCTCCCTCCCAAATAAAATGAAACATAATAGAAAAATTACATGTGAAGTTAAAAAAAAAAAGACTTGAAGTCCAGGTTTGAATTGGGGAAATGGTTTAAACCATATACCACATAATATTTAACATTTAATCAAAATAGTGAATAGTGTGATAAGTTGATAAAGTTCATTTTGGAATGAAAGGCTAAGTATACCAGCTGATACTCTTCTTACTGGAAGAGATGGGATTCTGGGGAAGCTAAATTCTCTAACAACAGCACTTCCCATGCAGACAGAAGCAATCGGTAACAAGGACCACAATGTTCACAAAGCCTGCTGGAAGACAAGATGAGCTCATTTGAGTTGTCTGGCGAGAAAGGCACTGTAACACAGTGAGGCGGTATGCATCTGAGGGGACAATGCGGGCTTCACCACACAGTAACTGTGGGGACTTTGGGACACACGTAAGGAAGGTGAGGATGATGACTGGTCCTACCACACAGCGTTTGCAGGAGGAGATGGGAGAGGATGCGCACGCACACACGCACACGCACACACACACACACACACACACACACACACTTTAATGGAGTGACTGGTTTAGAGCAAGCCCTCAATAAACAGCGGCTACTGGACTTGTCATTACTTTATAGTCAAGAGACAGGCTAAGAAAGATTAAGTTCAAAATTATACGATTACTAACAGGCAAAGTTACAAGTAGAATTCTAATCTAAATCTATTCCTAATGACCCTGTATTCCATATGAATATCTCCTTTTTAGTTCCTTTTTTTATGCTACAAGGTTAATTTTTGCAGATGAAGCTATTATTTGACAGACTCAATGGCATCCACAGCATTCTCTAAATGTTTCTTTTCAGTGAGAAAGAAATTAATGGCATGCATTGAAAGGATGTGGTCTTAGTCAGGGCATGGTGGTTCTCATCTGCCGTCCCAGCACTTCAGGGGCCTAGGCAGGACCATCAAGACTTGGAGCCTGGCCTTGGCCTCAGGGGAGATGAAGACCAGCCTGAGACCCACTCAAAAACCAAACAACACAAACGAAATACAACAGAAAGCAAACAAACGAAACGGAGAGTCAGGGCGGATACTATAATCTAGGTCTATGAGAAGTTAATGTGGACTTTAAACGCATGAAAGTAAGTTCAAGGGGAGACCGAACGCATGCTCCAAAGATGAGCAGGAAACTGCGCAGTGAGATCAATGACTTCGTGAGTTAAAATAAACAAAACCAACCCAAGTTTAAAACATCCTCAATAGGATCTCATTCCCTCTGTAATACTAACTCTAAATGTCACTGTATAGTCCAGTCGTCTATGCAGAAAACAGGGAGTTTACTTCAATGGTTTCAGAGTAAGAAAGAAAAGACTAAATAAGGCCGTCAATAGCTTTATTGAAATCTGTATAAATAAACATGCACATTTCAAATGTAAACTCAAGTGAACCCAAGTGCAGACAAAATATCAACCTCTGTCATGCAGGAGGTCAGTTTACATTTAAAAAAAAAAGAGAGAGAGAAAAAGAAAGGAAAAAAATAGAAAAGAACAGAAAAGAAAAGAAAAAAGAATAGATACCCAAAGCAGCTTTTAAAAGACCAGGATCAAAAAACCAGCTTTAATATCAAGATATAAAGCAAAGCCATGAGAAACACACCTTACTCATCCTGGTCAGATGCATTTTTTTTCCTTTCTTTTAAAATGCTAACATAAATAAATAATTTACCAAAATGTGCACTCACAGAGTGAACTTTTATTTACAATACACAATTTATAATCTATTGTATTTGATTAGTTCAAGTGAAGAACATTATACTTTTTGCTTTAATAACAGTGGGACACAAAGCGATTTCTCAGGTAGTCGGATGTGAAAAGTGCCCCAGCATTTAGTTTCCTATCAAAGGCAGTATCGCCTGCCAGTCATCCATACATTCTTTCAACTGGATCAGAGGGAGAGAAAAGCAGCAAATGAAAACGTGTCAAATGCTCACACATAGATTTGGCGTCTTGGATCCTTGACTGTGAGAAGCTAAATGAAACCCAAGGTTTGTATGCGTCATGTGCTGCACAGGTACTGGTACTGGACATGCAAATGCTATTTCTCTTACACAAGTCACCTTCTGAGAGAAGCTGTAAGGCTATGGTGAATTCCATCAGGAACACACAGAGAGAGTAACAGACCTACCTCTATAGCCAAGTTATCAATGAGTTAAAGGCTAGTACATGAACAGAAAACTTCACCTAACTTTGATGCAATTCTTCCTACAGATACAGAGTAATAACCAGCCTGCCTTAAAGCTATAGTAACTGGGAGAGCTAAAAAGTTGCCAAATTACCAAAATGGAGTAGAGAATAATAGATAGCAAAAACCTTTAATTTTGAACCAACAGTGGATTGAAGATAAGCATTTTAAACCAAAGCAAAATTGAAAAATTTAAATAGATTCCAATTGCAGTGAAAAATACTTACATGTAGCTGAAAATGATTTTGATGGTGTGTGAAATCTAGAACGCATTCCCACAATGAGTGAAGTAAATGTAATGTTCAGCACTTTAATGATACAACAAAAGGGAACTTCCTCAAGACTGTTCCTCATGTTGTGGTAACAGACCCACACTGATTACCAGGGACAGATTGGAAAATTTGGTGTACCAAGGACACTCTGCAGTATTTGAGCCACACTGACCCGAGTGGCGCAGACAGGCAGCCTAACGCACAGGAACTAGATTACCCAAGAACTAAGTTCAGCCATAGTTTTCTTGCAGTATTATTAGAGCAAAATTAATGACCAACATCCACAAATTTAACATTTGTCATCAATTAAGTCACATCCAAGAAAATTAAAGAAAACATAATTCATCAAAACAGCAGCAAACTTAAAAGGGATTTATTTGTGATTTCCTATATATATTTAGCTTGTAAATACAAGACTGTAAATGTATTGAGACAATTTCTGTTAAAGTTTTCATTGTGTTTCACTTCAAGTACTGCACAAGTTAAAATCTGGTAAGGGTTTACATCCGGGCATCTGACACTCCTCCTCCACACTCCTCTTTCATGTGGTGATGACCCCATCTCCACACACCACCAGCAGGAAAAGTCTCTCCTATGGCTTCTTGGACTTTCGTTAATTAGTGTGCATACAGTTTTCATTTTCTAGGTCATTGTCATTATCATTGCTGTCTTCGTCACTTTCCAGGGGGATACCTGTGGCAGCTGAAGCACCTTTAGTTTCTCGGTCAAGAGGGAAGAAGCCAGTTCCACTGAAAGTGTCCTGTCTCTGGTAGAAGAGCACGTAGGCAGCTTTGGACTGTCGAACAAGCAAGGTGTGTCAATGGTGGCAACATAAAAAGATCACAGCTGATACAGTATGAATTTTTAGCTAATAACCAATTTTAGTGACAAAAAAATCAAATAGCAAAACTATACCTGATCACATGAAAGCTACTAAAATTGGCTAAATGTAATGATTCATATATTTAAAAATAAACAGGTTAATTCTATATAATTTGGACTAAGAAATCTATACAGCTAAAATACAAATTAGCATACTTACTATGCAATGCGCTTGTTTTGACTTACTTGAAGGCAAGTGTCTTTCTATCTAAGTCTTTCATCAGCTTATGCCTGACCTCTAGAGAATGTTCCGAATTATGTGACATTCCCCTGGTGGTTAAAAATGCTCAACACTTCTCTGGTATTTATTGGGAGAACACTGATTTTTTTTTTTTTTTTTTTTAAAGAAAGTACAAGAAGGACAACCAGGGAACAGAAAAGGGCAGGAGTGGATGGGGACGATCACAGAGAATAAAGCTTACTGAAGGACACCACTCACATCCCCGAAAATGTCACATAGAAACCTGCTCTTGGTATAATTAACATATGCTAAAGACATTTGTTTTTCTTTTTGGTTTTCCGAGTCATGCTTTCCTTGGGCAGCCCTGGCTGTCCTGGAACTCCATCTGTAGACCAGGCTGCTCTTGTACTTAGAGATCTGCCTGCCTCTGCTTCCCGAATGCTGGGATTAACGGTGTGTGCTACCACTCCCAACTTGAAAATACTCATAAATTTAAAGGACTATTTTCCAGGGCATGAGTTCCCTTCCCAGCAGCCCTCGCAGACAACTGGGTTTTGCTAACCCCCAGGGCTGCAGGATGGCAGGGCTGAGCCACTGGGGGAGAAGCGGCTGATGGAGAGAGACTTGGACAGCTGCCCGGCTGGAGACTGAATTGGAATTTCACCCCCCCCGCCCACCCCGCCTGTGGCACTACTGGAGGTTTGCATAGAGGTTACCACTAAAGAAGGGTCATGGTGGAGGGCCCGGCGCCCCTGAGCATGACCGCCTGCCCCACCCCACTCCTATCCATGAAGAATTCAACTGTGGCTGAACCTCATGTCCTGACTGAGAACTACCGTTCAATAAAAGGTGAATGACAGGTTCAGGTGAAAAAAAATATTCTTCATCAATCATCACTGTACCTTTTGAAATTTATTTAAAAACTTTAGACTTTGTATAGGCGTTTGGTCTGCCTGTGTATCTGAGCATCAATGAGAAACCCAGTTCTACAGAAGCCACAAGAGGGTACTGGAGTTAGACCTTTGTGAGCAACATGTGGTTGCTGGGAATGGTACCCAGGGGTCCACTGGAAGAGCAGCCTGTGCTTTTAACCACTGGGCCATCTTCCTGGCTCCTGTATCGTTTTAAGAGATAGCCCAGGCTACCAAGAATGAACACAGGAGTGTACAGGAGACGAAGAGTTCTGCACAGCAAGGGAAACCATGAGCAGAGTGCACTGACAGCTGACAGAAGGGAGAAAAGCTTTGCTACTTCTATCTAAAGCAGGGTTGAAGTCTAAATGAAGAACTAAAAAATTCAACCCCCACACCAAAAGTGTCAACCAATAAATGGGCCAGTGAAATAAACAGTTCTCAAAAGAAGAAACCCAAATAGACAACAAAGGGTTTGAAATATTAGCTATGCTTAGTCAACAAGAAAATTCAAGTTCTGAGTCCATGTGACCCTGAGTCAGGATGGCTGAGGTCAGACCCAGATGCCGACCCAGAGGATGGAGGGAAGTGGGCGCTTCTCACAGCAGGGGTGCGGCCAGTGTTCAGCATGGAGGCTCCTCACATCGCAGGTGAGAAGGACAGTAGAGCGTGCGCCACTGCCAAGCCACTGCTGGGATGGCGGCAAGGACTCGCCCACCCACATACCTTCCCAGGGACACTTGCACATCTATGGTTACTGCTGCAGATGACTGGAGAGTGCGAATGAGGTGTATGAACACAAACACATTTTATTCAGCAGTCAAGAAAAATGAAATAATAAATTTTCATGAAAATAAATGATCTGGAAAAGTATTATATTAAGGGAGATATCCTGGACTCAAGACAAAAAATCACACTTCCTCATAAATAGATCCTAACTTTTTAAAGTTTTATATACGTATGTGTGTTCCTATTTAAGTGTCTGTAAGAGTGGATACAGGCAGTGAGACCATATGGTAGCTATCAAAAGGGACAAGGGGTTTGAGCGAATGGGATGGGTGGAAGAACACATGACACCTACGGGGTTCAGGGTACGAAGGGCAGGGGAACGTCATAATGAGATCTAACACTCTGTAAGCTAACAACACAGTTCATGCTGACCTGGGATTTTCCATGTAGTACAAGATAGTCTAGAACTTGTGATCTCCCAGTCTGAGTCTCAAATGCTAAAATAACAGACATGTGCCACAATATGATGCATTACGTACTTTACCAGACATGTCTCTCTGGCTTACAAAATACTTGTTGTATTCTGCATCAAAAATCTCTACCATGAGACCTTCCATTCCAACCTTACACCCTTTCTAAATCACCTTGTCAGCCTTCTATATAGCCTTTCTGCTCTTCAACTCAATGCCGTCAACACCCCTTGCTCTAGTAATACCAGAGAGATATGAAGATATAATACAAAGTGCTGTTACACTATCTGCCAATCAACCACCCAAGAGATGCTCAGAGTTGAACTTGTACAACAATTAGGATATCATATTCTTTAGCCGAGCACTAATCTGACCTCCAGGCTAATTCCGTCCCCAAATAGATAGAAGCTTTCTTGTTCAGTCATGCCAAATGATCTTCTAATCCCTCAAAATGTTACGCTTTGTCAGGCTTCCTTGTCTTTTCAGGTGTTCTTGTGCTTGGCACATCTGTGATGCTTGTTTAATTTATGCTTATTTGTATGACTAGAGGTCGGTCAAATGCTGCCTTCAGACCCGAGTTTTCTGTACTTAGGTATTTCCTCAAGCACAGCCACCCCCTTTCTGTCTCAAAGAAACACATTTATTGGTAATGGTATTTAATTGTCATGTTATGATTGTTAGTTTGTCTGTATCGGGTGGTTAAAGAGTACAGTGAATTACATTCAGTTGTTTAGAATGCAACTAAGCTGTCCCTGACACACATACTCAAGTATTACCTGACTAAATGAAGAATCACTGTTAAAGTACGCAACAACATCATTTCATCCTTGAATTCCTGATTTGCTGACTCTACTGCCTGGGTTCTGGGATTACAGGTGTATACAGGAGTATAGCACTAAATCTGGTTTATGTGGTGTGTGGGAAACTAATGACCTCTATCAACATTATCAGCCCCAAACCTGTTTTATAAACAAGATACATTTTTATCTGAAAGGCAGGATTAGGGCAGTTCATTTTCGGATGTTTGGGCTGAAAGACTAGAGAAACAGAACTGAAGTGTGGGAGACATACTTAAACACAGAAGGGAGGTGCTAAAGGAGTCACCTACCGATTTTTAAAAGCCAGTATAGCATTCAACATATTGCCTAGGTATGCGTTACCACATAGGCTTGTGTGAGGACATTCTGATAGCCGCAGAATGGCAACATTGTTTCAGACACACACCCAGAACACTACAAGCTACAAGACTGTATAGCATTGCACAAACACATGTTGGGTGGGACAGGAGGGAAAAAGAGACAAAAGTTATTTTAGACCTATTTGTTTCACAGAGTAAATCTGTGCCAGTAAATGGGTTCAGAAGCCTATTAATTTGCTTTAAGAAGCTGAATCCTTGAAATATTGTAAACTAAAACCTACTGTCTACTCTTTAGTATTTAATCTGGAAAACACAGGAGTCAGCATTTCTAACATCATGGACACATGTATTGGAAATACAAGAAAATATTACTACTTCTCTTTTCAAGTAAAAAAAACCCCAAACACTGAAAAGTTTACATGTATAGGTGTTTTGTCTGCATCTATGTCTGTGTAGCCTGTGCAGGTCTGATGCTGTGAAGGCCAAGAGGACAGCAGATCTGGAATTAGAATTCCAGGCCACATTGTGGGTTCGGGGAAAGGAGCCTGGGTCCTCTGGAAGAGCGGTCAGTGTTTACTTCTGAGCCATCTCTGCAGCCCTGTTACATTTCTTACTCTTTATAATACTGTAATAAGTAAAATTTAGAGAAGAACAAACCTCTATGGAATAACTGTTTTCTTTTTAAAATATACCATAGCTACCTTCTACCAATATCTGCCAATAAAAATGTGTTCTCTTATGACATAAAACCAACACAGTGCAGAGAGGTCAGCTGTGTCTGTCTCTCTACCGACCAGAGACTGCCAAACTGACAGTGCACCAGGGCCAACCTCTTAGAGTGACGCATGACCAGGGTTAACCTTTTAAAAAAATCTGTAAGTCCTTTTACTCACTCATGTGTTGTCATAGGCTGTCAAGTTTAAAAGCCTCACGTGACTAACTCACAGGGGTCTAGCACCCCAACCATAGTAGCTAATGTCTGAAAAGCTCAGCGCTACTCCTCTTTCTCCAGAGGAAAACAACTCTCATCAGAAAGTTGTTTCATCTGAAAACAGCAAGAAAAGTTCACAGTGTGACTTATGTGTGTGTGATGAGAAAATCTTCAAGATAAATTTCCACACAAGCAATTTTCTGTTTCTTGAAGTCAGAATGAACACCGTTTGCAACAAGCTGCTAGAGTACGGAACACAGTGTGCCAATCGCCTCTTTCCTCTTCTCTTTCCAAGACAGGGTTTCTCTGTAGCCCTGGCTATTCTGGAACTCACTGTGTGGATCAGGCTGGCCTCAACAGACATGTGCTACCATGCCTGGCCCTGGTACACAAGCACATTCTGGCCCCAGTCTTCCCTTCTGTTAACTTGCGTATCTTCCTAAGAGGCTGACCCCATGACTTCAGAAACTGAAGACATACTTACCACAATTTGGTCTTCAGATGCAGTGGAGACACTACTGTCATCAAAATAGTACCATTTTCCATCATCTTTGTTTTTTGCAAAAGCAGTATCTAATAAAAGAATACAATTACTTCTTGACTGGAATCTTCACAATTCTGTAATCATGTGCCTAAGAAATATCCACTAAAGGCACAATAAGCATCTCTCTATATTGAGAATAGGACACATTTACCTGATGTAAGCATCTATACAACACATTTACCTGATGTAAGCATCTATATGTGGCTGTGTACAGTCACCTAATAAGCATCTGTATGAAGCTAGAGCACATTCACCTGATTTGACAAACGCTTTAAGAATCATTTCTAGCAAATTTAAATGCCTAAGAAATAGTTTTTTTTTCTTGTGACTTTTTCAGAGAAAAAACATGCAGTGTCAATTGGAGATGCTTGTTTATGCAGTGGCTCTGTGAGCAGGCAGCGCTGTGCACTGCACCCACATTCAGTGTCACCCCATTCTCGTTGGAGTGCTAGGAACCTTAGGCTTCTGAAGGACAGTTTGTTCCAGGAAGTGTAGCTGTTACGCAGCGGACTTAAACCCCAGGCTATGTCTGACGCCTAAGTCTTGCATCTTTATTACTTAAGTTTCCTATGACATTTTCCTTTCTGACAACCTTGCTTAGTCACCTATGATTCTTACATACTAGGATTTCTCTGCCTTTAACATAGCACAGAACAGGGAAAGATAAGTATATGTGCTGCCGAAGTGAGCACCAGGGAAAGATAAGAAGTGCTACTTTCTACTCCGTATAAACGACACTCAAAACCCTCATGTGCTAACAGAACACGCTCCAACCATAGCTAAACACATATACCATTAACCATCAACATCACGAGGAGCTGGGGAACACTGTGCATCAGAGCTTCCCTTGTGTAGCCTTAAACCATTTTCCTCCCTCCAACCACTCGGGTTCACAGTAACCAGCTGTGTGGGCTTTTTGTCTGTGTTCTTTCTAGGAGCCTGCATGCAACAGCCTCATGTCTTTCGTTCTCTATCCCTTCTTAAATCTGCTCAGCTGAGTGAAGCCTCTTGCATGTGCTGACTTTGCCAGTCTGAACTCAAGAGGACTGCAGAGAAGACAATGCACTTACAAAAGAAACATTCCCAGTCTTAAAGAAAATATGAAAACTATGAGATAAACTAAATAAAGGATTTAGTAAAATTCTCTGAAAATCTTAGCAAGCTAGACCTTCGGAGAGGAAGATTACAAATCAATAGTGAGACAAGAATGATAAAGCCAACACACAACCCAGAGCGTCTATGAAGAGCCACCTGCACGTAAGCCGGACTGGGGTGCGGTGGGGACTGGGGTGCGGTGGGGACTGGGGTGCGGTGGGGACTGGGGTGCGGTGGGGACTGGGGTGCGGTGGGGACTGGGGTGCGGTGGGTACTGGGGTGCAGTGGGTACTGGGGTGCGGTGGGGACTGGGGTGCAGTGGGTACTGGGGTGCGGTGGGGACTGGGGTGCAGTGGGTACTGGGGTGCGGTGGGGACTGGGGTGCAGTGGGTACTGGGGTGCGGTGGGGACTGGGGTGCGGTGGGTACTGGGGTGCGGTGGGGACTGGGGTGCAGTGGGTACTGGGGTGCGGTGGGGACTGGGGTGCGGTGGGGACTGGGGTGCGGTGGGTACTGGGGTGCGGTGGGTACTGGGGTGCGGTGGGGACTGGGGTGCGGTGGGTACTGGGGTGCGGTGGGGACTGGGGTGCAGTGGGTACTGGGGTGCAGTGGGTACTGGGGTGCGGTGGGGACTGGGGTGCGGTGGGTACACTTTCATAGAGGCCACAACATCCAGATGGGAGGCAACAGAAACCAAAACAACAACGACGACAGAAAACTGATCATCCGTAATGACATGAAATAGAACACCCTATGGGGTCAAGCCCAGATGTAGAGATGGAATGTAGTAACTTGTTGGGATAGTTACTCTCCATAGTCTGGTGATTTCACAAAGAAAAACAAAAGCAATGTAGCTTATTTTAGGACCATAGATTTGACTTCAAAGTGAAATATATATATATAACAAACTATTTCACTTATGACTGAACTTGTTAAGAACTCTACTCAGTTAATGAAATCAAGCAGGTACTGAAAAGAACAAAACGACTCACGGAATGGCAGTCTGCCAAGTAGAGAGAGTGAGCTGTCAGTCAGCCTCGACTACAATCGGGCACGCCCATTATGTGAAGAAGCGGCACTCCGGCAGCTCAAAGGAGTCCGCAGATAGCAGACCATAAATAATGACTGTTTTTTCAGTCTTACAGCAGTAGAAAGTTAAGTGTAATTTGGAGTGGAAAGATAAATGCCATAATTGTAAATCATAAAAAGCAAAAGATTGAATAGACAAGAGTTATTGAGATCAACAGTACCTACTGCTTAAGTTAACAAATAAATATAAATGGTTTAAAAGAACACAGGGGCTGGAGAGATGGCTGCTCTTCCAGAGGTCCTGAGTTCAATTCCCAGCAACCACACGGTGGCTCACAACCATCTGTGATGGGATCTGGTGCCCTCTTCTGGCCTGCAGTCATCCTGGCAGACAGAACACTGTGTACATAACAAATAAATCTTAAAAAAGAAAAGGCTTGGGGAAGAACACAGCCCCAGATACTTGAGAAGGAGGGAGGCTGAAGAGTGGGAGGGACAGCACCTGAGACAACGTGTGCCTTGCTGGCCTTCAGCTGAGGAGCCATTCCTTTGTAGAACTCATTCTTAAAATACAAGTTATACAGGTGATTCATTCACTTGAAAGTACTGAACAATGATCATAAGCGAGATTCATTGAATATTTTATTTACTCTAAAAAGTATTTAACTATGTTACAGGAAAAAGTCTATGGAATGGAAAAGGTTAAAATGTAAAATGTCAACTTACAATGTCCTCCTCCCATTCCTCCATAGTGATTGGAAACAGCAATCAGATTATAGCGGCAAGGGCCTGCATTTGGGTTAATCAGGAATTCTGACATATCCAAGTCACTGTTAGAAAGGAGACCAGAGGTGAAGGCAGGCTTGCTTTAAAAGTGACGAAATATTTCTCTTCTAAAGCAACAAATAGCGCCTCCTGTATGTATTCATGCATGTGTATTAACACAATAGCTACACACACCCACATCCCATAAGAAATTACCTAGAGATAACTTACCAAATGAATTATACATGTACCCCTGAAATCTTAGTATTTTCCCAAAACACTAATCCTTGTTTAAGGGTTAATAATTTAACACTGAATGTTATTCTCATTAATGTTTTCATGATACCACATTAACTTTCAGTGTTCCAGAGGAAAAAAATCAAAATGAAAAGTGAAAAACTTTCTCATAAATATTCATAAATTAAAAACTTGGAGAACCCCCTGCTGCTGCTTCCATAAACCCGTACATAACCTCTAAGTGCACTCTACACAGTGTTCCATGTTCACACATGAGGGTGGCTCCATCCAGTCACAACTGGTCAAACCCAGAGACCAATGGACCAACTGTGGGGTACTTGTTTCCACTTAATGCATTATAACCCAACCCTGCACTTAAATCTCAGGAACAGCATGGTAGGGGAAGAAGGAAAGACTGTAAGAGACTGTGTCTTATAACGACAACGACAGGGGTGGTAGTGCTGGAGAGATGGCTCAGCATGAAAGACCACCAGCTGCTCTTCCAGAGGTCCAGGTTCAATTCCCAGTCCCCACATGGCAGCTCTGGCCTCTGCAGTCACTGCACACATGTGGTGCATAGACCTAGGATGCAAACCATCTACAAAGTAAAAGTAAATCTTAAGAAAAAAGAGGACATGACGGGGGTGCTGTGTACAAGAGGTACAGGAGAGGGTATTTCTGCACAAGTTGGGAAGTCTTGAATGTGATTAAATACATTGTGTTACATTTTCAAAGAATTAGTAAAAATATTAAAATGTAAGATTTCTATTATATGCTTTTTAGCCTGAATGACTTATACACTAGAAATGGGTAGGATCTTTTGAATGCATTATCTATCATGTGTAAATCAAGAACAAAACCACTTTAATTCTGGGCATAATCATTAGAAGGTAATAATGTTTCTCAATTTTATACTGCTACTGACTCTAGCTTACACTGTTAAAATGATATACTCTGGAAACATTATGGCTTGGTTTTTATAGACAGAGTGGCCTTGAACATACTCGTGATCCACTGTTTCAAGGCCGGGCCGGGCTTAGAGGTGCACACTAACATGCTCAGCCCTAACCCTTTCACGATCAATGATTGCAAAACGTTTTCAACCAATAAATATCAGTAAAATGAGTGCAATAAATATCTTCCCATTCACATTACCGATATCCTTCAAACTGTCTTTGTTAATAAACATGCCATCAGCATGTTTACTGTTCACTGTCTCAATTTCCAATTTTGTTTAGCAAAAACTAACCAACCGACCAGCCAGCCAGCCAGCCAGCCAACCAACCAACCAACCAACCAACCAACCAACCAACCAACCAGCCAACCAACCAACCAACCAACCAACCAACCAACCAACCAACCAACCAGCCAACCAACCAACCAATCAACCAAAAAACCCCAGAGATGTTGGCCTCAGATTTTTGAAAATTAATTTTTATTTTGCCCTCATATTGTTCTCTCTTTACACGTCACACCATATAAGAAGGAAATGTCAAGGATAGCATCTGATGCTTTATTCTAAGCGTTCCCTTTTACTTTTGTATCACTTTAGTTTTTTCTAGAAAAGCATATTTAGGAGTGACTGATGGATGATAAAATAACTATTAGGAAAACATAGAGCCACTAAACCCAGAAAGTATCTTATAAATGGTACTGTAACCTAAGGTAATGCAGTACGGACTGAGTTACAATGTATCTTTAAAAAAACAAAAACACACAAAAAACCCAAAAAAACATATTTTTTCCTTTGGTCCATGAAAAAAATATTGTGAAATATTAATTCTAACAAATTTTTAGAACTGCTCAAAACTTCAATGTTTAAACTGGTCTAATTATACCTTATATTTCCTAATGCAAAATAAGGAAATCATTACATAAATGTTCAAAATGAAAGCCCGTTGTTCACTGAGTAGTTTAACTTACCTGATGGGAAAATCGACTAAGGTATCTAGCTTGTCTCTCATGTAGCGACTATAGGAGAATCTTTTGAGATGCACCACAAGAACTGGAGGCAGGGACCACAGATCTAATTTTTTTGTGGCTTGCTGATGCTCTTTACAATTTGGACAATACCTATCAAGAAGAAAATTGTAACGCTTGACAGGGGCAAAACCAAGGCTGCATTAGTGAAAACTATGAATCACAGTCGCCGTCTGGACAGGTCTCCATCTTATCAATGAGTAATTACTGTATACATAACAGAGGTGAACATATAAGCAATTCCTCACTACAGTAATCTCCTACATTTTCAGGTAAGCTATATAAAGAAATACTCACGAGAATAAAGGTTACCACTCTGATACTTTACAAAGATATTAGCACCCCTCTTTAGACTAGAGTTTATTATATAAAAATACCTCACTCAAATGCCAAAGAAACCCAGTACTTGGCCAGCGCACCCAGCACACACTCTTGAGGGAGGAAGCAGACAGTTCAGTTTCTTACCAGGGATCTTCAGCACCTAGTTTCTCTTTTGTTGTAAACAGCTCAATGCAGTCTTTTAACTTCACAAAGGGCCTTTTTGGAGGTTTATATTCCACGCTTTCATGTTTTTCAAAATCCTAAAGAGAAGTATTTCTTGAGTTATGAGAACAAATGAAATGAAACTTAGTCACACAGGGACTATGACATAGCTCACGTCAGCTGACAGGTGCATGAAACAACTTCTGAGTGAACCTCTGCCTGAATAATCTCAAGGAAAACATGTTCAAAACCAACTCTACCGTAAAGACTAAAAACGTTAACTTTGTTTTCTGCTGAAATCAACAATTTGCAGAAGCAAGGGTAGAAAGAGTATCATTAATTCTTAGCCACATAGAGAGAGAGCAGAAGATGACGACGTCAGGAGGGGGGAGGTGTCTTACCTCTGCAGCATTCTCATCAAAATATCTCTTCCTCAAATCAGGGTCCCAGTCCAAAGCGAGAAAAGATCTTTCTGAGGTGAAAAAAACTTTTTTTCATTAAAAATGTCATAAGCTTTTAAATGTTAAAATAAATGTATCTTAGTGCCAACATATACACCACAGAAAAGGAACCGTCATGTTTTCTACTTGCACTAGGTGGTCAGGGCAAGACTGAGGGCTGTTCCCACGCCACTGACATAGTTTAAGTGATACAAAGCTTAAGCACACACAGACTAACCCCACTTCGGAAGATGCTGTCACCATTGAAGACGTTAATTAAGGCCTTTAATTATTACTTATAGATAAGCAAACGTACTTTTGCTCATGACAGGTCTAAATTTTACGGCCTCTCACCCTGAAAACAATTTGCTCTGCTCAAGTCCTGTGTCCAAGCTGTTCTCAGGTACTCACCATCTAGCCGGAGCTGCCTGTCATCGAATCTGATATGCCTAGTGTCATCTTTGATGTAGTTGATATCAGTGTTGCCTAAATTGTTGAACTGGAATGTAAACAATCGCTTTTTGTGTCCCGTAAGTTGACCTTTGCATGTTTCTTCAGTACACAATCCATTTTCAGAATCGTTATCTCCTCCGACTGAATCTTCAGACTGACTGTTCTCATTCTCTGAGGGAAGTTCTTGATCCTGGCTGGACTCGTCATCCGGTTCATCGGTTTCCATCTCACCTTAGTGGAAGGAAGGGAGGGAGGGAGGGAGGGAGATCTTTAAATAAACTCTGTATTACATTCCGAAATCATCGTACGGCTCTTCCATATCTACTCATGTGCTTTACTTTAGTAATCCACCTCATAACCTTGTCTTTGGGGAAATAATTGTCTAGGTGAGTATACTTAAAACATGACCAGAGTGTCTTACTTGGTGAACCTTCTTCATGTATGCCATTTGGCCCATTCCCATTAATATTCTGGTCCTCACAGCAACGCAGGTGTCCATCAGTTTCCTCAGTTTCAGTAGACATCTTGACATACCGGCTACAAAATCAATCAATCAATCAATCAATCAATCAATCAATCAATCAATCAGGTTCTAAATGAGCTTGCTATAAAACTAACCTTCCATTTTACTTAAGAAAACCAGCTATTTTAACCTAAACTCAATACCTCACACTTTAAGTAAAGCTGAGTAATAATCTTATATTTGTGTGGCTTTTAATATAAAAAGGTGATTATCTACTTCTAGGTTTTTTTCCCCCCTTTATACCTCCAGGCTTTTTTGTTTGTTCATTTCCAAGACAGGTCTCACTGTGTATCTGAGGCTGGACTGGAACTCTATGTAGACAGGTCCCACTGTGTATCTGAGGCTGGACTGGAACTCTATGTAGACAGGTCCCACTGCGTATCTGAGGCTGGACTGGAACTCTCTGTAGCCCGGCTGGCACTGAACTCTTAGCTCTCCTAGCTCCTCCATCTCAGTTCTCTAAAGGTGTGCGCCACCACACCTAGCTGCATGGTCTGTTTTAATTACATTTGTGTGTGTGGTGCGTGCATGTGCATGGGTATCATATGTGTGGACACCTGTAGTCACTGGTTCTCCCCTTCCACCACAAGGGCCTCAGGGATTGAACTTGGGTTGCCGGCCTGGTGGCAAGCATCCTTACTTACCTACTGAATTGTCTCTTCATCTTTGGGTTTTATATATTTTGTGTATTAAAGGTGCAGCACAGTGGATCATTTCTCAACTTAAAACAAGAACTTCATTTAGATGGTGTGCACCGTTGCCAGGAGGAACACTTATATTTGTGTACTGTTATCTTTATACATGGGTCATGAAATTACCATGGTTTGTTATATAGGAAATAATATAAAAAGGTTAAGAGAAAGGTGTCTAATGGTATCTGCCATTACCTTAGTCACATTAAGCTTTATAAAAAGCAGTGTGTGTGTGTGCATGTGCGCGCGCGTTCATGTGTGTGTGTGTGTACACGCACGTGTGTGTTGGCACTGTCTCACCATGTCATCAGTTAATACTGATGTGAAGTCTTGATCCAGCTGCATGGATAAAAAGGGCCATCTGAGACTTACTAGGATTCGTATTCTGAACTAGTATTAGTCATTTGCCAACTAAAACTGCCTTCCCACTGGTATGAAACAACTAAGAATTGCATTTTTACATTTGAAATAACAACAGTAAATGAATTCAATGTGACCAAGTCAATGAATTAGAATGTAATTTTATTTTTATTTTATTATTTATTTTGGGCATTTAAAGGCACTCTTTTTGTGGCCCAGGCTGTTCTCAAATTTGCTACGTAAAAGTAGAATAAGAATCCCTGAATGTCTGCTCTCCACGCCAGAAGAGCTGGGATTATAGGTATGTATCCTAAGACCAGTTCACGTAGTGGGTCACACCTCAGGCTTAGATCGCAGGTGTAGATCACCACCATCCCTGGTTGTAATCTGATTTCTATCTGGTTCACTATCTGTCTAAAAGAAAGCTGAATAGAGGCTTGTTTAACATTCTGGTAGTACCTTGCACAATGACTTTCTTTAGATATTTTATATTATCATGCTTATTTTGTATAACTAATTTGGCACTTACCACATTCTCAGGAGTAGGAGATTATAGAGTTTATCTTCAGTATTGTTTCGTGGTACAGCCATAAGGAAAGGCTGGCCGAACAGTGAGGAGCCGGTATGGTGAGTGTAACTCGAATGTCTGAATTTTTCTCTTAGGCAAACAGGAATAACTACATGTTCTGTGTCTTCTGTTCTGTTGATGTTAATTTCAAACCTACAAGGGCAAGAATGACCATAAACTCTAAGTTTTGTGTTGGTTCTTTAGACTTCCCCCTGGACGACAGACTGAATGGATATTATACTTACACATAAATATCATCCCGCTCCATAATACTACTCAGGTTTTCATCCATGGCAAATATCCTATGAAATCTATGATTGTATATGTCAGTGACTATCATCTAGAAGGAAATAAATGTCTATTAAGCTGGTTTTACAATACTGAGATACTAAAGACCAATTTACACACTTTAATCTCGGAAACACCTTACCTTATCTGCAGGTACTCCCGACAAAGCAGACAATGCTGTACAAAGATCTAGTATATTTCCAATTTTGGGCACAATAACTTTGTACTAAAAAACAAACAAAAATTCGTAATGAATTTATTACATTGGGCAAACAGTGCGTAGCTGAGCCTGGGCTCCCACAGTCACGAGGCGTGGAGCATTCTCGTGGCCTGTGAGCCTGGGTGAGACGTCTGTGAGGACAGCTTGGCTGTCTGTGCTCTGCCTTGGCTCCAACTCCCAGACTATACTTGCAGCCGTTTCCCCTCTGCTACCTTAAACTAACAGCTTACTTGCCTATTCTTGGGCTGTGCAGAGGTTTCCAGTCCTTAGGATGGATTTTTCTCTTTTCACCATAACCTTACGTTGTTATGCCGTCAACTTCCCTGCTACTAAACTCGGTTCTAATTTTTACTGAGCTGTGGTTCCCATAGGCCCATGTTTGAATGCTTAGTCATCAGGGAGTGGCACTATTTGAAAGGATTAGGAGGTGGGGCCTTGTTGGAGGATGTGTATCACTAGGGATGGGCTATGAAGTTTCGAAAGCCCGAGCCAGGCTTTCAAAACTACTTTCGAAAAGCCAGGCTTTTCTTCCTACTGCCTGTGGATCCAGATGTAGAACTCCTAGGTACTTGTCCTGCATCATGTCTGCCTGCATGACACCATGTTCTCCACCTGGATAGCAATGGATTAAACCTCAGAAACTTTAAATGACCTGCCATGGTCATGGTGTCTCGGCACAGCAATAGAACTCTCACTAAGACATGAACTTTCTCCTGTTTGTGTATGCTGAAGGAAATGTCCCACCTTCAGTCTTGGCGAGCTACAAATGACAGTCTATCTTACACTTCTCCCACTGCCCAGGAACATTCTATGTCGTTTGCTCGTTCAGCCTACAGGAACCATTTGAAATCTTCACCATTCTTTAGCTCCCTCATCTCACTAGCCGCAGAATACTTTACTTCACTTAGGAAACGGAAGGTGCTTTGATTAGGGAAGTCTAGCTTGAATCCAGAGGCGGTTGTTCCTCTCTGTGAGCCTATGGGGGACATATCTTTGTGCAAACCTGACCCTTTGTGCACACCTGACCCTAGCACCCGGGCCTGAATTCGGTCTTCTCCTTCCTTTGATGCCCAAACTCAGCAATTACCCCTTCTTTATTTACCTTAACTTGGTGTAAGTGCTGAAATATACACCAGTTTTTTTTAAAAAAAAAAAAACACCAAGTAATCCCAAACCCCAAAACACAATAGTCCTTTACCGCATCCCCTAACAATGCCCTTATCTCCTTGAGCCCACTGCTCAATTTGTAAGTCAAGCAGTTTCTCAGCATCCCCCTTAGATTCTCCCCATGGATCCCAACAGCTGTGACACTGCCCGCAGGCTCAGGCTTGCCTGGAGCTGTCCATCGCTTTCAATGGAGGAGCGGCTTGGCTGTAAGACACCGCACAGACACTGCTCTTACTAAGAGGAAGTAAGGTCGTTTTCTTCACAGGGTGTTTTTCACACAGACTTCACTTCTACTATGTATCTACAAATCTGAGATATTTGGCTAGACCCCAAGATAAGAATTTATAGAAAATAATCTGAGTCAGAAACAAATCTGCTTTGTTTGGGGAGAAAAGCGCCGGGTGAGAAAATCAGATCTGGACGCACTTCTGCATTAATATTTACAAGTCACAGCAATGAGATACAAGCTCCCTACCCACAAAGAGCCCCGGGAAGTCGAGAAAGGACGATAAGGTGAAACTAAAATCTTTAAGGTGCTGTAACAGAGTTTAGTGGGGCACAGGAGGAGATGTCACTAGAAGGAGGTCAAATGTGAAGGAATAATTGATTTAAAAACAGAAAAAGGCATCAGGCCATCAACTGACATTAATGTGTACCACAGAGATTTTGCGTAGAATAAGCAAGGAATAATGCTAAAGACTATAACATCATCTGAACAAGTATTTTTACTACTAAGGTTTTATTAACTGTGTCTATGTGCATGTCACATCATGAGTGCGGGAGTCAGAGTGTTATTCTGGGAACAAGTTCTCTCCTACCACCATGTGAGTGCTAGAGATCTAACTCAGGTCTGTCAAGTTTGGCAGCAAGGGCCTTTACCTCGCTGAGGAATCCTGCTGGCCCTGAATCAAGTATTTTTATACCAATTTTTTTATTTCTCACTAAAAATTTGAAATTCCTGAAGGTTACGTCTACTTATACATGATCATATTATGACTTACAATACAATAAATAAATACATAACAGAGACATACATAGACAATAATAAATACATAAGTAAAATACAGTAGTAGCTTTACTTCTAGAAGTGACCAGGAAAAAACCTACAACATACAGAATTTTACTAGAGGGGTGCTAGAGACAACTCAGTGGTCAGAGCACTGGCCGGTCCTCAAGAGCCAGGATCCATCCTTAGCCCCCACATGGGAGCACACAACCATCTAATACCTCAGGCCCAGGGGACCCAAAAACACATGTGGTACGGAGACATATACAGGCAAAATACTCATACATATAAAATAAATACATTTAAAAATTCTTGATAGAATACAGACAATAATACTGTTATTAATCTTTCTAAGCAGATATCCACCCCAAATTGTAAAACAAACATCTTAGTTGTCTTTGATATGACAAAGAAATTTGATTAAATTTATTTTTCTATGACATCCTTTAATGTCACATAATTCTAAACAGGTGCAACCTCCAGAGTATTTAGCTTATAAAATCTATTATCCAATAAATTTTATTATTGAATAGTGTTGGAGAAACCAACAAATTTTAAAATAGTCTCACCAAGAATTAAGCAAAAATAACAAATTTAAAGAAAGAAGTCATTACTTACTTGCATAGGTTTAGCGAGTGGATCCATTCTAACTAAATAAACTTCCAAGCTACGTTCTTTTTTCATAGGCAATGGAAGTGTCAAGTAACAGAAAGGGTCAAAGGTCACTGAGATCTTAGCACACTCAGGACACACTAAAGTAGACTTGAAAAGGCCATGAAATATATCTACTATGATGGAATCATTTCTTTTTAAATGGTTTTCCCAGGCTTCTTCAGCAACCACCTACAAAGGAAATAAACACAGTTATTATGAGGTGTTAGAAAATTGTAACAATGAAGACACTAATACCATGACATTCATTCATTTACCTTGTCTGGCCTCCCATCAGCATCTTTTAACTGGATATATGGTTTTTTCCTAATTCTATTCAAATCCTCATGTAGTCCATCTAATAGGAAAGCTAATAGTTCTTGGCAGTCTTGCTGTTGATATCCAGAGAACTGAGGTGCAAAACGTCCTACCTGTGTCTGGAAGACAAGCAAAATCACAAAATCAGCTAGAGACAGGATTCCTTAAAAAGCACATGGTTATTCTCATTTTTACCTATTTATTATAAATTACTCCTATGGCCCAAGTCAAGTCGTGATGCATTTTAAACCATCTGAAGGTGTGCTCCAGTAAAACCCTGTTACTGATGTGCACTTCCCTCCGGGAAGAAGGCATGCTATACTGCCTCTTATTTTCAGCATCATTTTGCAATTTTCTTCTTTATACTCCCTGCCAGGCTAGCTAGTGCTTGAAACTGTTCCCAAGCAGAGTGTTAAGGTGTCGTCTAGAGTTCATAAACAAAGGGGTAGTCATGTACTTTATGGGGAAAATACAATTAGATACATTTTGTTAAGCAATGAGTTATAGGGTTGGTTGTGAAATCAGTGTTAATGTGTTAATCATATACAATAAATCCTGAGTTTTCAAACAGACATATAAAATAGTAATTGATGAAAATGTGACCAAGGCTTGATGGAATCAAATCTTGCAATTCTCTAGGAATGTGCTTCTGTATTTGTCCATTTCACTTGTGATATCTTTATGGAAAGTAACTTGTGAAGAAGAATCAAAACTGGTGTCCTGCCTGCACTGTCTCTGCAGCATTTGTATACAGTATCCACTTGAACTGGAGTTACATGCAAGTGCTAGGAACTGAACCCTGGTCCCCTGGAAAAGCAGCCCGTGCTCATAACCACACAGCCATCTCTTCAGCTCTCATTCATTTTTTAGGAGCAGCTAGATGATTAACAAAATATTTCTTAGATGTTCTAGGAATGCCACTTACCTGTAAAGACTATGGCTCATAGTAACTTCTCATTAAGGATAAGATCTAAGTAACTACATCATACAAACACCCACGTGTAAGAATCAGATTGAAAATACAATCAGTGACTATTTGACAGTTGTTTTATAAACTAGCTTCATTCTGATTATTTTTTTATGGTCTACAATGACCACAAGGATAAACTAGATTACTTACACTTAGTGGCATGTCCAAACGAAGCTCTTACGGCACAGAAAACATTCATATAGGGCTTCCAGGGGCAGTCTAAACCGTTCTGACCACATCAGTGTAACTATGTGCACACATGAGTGCAAATGCCATGGAGGTCAGAAGGGGAATCAGATCTACTCCAGCCTGAGTTACACAGGTTTCTCTGAGCCACCCGATGTTGGTACTGAAAACCAAACCCACGTCCTCTGGGAGGGCTGCAACTGCTCTTAACCTCTAAGCTATTCCCCTCCTGCCCATTTCTAGACATTAAGAAAACAAAACCGAAATAAAAGCCTTTAATCACTGTCCTGCTGCAGGCCATGTCTGTGTCTCTGGGAGGCCAGGAGACACTGCCATGTGACTCACCCCTCAGCTGAGGAGTCTGCTGTTGTGCTGAACCTCTGGAGACAAAAGCACACTTGCTAAGAATCAGTTTACCACACTGACCTTAAATGCTCTTGGAGTGACGTAGCTAAACTTCCCAGACCACATGTGCTTGACGAGTTCAGCATATGACTTAGCTATTTCACCTCTCATTCCTAAGGGATTGTCAAGATTCAGCTCTTCTTGGTACTTATCATTGAGGAAATATTCAGTAAGTGGAGGTGTGTTGCTCAAACACTGCAAAGAACAAAACATATTTTAAAGTAAAAGAAACCACATGTGTACTTAAAATGTTAAAATGAAGAGTGAAGCAAGTCAATTTAGTATAACACACACAGAGAGAAACAAATGGTTCCTTGTGCTGAGTAACAGTTAAACACTAAACAAAGCATTAGGATTACTCATTCCAGCCGGGCGGTGGTGGCGCACGCCTTTAATCCCAGCACTTGGGAGGCAGAGGCAGGAGGATTTCTGAGTACGAGGCCAGCCTGGTCTACAAAGTGAGTTCCAGGACAGCCAGGGCTATCGAAAAAAACCAAAAAAAAAAAAAGGATTACTCATTCCCCAAACGCTCAGTCAGTTACTACTAATAAACAAAACCACCAACATTTGTTGCTGCAAAATCTGCATAATATTAATCACAGCAAACTGTTAACTGGGAGAGAAGCTCGGTGCTTTCCTTCCTTCCTTTACTTGATTGGTAGAAATTATGGACTGTCTAAGCATCCCAGGCACCTGCAAAGTAGCCTGAGGAGGTAAAAATTGAGACAGCATGCAAGCAAAAGAGAGGTGCAGGTGGTTCGTGGTATCCATGGACTCAAATCGATTGCAGAGGGGAAAATATTTGGTCATTATACTTTAGTCATTACAATATAAAGGTATTATAAGCAATCTAGAGAGGATTTAAAGTATGTAGTAGGAGATACACAGGCTATGTGATAACCATAAACCTCTTACTATAAAGTGCCTGTGGACCTATGGATTTTGATTCCAACACCTCACGGACACCATCACAACCAACGACTTCTGCAGCCAGTGTGTTATCATGAAGGTGCAGTCTTTAAACCTGTCATTCAGCTGGTAGTGGTGTTTAGAAAGGGTAGTACTGACCAGGAAAGCCTATCGAAAACCAACTTTAGGCAAACTCTGGATATTTCTTTCGAAACTCTTAATACAATGACAACAATCTAATTTTCGTTTATGAAAAACTGCAAAGTTTTTCTCCAATTCTTTATTTTGAATAAATTCCTGAAAAAAAGCTTAAAAGATGGTAGAAATATATTTTCCACAATATTTTGTTACAAAATTATTTGGAATAATTTTAAATTGATGATGCCTCATGATTTCACCTTAGAGGGAACACCATGTTGCTTTATTAATGAATGTTTCAAATATGCAATGTCTCAAATACATATATATACTCAGGTAAGTCATAAATACCCATACACATTTTTATGGAGGAATGTATGTGTCTTGGGGACAGTGACAGCACTTTGCAAATTCTCATTTTGTGACTTGGTCAGGGTTATATAAATGCAGCATTCCACTAAAGTCAATTACTATACTTACACAAACAACCAAATTTATGGCTTTACAAATAGCTCAAAAACAAGTGTTGGAAACATGAATAAATTCTGAACTTCATTTCTGCTTACTCATATGCTATGTATCATTGACTTGCAAGACACTCCAAATACAATTGAAGAAAAATTAACTCTCTATTCGTAACCAGTGATTTTTTAAATATGTGTTTAACCATGTTAATGCCTTGCTATAAAACCTCTAATAAATCCTTGTATTCATACTGGAACCCCAGGTCTTAGACGACCCTCTTTACTCATGACAGTTCCTTTCCTCTGTCCGCTGACAGTCACTTGGCTGCTATGCTCCCCTCTCTGCGGCACACAGGGCCTCACTGATCTGAAGACACAGCTTCTCGCCTGACTGACTGCATCAGGCGTCCTATGGGGGACCTGCTCAGTTCCCCAACAGTGTTGTGCTTGTGTACTGCTCACTGTTGTCTGAGTCCAGCACTGACTTTTAACATGTCACAATGTTATTGTTGGTCCGTGTCTTGTGGGCTGTGACCTCCACGACAGCCTATGGATCTGGGATCCCAGCACTGAGTACGTCACTTAGTCCATGCATACGTATACACGTTTACTAACTGTGTTCTGCCAGGATTTACCACTGCCTTTATTCTCTCAATCTTAGCACACAATACTCAATGGATTTTGTCAAATGAAATTTTCGCACGTGTGGTAAATATATATTTGCTTATAACAAATGGTATCAAAAGTACCTCAAAAGCCCAGGGATGAAGCAAAAGGGCAGTGTGCACTAGAAGCCCTCCACCTCTGTCTGACTTTCTGTTGGCTTTACACTGAGACTCTGCAGATTTTCTAGACTAGCATTTATTTTCACAGGGGCATAAGCCAGTTTGAACTCATTCTGAAATGAATTATAATAATTCAGTAGAGCCAAACTAAATAATGAACTACAAATACTTTTAACAAGCAGGGCCTGTATTACCCATGAAGATGTCCTAATATTTGAACTTAAACATTCCACTTGCTGAATATAATGTGCTAAAAAACTTTCAGGTTATATTTTTTGGACTATTTGTAAGAGCACATGAATATAGAGATCCAATAGCTATCATTTGACTAATACAAACCACAATAACTTAAGAACTAAAGTGATTATCAGAAATTTCTCTGAATCTTGAAAATACTGGTACATTAGAAGTTATGTTCTTTAAAACATGGAAGGACTAGTTACTACAACTGTTTGCACAAACTTCGAGATACAACTAGGATAAAGGTCAAGAATCCAAGTGTTTCCATATTGTAGGAGCTGTTCTATTCACATTCAACATCATCATTCTTAAATTTTGGTTGTTTTGCTGTTTGATCTGAAATTATTACACGCAACCCATCATTTAGTTTTTTCATATGAGCCTATCTTAAAATCATAAAGTCTTTGATGAGTGAAACATATGCTTAGACTGCTGCTATTAAACACGGTGCTCTAAAGAACAAGTCCCCCCTTAAATATACATATGTGCACATTTCTTCACATTTAAAGCAGGAAATTATCCTTTTAGCCACAAAGATCTTTGGTTGATAGAATATGGGCTAAAAGTCTAATGTTGGACTCTACCGGAAGTCTAAATGCTCCCGTGCCTGTAAAACTGAACAAGACGCCTCTGGTGGCGTAAGATATATGGTAGTGGTCAGCAGAGCCAAACATATGAGCATGCTGTATGAGACAGCAAATGTATAAACAGAAGTAATCTACTGCTTCGAAAATTTCTGACATGAAATTCTGACATTCTGTCTCTGTTAATTTATTGAAATTCAACCATCTGATAGATACCATCAAACATCAAAATCAAGAAAATTAGACCTCCTAATTATCTGTAATAAACGGGTCCCAAATGCGAGGAAATGTATTGAGACATACATGTATATATGTTGATGCTCCTCCCTTAGCTTCCCAGTGCTGGGGATAGAATACAGAGATTTTAAGCCACGTTTTGTTTTAATTATAATTGGGCTTAAGAGTTTGTTCCTCTAATGGAAGAGAAAGTTTTTGAAGATTATATTAAAAAGGAAGTAATACTATTCTTGAAAATGTCATGATAAAGCTACTATCAAGTACAAAACATCTATACTAATTAAAAAAATAAAGCAATAACCAGATATAAGAGATTCTTAATAGTATCTATAATTGTTAATGCAAAAGAGGAAAAAAGTAAGCAATATGTTAATAAATAGTAATGTACTTGGCAACTAGGTTAAATACTTCTACATTTAAATATTTAAAAAATGATCTTTATGTAAGCTAACAGTGTACAAAATTGTCAAGGACAACAGACATTTAAGTGAGAACAATCTAACTTGTCCATGGTGTCTATATGGTCATCTCTTTGCATTTCTAACGTAGTTCTCATTACTGAATGAAGAGGAAGGGATGGATGAACGGGCACTACAGAAAGCCACCGACGCAGGTGAGATGGAAGGAGAGGTGACGTGCCACAGTCATGAGAGCACGCACAACACTAGGCCAGCAAAGGCCAGACCAAACCCCAGCACAAGGACAGGAGGTGGCATGGAGTTCCACCCCTGGCCAAGGAGCTAGTGACAAGTGACAAATGTAGGGAAACGGAGAGGCAATTTTCTCTGAGAGTGTAGTCCCTGATAAGCCGACAGGCCACACATCCAGAAACAAAAGGACAATACAAATCGGATTTGATGAGTTTAAAAAGACAATCAAAAACCAAAGGACACAAAGTTAGGTGGATGTGGGAACAACAGGGGAACGGGGTGACCATGAGCAAACCATTACAGAATCCCCAAAGAACGAACTAAAAATAAATATATGATGAGGATATAAGCAACCAAGGCGAATGGCTGCTCAATATCTGTTTCTTAAAGGGATCGTATGTGCTTATATATCTTATACAAGACACTGGAAATTATTATTATTAACTTTGAGTTAGCAGTCTGAATCCATATGTCTGAGTTTCATGGACATGTCCTCCTTCCTACGAGAAATCCATCGGTCCTCTGGCATCCATGCCCCACCTTCCTCAGTAGATTGAGGGACTGATGCTCCCTCACTTCTAACTCACTCCCACTCTGCCTCAGCATCTAGTCCAATGTTGGCCCAACAGCCCAAAGCAGTCTTACCCGACGGCGTAGGAGGGAGACACACCAACAGTCCCAGGAGAGACTCCGAACACTGGCACAGGAAGGGACTCAAAAGGACTCTTAAATTGCTCCTGCTTATAATTCTTACCCAACAGTTATGTAAGTCAAAAAGTCCTCTCAATGCCTAAAGAGATCCCATGCACACTTCCTAATGCAGTAAAGCAACACCTGTCAACGTCCCAATGTCTGCCAAGCTACATCTATACAAGCTAAAACTGCTGTTCTAAATCTGTAAGCAGAAACCAAGCAAAAATTCTATAGAGACTCCTAAACACCCAATGTCTTATGTCCTGGGCATTCTGCTGTGTGCTTCAATGTAAACAGAGCTTTACCTACTACAGCCCCAAGAACTATACTATAAACAAATACAGAAAGCTTCAAGTATTTCATTAAGAATTAACCTATGAAAAACAACCCAGTTTTAAGTGTCCTTAGCCCAACACGCTAGAACTGTGAAATGTTTTGTTACTTAAAAAGATGGAAGGGATTGCACCTCATTTTCATTTATATACACATACCTTTCATAATTCACATTAGTTTTTAAAAGACTTATTTTTATATTAAGTATGCTCTGGTCAATGAGACTGATGCCTTGTGAATCCTCTCATAAAATTTTTAGTTAATGGATGCTGAGTCTTCATTATAAACTTCTATTTAGTCTTTTGTTTGTTTTTGTAAAACTGAAGAACTCAGTCTTACTTTACAACCCAAACCAAGTCTGAAATCAACACATGAATAGTTAATAGCCATCCCATAAGTAGTAATGAATCTGGAATTGCCCCAGTACCTGGAAAACAGTCAAAGAAATCCCCTTCAAAAAGAGGAAGTTGTCTTTTGTAATGCTGAGTATGAACCTCGCCCTCTCTGCTCAGGCTCCAGTACCCGATTCTCAAGCGCTCATGTATGCTCACTACTTTAGAAAACCGGTAACTAGAACAGGAAAGAAAACACACTTAAGTTTTCATTACCTACAGCTTTTGAGTTTTGTAACTCATTTCGTAACTGATCAAAATGGATGTCACTCAACACTTTTTTAAAGAATAGCTATGCCTTCAAACTGAAAATAAAAACCTTATCCAAAGTAAGGGACTTGCTTTTATTTTCTGATTTTAAAAACAAAACCTGAAGTTATCCAAGTTTATGATCATTTCAGAATATTCTCAAGTAACTTTTTCTTGATTTTAACTTAGGTGAATGAAAAATCTTTAGATTTTTCCAATCAGCCGTTGTCCTGTGTTATGACAGCAGTATGAGCACTGTGAACGGTACTGTGTGGTCAACAGCACTCTGATTAGCAAGACAGCCGCTCTAGCTCTGCACCCAGTGGGCACTGCTAGGCAGTCTAGCGTAACTGACCATTCATGTGACAAGCTACATACACAGGGCTTTGTCAACTAGACTTAAGGAAAAAAAAACCTGTTTAATCAACACGTATTTTTGTAAAATTCTTTTTCTAGAAAAGTAAAATCTCAACAACTTTGAAAAGCATTCGAAGGATCGTCCAAACTTTGAGAGGCCAATACAATTAAGGCTCTTTTTAGCTTTATATTTCTATTTTCCATGCTTTTTCTTTTTAAAGTTTAGGTAAATAAAAGATATACTTTTGTATAGTGAGAAGTAGCTCTATTACAATGCTGGGATCTTACACAAAGTAAACTCCCCTCCCACCTGCCTTCCTTCCCATTCTGATCTCTCTATCATCTTCTGAGATGGGGTCTAGTTAGGTGATTCAGGCTGGCCTTAATGTCACAATCTTTCTGTCTGAACCTCCCAGGTGACCGCCAGCAGTCTGGTGCTCCACATCTAGCTGAGTAGATATGTACTCAAGAGAAGGCTTGGCAAAGGTGCTGTTTTCACCCTATCACTGTTAGTGAAACCCCAAGGCGTATGACACTCTTAAACTTCACCAGTCTCACTGTAACTCCTTCTTTATGACGTCTCTTTATATTGTATGAAATCCAGTAAAGAGTTATTATCAAAGTTCTGGGATTATGACATATACTTTTTTGGGGTAGCAAAGAAATATTAATTTCTTTCCTTCTCATTAAGACTGAGAAAGGTTAATCCTAAATTTGCAAAAATGATTCCTTATAGTAAGTTTATCCTTTTCTTATGGGTGCCATTGTTTTAAAAAGCTAACATGATTCTCATATTGAACAGCAAAAGAAACTGGAGATAAACTACAGCACCACCAGGGTTAGGAGGCCACTACAGACTCTAGGTATGGGTTACGTTTTAATGAGGCTTTACATTTCCACAGCAATCAGCGAATTTAAAATACTTTTTTTACAAACAAGCTATTCATGAGTGATTTATGTTTATAATTTTATGGAAAACAAGTCAAAACCATGTGGTTAGAATAGTTTTAAGAAATAGTAGCTTATTTTCATAGCTTGCCTAACTTAATTTGAATGTTAAATGACCTATCTCTTAACTCTTTCAAAGGAGTAAAGTAATGAATAAAAAAAAGGATGCTTAATTTATTATACTCTTTAAGAGAAACAATGAAGTCATGTACTTCTCTGCATCAATCCATTACAGCAGGCCCATACAGCAATAAACAGAAGTTGAAGCCTCACAGAACAGTTTGAGATATGAAGTATCAAATTATTTTTGTAAAAAAGAAAAAAAATCTTTATGCAATCATTCTAAAAGTCTTTATTATGGAAAACCAGTATTTTCGAGAGAACTTTAGTGACAGGAGTAAAATCTGAGGGTTCCATGCACAGCACCCAGTGTGACAGCATAAGGGCGCGCCCTGCAGCGCTGTGCTGGTGCAGCCTGCCAGGCTGTGACCCACAAGGCAGCCTGAGCCATTGGCCATCACAACGGTCACACTTACCCAGTGCAAGCTGTAAGGCTGATACAATACTTCCTTGTTTGTAGCGCTTCCATTTTTCAGTTGCAAAAAGTTAACTATTGTATGTTGCGGCTCTTTTTAAATTATTGTGCTCTTTTGCAGTTTAACAGCTAATACTGCTAATCAAGCAGGAAGCAATACACTTCTGGTAAGTGAGTTTTTTTCTAATGCAGTATTTCTTAAATCAGTTTTGTGAAGAGATCAATAAAAAGAAAACAAGATAACTTTCATATCACCAAAGACTGGCACTTTTGTGAAACAAAATAAAGAAAATTAAATACGCCATACAAAACCCAAGTCTGATTATTATAGAGTATAAAATGACTCCATCAACTTGAGCAGAAAACTTGGATCATTTATACTTTCTAAACCTTTTTCATCATTGACTAGTCCAGTGGCATCACAGACAAACCATAAACTGCGTGAACCACTGGGCTGGCATCATCATCATCATCATCATTATTATTATTATTATTATCATTATCATTATCTGGTATTATACTAAGTACTGAAGATCTGAAGAAAATGAAGGGCAGCCTGTGCTGTCACATACCACTGCAGCTCACTCTTAGAAAGTAACAGAACGGGAAATGCTGACAGTGAATACAAACAAGACTGAAAGTCCTTTATATGGATCTGCCTTAAGAGATAGCTGGTTAAAATGTAAATTTTATCCTTTAGGACTTAACAGATGTAAAGCATGTCATAATCCTGTTTGCTTCTTCAAGCTATGAATTGGGAAGCAGTACACTGAATGGCCTAGACGATGACGCATGGCATATGAGAGATGAACGGCAGGTATATTTTGATGGTTCGCACCAGTAAAAAAGAGCAGAGTACTGAAATAATATACACTTAGAGGAAAGGACCGTTGTGCTATGCAAGATGAAGTAGTCAACAGGAGTGGGAATGTTGACCTGGGTTAGTAGGTACATGCTTGTATCTATCAAGAAGTATAAGGAAAGAAGAAGGATTTCCACTGTGGTGTATACAATAATCACAGCACCTGGCGGGCAAAGGCAGGAGCACTGCTATGAATTCAGTGTCATCTTGTCTACACAGAAAGTTCTAGTACAGTGACAAGACAGGGACCACAACAACCAACCAATCAAGATCAGGATCAGCTTTATAGTCTGAGTCATTTGTAAGCTATCTTGGCACAAATATGCACTTTACACTGTATGTTAAAGTTGAAACTCAGGAAAGAGAATTATGTTAGGGATAGAGTTGAGATATGTCAGTATATACATAGACATCTCCAAGAAGTCGTGTACCGAATGGCATTAGCTGACGACGGCCCATGGTGGTTGAGCACATCTGTAAGCGCTTTATCTTTACAGATGAAGAAACTATGAAGTTTCTTTACTCAAGGTGATACAGGTTTAAAAGCGGCAGAGCTCCAGTTTGAATTAGGCAGTGTGGTTTGACTTCCATGCATTAGTCCAGCTGCTTAGCTGACTGAAACAGCGATGAGAAAACAGGAGGAAGGACAGACTACTCCTTTCATGGAGATGGGTCATCTCACCTACATGCTCCATTTAGAAAACATGGAAGAACTGTAGATAAGCTGAAATGAACAGAGGGGAAATGAAGCTAAAATGCAGGGGATGCGAACGGTCTGGCACAGCATGGCGATTCCAGGAGGTGGTGGTATAATCATGACAACTCACTGTGTGTTACTACTTTTAGTATAGCATCCAGTGATAGTACTATAAGTGTAAAAGAATCTGGAATTACATTCCATTTCTCTCAGAAGACTTTTCCTATGAAGTAATAACTTTTGTTTTGTTTTTGGAAAAACAAATACTGCAATAATTCTGACAAAATTACACAATAGTTAGAAAAACTCTTAGCAATTTATTCTTAACTCTTATATTATATCAATGTCAGTATAACTGACGCAGTCCACTCTGGTATACACAAAACCTGGCATATAATTGAAGCACTATAAATAAGCATTATAAGTACTCTATTTTTTTTAAAGAACATTCCAACATGTAAAACATATCACTAGTATGGAGGGGTTCTAGTGCGCACTTATTAAGTGTAACAAAGTATCACTTCCATGGAGGGTTCTAATGCATGTAGTAAGTGTATGAATCGGATGGTTTTGTTGTGGTGAAGCAGAATTCTGTCACAGAGATTTCTATGGAGGAAAAATATAAGACAAGAAATATAGTGTATATATAGTCTGTAAGTCTGGTAATTCTCTGCTATAGTATCATAGTATGGGTAACCTGAATCAAAATGTAACGTTCTCTACCAAATAAGATTAAGATTACTTCAAAAGGCAACATCTGCTGAACTATGTTAGAACACGTGCCTAATGTGTACATGGGAGAAATAAAGTATTTTAAAAAGCAATAAAACACCCACTTTGTGGTGACACTTATTTTCTGATGGCTTTCTTTTCTTCTTTGTCAAAACATTATGCACATCAAATACTATATTCCAATATATCTTAGGTATTCATAGACCATACATTCACCAGACTATGAACTCCTAGAAACAGGCAGTGTCTTTTTGAATTCTGTATTAGTAATGTCTGGAATACATATTCAATGAATATTTTTTTGAGCAGATAAATAGCAAAAACAATTAGCTTATTTCTCTTAGTTGCTTCATACTCTTCTCAGTTGAACTTCACTTATTTTTTTCTAGATGCATTTAGTCAATTTGTCTCATGTACTGTATAACTAAAATTTGCTGGGAAAACCTTCAAGTGAACAAATGAATTCCATTCTAAACCAGTGCTGCCTGATCCCAAATGAGCCCCCCAATCTAATCCTCTACAAATGACTGAATGCTGTTTTTCAGAGATAAAAGAATTCATTACAAAACCTACAAAATATTTGCATTCACATATTCTTTTTTTCTCCTACCAAACGTGTCTGTTCTCTATACAAATACTGTAGGGCGTTTCAAGATGCCCTCCTTAGATACAATCAATAGCTTCCTGTCTACACATATTTTCTTCCTCAACCAAGTTTTTTGTCTTATACTCCCAAACAAGAATATCTGGCTACTTAGAATGTATTTATTTGTATGTTTCATAAAGTACCATGGAACAAACACACCAATAATTAATTCATAATCTTCCCTCACTCAAATGTAGTCCTCTTTTCCACTACAATGATTTCAACAGTGTTAATATTCATTACTATAGTGCATAAGACAAACTACAGATACTTAAGGCTCCTTTTATCCTTCCTTAAATTTAGTGTTTTCTATACATGTGTGAAGCTTTTTTTGTTTGTTTTCTTTTTTTTTATTGGATATTTTATTTATTTACACTTCAAATGTTATCCACTTTCCTGTTTCTCTCCCCGCCGGAAATCCCCTATCCCATCCTCCCTCTCCTTGCTTCTACGAGGGTGCTCCCCAACAAACCTAACTTATTATTACTCCTCAGTGCTCCCTGTCCTCCTCACAAACCGCACTTATTATTACTCCTCAGTGCTCCCTGTCCTCCTCACAAACCTCATTTATTACTCCTCAGTACTCCCTGTCCTCCTCACAAACCTCATTTATTACTCCTCAGTGCTCCCTGTCCTCCTCACAAACCTTACTTATTATTACTCCTCAGTGCTCCTGTGGCTCCTCACACCTGATGAACTTCAGGGGCTTCAGACATGTTTTTACTGCATCTAGCTTGAACTCACACATGCCCACATCACCCCCACCGTTCATAGCTCAATTATGAAAGAAGCACGGTACTCAGGGTCAATTAAGAGACATCTGGACTCTTGTTACAATCACATTCCATTTTTCCTCTGATCTTTCCCTACTGTATACTCTAAACCTGACAGAAACAAAACTGTGTTGCCATAGTATAATTAGTACCTATCAGAGTAGATGCTCAATAGGACTTCCAATATTTGCAATGTAAATTAATAAATGACATCACAGATGTAGCTTACCTGAAAACTACTGCATTTGGTAACATATAATATTCTGAACATAATGGGCAGAAAAACTTTTGGTTTTTGAAAAATCATAGAAAAATTGATTTTAATTATATATCTACAAACATATACAGATATATTTACAAACTTGTTTAAATCTAACGACAACTAGGACTTCATACATGTGAGTATATAAATCTAAGACATTGGTTGTATTATAAATGGAATAAAAATAGCAATGATATAAAAATGAAATTCCAAGGGAAAGTGTGAACTAGTTCGACCATGCTTTTGATCAAACCATTATGTGCACATATAACCTTCAAGGAAACTGCTCTGATGACTTAAAACAAGAGTGCTGCATTATGGAATTACTGTGAATTTTATGCACTATTCATGTGTCCCAAATATGTTTGCAATGGTTACACAAGAGTATGAATACCTTTAATGTCACTGAACTTTACACTTTATCGTTAAAATAGTCAATTTTGTTATGTATAGTTTACTGTAACAAAATGAAAGGTGCTAACAAAATTTCCTGTTAGCTGATTAGCATAATTTAAAAATTTTTATTTTTAATTTTATGTGAATGAGTATTTGCCTGCACTGTACATGCACACTGTATGGGGACCTCACGCCCATGCAGAGAGAAGGGAGTGTTGGATTCCCGAACTGGACATAAAGCTGGCTGTGAGCCTCCATGTGGGTCCTGGGAACCAAACCTGCCAAGTACACTTATCGGCATGGCCATTTCTCCAGCCTCTGATTAGCATAATTTTGAAAAAAGAGGTTAACTCAGAATATTCTAAATAATAATTCTGTTCAACTCATTTACTTATCTTAGTCATATAAACTCCCCTTGTCTCTGTTTCCTTAGTAGTCACCCAGGGATACTTAGACCTAACTGACTGACCTGTCTGGAGAGGAAGCTAAGACCTGAAAATGGCATGGAGGATGCCTTATAGCCCACTGACCACACTTGTCACTATTAGCTAACAACCCATTCAACCTTGGACTGTTAATGTCTCTCTATGGCTTAATCTGAGAGCTTGTAATTCATTTGTAGATATTCACTGGACTGTGGTTCCAGTAAACAATTCATTAACTCTTTTCCTGCTCCAAACTATAATTCTTACTGTAAAACAGGGGCTGACATTATATAGTATACAGTTTGTACATAAATTACAAAGAATACTGAACTCAGAATGCTATGTGTAAAATGCACAATCACAAACTGTTTCTAGATATTAAAAAAAAAAGAAGACAGGGTCAAGAACAAAGTGTGACTGTGTGCGTGTGTGTGTGTGTGTGAGAGAGAGAGAGAGAGAGAGAGAGGAGAAGAGGAGAAGTAAGGGATTGAAAACTGTCAACAAGCATATACTGAACTAATTAGAATTGAAATGTAAACAATTTAAAGAAATCAGCAAAAGACAGAGTATGATGGACCCAGTATGGTTCTCATTCTTTCAAGAACTTACCAAAGTATAATCTACCACATTTTATAGTGATTATCTGATAATACTAATGTGCAATTTAGTAGAACTATAGGGCTGATTGTAGAAGAGGGGGAGAAAATACTGAGAGCAGAGAACCTGGGGGTGGGGGTGAGGGGATCTGCTCATACTGTGTCTCCCAGAGGGGACGGGAAAACTAACTGCCTTGAACAATGACCACGGGCATGCTAACACTGCAGGAAGAAATTTCACACAACCTTAGATCTATACAAAGAGCCCCAAGCACCAAAAGAGGGCTAAGAGGGGGAAGGTAGTCTTAGTCAGGGTGACCTTTAATTGGTCATCACTACCGAGTAGACAGCCCTGAAATTATATAAACAAGTGACATTAAATGGACCCAGGGAGTTGTACTTACTATTTGTTTACATATATGCATGATAACTCGGTAACAGTGACACAGAAAAGGAGGTTATAATTTAAGAGGGAGTGGGGGATGGTTGTGGGAGGGACTGGGAGGAGGAAAAGAGAAAAGTGATGTAACTATGTTTCACTTTCAAAAGAAAAAAGGAATCTAAATCTGAAACTTAAAACCTTCTCTAAAAATGATTTGATGCTGAAAAGCATTTGGTAAAGGAGGCTACTTTAAATGACATTCTTATATTGAAGAAATAAGTTAAATTTTACTGTTCTCTAGTTCCCCAAACAGTGGGGTGGTGAGAGCACAGAAAGTGAGAGCACCTGTCACCAAGCTCGGGGACTTCAGTCCATCCCTTGGATCCACAGGGCGGAAGAGAGCTGACTCTCAAGCTGCTCTCTATGTGTGTGCACACGCACGTACACACACACACACACACACAAATTAATGTGGAAAAACTTAGAGGCAAAATTTTCCTACATTAAAATAACTTAAAAAAAAAAATCAGGCCGCTTCAGCCTACTGATACTGAGAAGTGCTGTTAACAGATGTAACTATTATGATTCCTCTTAGTGAGTCAGCTCTTAAATATCCATGGATGCCAAAACCTGGGGCTGCTCAAGTCCTTTACATGAAACGGTATTCCGCATGTAATTTATTCATTCTCTTGTCGACTTTGTAAATTACTTGCCTACTATGTGAAGTACTGGATCAGTCACAACTACAACTGAGAATCAATAACTAATAAAATTACAAAGTTTCATGTTAAACGTTGTATCACAATAAAATAGAAGTCCTCCAGACAAAGGGGGTCATAACAAACCATATCAACAGCTATGGAATGATGTAAAGGAACACCACCGTTAGCTGCTCTTTCTTGTTGTTACACCAAAGTGTGTGAGCTGAAGCCAGAGGCAACCTGTGGGACCCAGCTCCCTTCTCCTTCCACAAGGGACCTTAGGACGAAATCCAGGTCACAAGGCTTGGTGACAGATTCCCCACCCACCCTGATCCATTCCACAGGCCCCAAAGAATGCTATTTCTGCATAGTATTACTTTTTATATTATTTGAAAAGTATTTATTTTATCGATCTTCTATTTATCATTTTTCTGAATTTAATTTTTTTTTCCAATTCAATAGATCGGAGAAAAGAGGTTGACTTTAAAAATGTTTGGAATATCAGTTCACTTTATACTGTATGTCAAGAAAACTGACTTCCTAGAATCTGTTTGGAGCTCTATTGTGCCTGTTAAGAGAATGAAAACACCACCTTAGGCTGTGCTGCCTTCTAGTGGGAACACCCTACCACTCCCTGCTTCAAATCCATCCACGGGCCCAGCTCCTAGGAAATGACAAGGGTTGGGGAGCTCCTGAAACTTATTCATCTAATGCTAGTTAAATCACCTCCAACACTGAAAAAATGTAAAACTGGAGATAGGGTTCTGAGAACTCCATACTAACTAAGCAATTTTACCATGTCCATTTAATTACTGAGGACATTAAACTTTTTACATAATAATTAAATTACAGTTTTCATAACTAGAAACCAAAAACTGATTTTACAATACCTATAACATAATATTCATAATAATCAAGTTAGACTGTGTTGTGGATAGCCCTGGTGCTGTATTTTGATACTAATTCCGCTTCCCCAAGAGGGGCTGCCTGGGATGAGGAGTGATTGGCATACTTCAGGAGAACCTTCCCCTAATGAATAAAGATTTCAGGGGTCCAATCACTGGGACTTCCAGGCAGTTGGGACCCTCTACTGGAGGATTTGACTTAGAATTAGGATGCTAGTTGCTGTGTTACCTGTTAATTCTGGACTAAGCTTGTGTGGTGTTTTCCCTCATGCGGTGACTCAACTGGGTTCCAGAGGGAAATGTACGGCAGCAAAGTGTAGGTTTTTGAGAAGTGTACCCCAAAAGGTCATGGGAATTTGGAATTTGGAAGCGTGGGGTTGGGAACTTAGGGAGTTGGGTGGAGAGATTTCAGAGCTCCGGTCAGAGAGTCTGCAAAGGTGAAAACTCGTCGGGGCGCCCGCCAGTGCAGTGCGGACTGCTTTTCTCAATCTCACGCTACAAGACTGCCCAAAGTATCTTACACTGAAATGGTATTAAATACACTTTAGCCAAACAAAGCTCTTCCAATTAAGTTAGAAAAAGGAAAAAAGATTTTATTTATTTTCATGACTCTTGGTATTTTGCCTGCCTCCTTGTCTGTGCTCCACATGCCTGTCTGGTGCTCACCAAGGAGGGCGGCAGACCCCCCCACCCCAACCAGGACAGGATTACAGAGCTGCCTTGTGGGTGCTGGGGATCAAGGCCTGGTCCTTCAGAAAGCGGACAGTGCCCTTTCACGGGGTCCTGTCTCCAGCCTCCAAAATTACTTTATCTTTTTCTGCTCTTATCTTTTAATATAAATCCAGGATCTCAAAGGTAGAACTTCAGTTATATATATATTCTTTTCAGAGTTTCCTCACTTACATTTTGGCTTTTTCTCTTTGTAACTTTAGAACTGAAGTCCAGTCATGAGCTTCTAAACATATTTTAACAGTTTAACTCATGATGAATTTTAATGTAACATCTTTCAGTAATTCAGATGTGTATGAAAATTAGTCTTTTTTGAGAGAATGGGTTATCTTTAGGAGTGACATTCGATCACCAATAATTAATAGCACGATTTAACACATTATTTTAATTATTCATACTCAGTATTTTTCTGATATAATGATATATTTGCTTTTTCTACTGCTTTGTTTTACAGAAAGTATAGTTTTCAACAAAATTAAGACACAAGCATTGAATACTATCCACTATTTAACACAGTTGCTGCTGAAATTTCCATCCACGATCTTTATGATTACTACTCAAAAGTTAAAAGCCATTACCCTCATGGTCACACTGAGCTATATTAAAAGACATGATTAAGGTTTACCAATTAGTTGCAATAAAGTGAAAAGAAGAAAAACTTAGAAAAAAAAGCCAATTTCAGCCGAACAAGATAGTTGTATTCAATACTTGACAGGTGTCAAGAGCCCTTCACTCATGAAGAGGATTACAAGGACCCGTGAGGGAGGTCGGCCTAGACTAGAGTCAGAGTGGACACTGCCTCAAAAAGAAAAACATCATAAAAAGAAAGAAAAAGAAAAGAAATTTCCCCAAAAGATCAAATTGTAATAATTGTAATAAGTTTTCAAGAACTTGTAGGTGAGCACGAGGAGGAGAACAGACTGCCTCAGAGACACGAGAGGCCAGCCTGTGGGTCACCTTGGAGGGGACTGCCAGAACTAACCTGAGAGAACACCAAAGACTCAGTTGCGTGCTGTCACGACAGAACACGATAGAAAGATAGAAAGGGCTGCTGTAACAGCACGCAGCGAGAAGAACGCACATCAATTGCATCTTCTTCAGACACCAGGTCTTTGTGAGGTAAACACAGGTAAGTTTTCTACACTGGAGTATTAGAATTAGCGTCCTGCACATAACCTACAGAGGGAGCCAGCTTGCTTCTCCTCTGCTCGTCTCTGGGAGCTCAGTGCTTCCTAAGCAACTATGAGGGTAAGGGATTGTTAAATAATAATGTCCGGCCAGTAAGAATCCTTGAACAATAACGATAAAGCAATTCACGTTCAAGCAGGAATGCTGCACACCCCAAGAAGTTTAAAGAAGAGTTTACTAATGTATCCAGTCTCTGCCTGACACACTGACACACAGGTATTTCCTGAATGGTCCCACTGAGAAACCGTGTCCCTGTTCCCTCTAGTATTGCCAACTCTTGGCCTAGACAGTTTGGCCACACTTTAACTGGCTGAGAAGCTGCGGAGAGAAGGGATAAGTTAGGACTCAGGCTGGGTTAATGACAATGTCTAGATGACAAAGCCGTATCGTTCGTGGTAATCCACCAGCCATGCTCTGTACCTTAGTTAGCCTTACTCTGGGTTTTTAAAAACATATCATCTTATTATAATAAGGGAATGGAACAACATGTTCTAATTTATATATATGACAGTAACCTCAATGTACATTTCTTTCATTACCTCCGAATAGGAGACATAAGTATCTAACAAATATGAATGAGCACACGGAACATGACACAAGGAAAAGCTCCACAGAGGACATGGGAAGAAAGCAATCATCTTTCTTGCACACCCAAAAAGAGCTCGGGAAAAGAAAGTGGTTGAAACACTGCTCGTTCTGAAATATCAAGCCCTAGGTAAGGTTCTGACATTTTGTTTTTAAAGGAACAGAGTTCTATGGGTGAAGAAATGCTACTGCTTCTACTCTGGGAATTTAAAGTTCCTGCTCAAAGTGACCGCCAGTCTGAATAGCACCAAACCAGGCGACCTACCTGAGAGGCAGGATGACATCCTAACTCAAGCAGTGAGTGAGCCAGATGCACATGCCTAAATATCCCACAAATCACAAACTGTCAAAACACATAATATTCTGGAACTAACATGAAAAGATAGACAAAATAACTTCTTTTTGTAGCAAGGATTCCACGAACACAAGTTTCCCTCTGCTAGGAAAGACCTACCTGAATGGCTGAGTTCATGAAACACGTATTTCCCAAGTTACTTAAGCCACACAGGCCTGGCTGTTCATTGTTTCTTCCAGGTTCTGAGTAATCATAGTTCTTATAAGCAGTGTATGACGGGAGACAATAATTTGAGTTTTTCACACTGGAAGAAAAAAATTATAAAAATGCAGCCAATTACATTACAATACAGTTACAAGAAAGAGTATTCATGAAATATGTGGTTAATCATTAAATATCTTTTCCTGAACATTTAACTAGTACTTTTTGCGATAGTATTTTCAAAGAAACCTCCTTAATCATGGCATTCTTTATCCAAGCAACAGGACATCATAAATGATATTTATATCGTAGCACGTCACGCAGTAAATAAACCCCGCTATTATACTGTTCTACCCTGTGTCAATGTGAGCAGCATCATGGCTTGCTCCATTCCACATTGCTCCATCAAAATTAAAACACTCAGACCTTAGACACCACCCGCAGCAATAAATCATGTCATTTATGTTCCTTTTGGATTAGTCTGCTAGTGTAAGGGTGAGGGCTGCAGGGGCAGGAAGATGGGCTTCAGTCACAGATGAGCACTGAGAAGCCCAAGGCCACTGTGATGTCACTGTTGAGATGCAGTCAAAGTTCTATTTATAGCTTCTCTGCTTGCCCAGCAAAGTCAGCACTGATGCAGAGAACAGCCCTGGTCAGGAACACTGAAGGGCCGTGGAAGGAAACCCAGGGCTATGGACCCCTCCTTCCAGCTGCCGCAACTCTGTGCTTTAACCTTACCAACTCAAAACTGTTCTAAAGCCTCTGTAATCTGAAAGTTAGCAAATCACATTAATTTTAGAAATAATTAAGTCAGTTGGCTAAATCTTATTCTTACATATAATAATCTTGTGAAAAGCTGAATTATTATTATTATTATTATTATTATTTTGGTTTTTCAAGACAGGGTTTCTCTGTGTAGCCCTGGCTGTCCTGGAACTCACTCTGTAGACCAGGCTAGCCTTGAACTCAGAAATCCACCTGCCTCTGCCTCCCAAGTGCTGGGATTAAAGGAGTGCGCCACCACTGCCCGGCAAAAAGGTGAATTCTTAATGTTTTAGAGACTGGATGTTTTATAAGAATATTTATAAGAGAGTCTTTGGAGCAGTTTTAAAATATCAGACTTTCAAGATTTTCTTTTTATTACTTAGGCTGAACTTGAACACAAATCAAAGTCAGGGGCTAAAAGTAAATGATGTAAATAAAATGCAGTTTTATAAATATAATAAGTTAGTAACTAATAATACTGATTGGTTATAATGTATTTCTGATAGCTCATTTCAAAATAAAATATTTCATTTTATTGTTCTATAATTATACTCTCACTAGGGTATTATAATAGTTTACATGAACTACATTACTGCTTATTCTAAAAAGGTTTTAGTAAACATACACACACCATACCAAACAGGTAATACAAAAGTCAGAACAAGTCAGCCCAAGAGTAGACAAGTGGTCGGCAGCTGGCCCGGCAGTCAGCAGCTGAGGTCATCAAGGACAGACCTTAACTCCTGTGCCCAGGCACTGCAGCACTGTCACCGTCACACACTGAGTTCCAGCCGGAAATTATCCCAATTCCTGTCTCCAGGACTAGAAACATCACTCAGAGCTTGGCCGAGGCACTTTATAGGAAAGCTTCCCCCGGTAAAGCATGGCTACTTTTAATGTTTAAATGTTTTCCTTTAATTACTTTTAAATCATCTTTGTCAGTGAGTTTTAGTCAACAGAATTGGATCTGAGTTTTATATCTGGTCCAGAATGGAGACATGACATTCTAAACTTCCCAAAAGGTTACAAGACTACAAAAACACACTCCTGCCCTTCCCTTTCCTAAGAGTTAAAGATTGTGCTAAAAGGACCCCCTTCTCTAATCAGACAGCACTTAGATTCCAGAAGCTCCTGCTTTGATGCAGATGCTTAGGATCTTCACTGCCAAGCCTAAGAGACTTGACCCCTCCCTCTCTCTCTGTTCACATCGCCCCCTCCCTCCTTCCCCTCCTCCTCTAGACAATCCTAATTCCTAGGCATGCTTGCCCTAGCAGTCAGGGCTGTCTCTCTGTCTTTTACTGTTTTCTCTTTCCCATTGCTCATTTCCATCCTCCCAGCAGATGCTGACATTTTCAGCTTGTTTATCCTCTAAGTTGTCTCTTGCACTCTAATACAATCCAATAAGATCATCCTTCTGAGTCAGTTTTTAATGAGACTATGTCAATTTTTTTCAGTTAATAAATATACTTCTTTATAAATAATAAACAAACATCAGCTCACAGTCTTCCTAAAAGGGATCTACTCAAAGATTAAATGAAAATATCAAGGTCCAGAGAAATGCAGCTTGATGAAATCAAATTCACAATTCAGGACTTGTAGTTGTTTGTTTCAAACTCAATTATAAAGCAGATACATTTCAAGTTTCTTCTTCTTTGTAAATTACTCGCCTTATTACTTTTGCTTCTAGTATTAGTAACTAAAAGCTTGCCAGGTACATGTTGGAAATTTAATGTATCATCACCGGAATTTAATTAAAATCAGTATCTTCTATACAGTCTTTAAAAAGGTCAGTATTTGCTGCACATTTCTACACATAACAGAAGGAGACCAGACACCTCTGGCTGTGAAATAATAGTGAGATTTAAGGAGCCACAGCAAAAGAGCAAAGTACCTTACGGCACATTCCTGAGTGCTTGTATGCACCCTCCACAATTAAAGCACATTTACATGCTCATCCCAGGAAGGGGGGGGGGAGAGAGGGGAGGGGAGAGAGAGAGAGAGAGAGAGAGAGAGAGAGAGAGAGAGAGAGAGAGAGAGAGAGAGAGAGGAGAGAGAGAGAGCAGTCTTTCCTTACATGTAACACAAAAGCTGGAGATTCTTTATTCATTAGAATGATAATAAGTCATGCTTAAAGGCAATTTTGGTGGGTTAAAATTTTTACTTACTCGGAAACTTTATGAGCAAAGCAGTTTTCTCACTGTTTTAAAATCAGAATCTTTTAAGCAGTGTCTCTATTTTGGCTTAAATGATGGGCATCAGTATAGTGCTTACCCAAAGATTAAGACAGTCTATCTGCTCAAAGACGATAAGGAAAGCCAATAAATTCCAAACATGTAACTAGTAACCTCTTCTGGTGATTTATACTCCACATTAAAGCTTATCAAGGAAAATAAAAAAGCTAACAGCTGTCTATCCATTCAACAAAATATACAGGAACTTAAAAAGCTTTCCTGTCCTCTAGATAGATAGATCCCCCCCCCCCAATGACTGGGAGCTAGTTATTATCCCTGAAGCATATGCTACTTTGAAAAATTCAATTTACAGAAATATTAGCAGGAGTTTTAAAAGTATATTGTGTTAGGCTGGGCGGTGGTGGCATATGCCTCTAATCCCAACATTCAGGAGGCAGAGTCAGAAAGATCTGAGTTCGAGGCCAGCGTGGTCTACAGAGTAAGTTCCAGGACAGCCAGTGATCCTGTCTCCAAACAAAACAAAACAAAAAGTAAACTGTTAACTCTGTATTATAAACTCTCTTTAATACGTGAAAATGTAAAGTTTTAAATGGAATCAGGTTTGACTTAATATAACATTCAGATTGAATTTTCACTCAGTATTACTGTTTGACACTATAATAAGCACATGACCAAGCTCACTCTGCAGTTACTGAGACTGTGCAGAAACAGATGGCACGTTCCAGGTGTCTATGAAATCTGCAACTCCTGCTATGGCTTACTCTCATACAGGGCAGCATCTTATTTCAGAGGATGGTGAATAAATCGACAAGACTCTGTTAAAAATCTAGACAGATCATTAAAATACCTTGAGTAGCAATGTCAGTAATATATCAAATACAGTAGTATAGAAAAATAAGGTAATAAAACCATTTAACAGATTTAAAAATGTTTATAAGTTATAATTGAGGCAGAAATATTTTATCACCTAAGAGGTAACATTACTGTACAGGGTAAATGAAGTGCACTCTAAAAACCGATGCTTCATAATTTTTAAATAAAAAAGTTTTATTAAACTTAAATAGTTGTAAGTGTTCTTTATCACATTTACAATAACAGTTATATTTCTGAACTTGTAAATATTTTATATAATCTACTGTTCTTACTATATAACAAATCTGCAGTTTAACTACAGATTTTTTTTTTCGTTTGTTTGGGTTTTTTTTGTTTGTTTTTTTTATTGAAAAAGGAAGTAGAAACATTTTATGATAGAATTGAAGATTTATGTAGAAAACATTTCTGATAAAACTGTAGAAAAATAAAGAATAACATGTTAAAATTGAAGATTATCATGAAAAATTAATGGAATTATAAACATTTTCTGGTAAAATTGAAGATTTACAAGGAAAATATTTGATAAAATTCAAGAAATACATAGAAAAACACATTAAAATGGACAATTTTATGGAAAATTATACAGATAAAATGGTAGGCATAAAAATATTTCTAAGTTGATTGAAAGTAGAATTATAAACATTTTCTGATAAAATTGGAGATTTACATGGAAAATATCTCTGATATAATTTAAGAAATATATAGAAAAACATGCTAGGATTGACTATTTCCTGGAAAAATTATACAGATAAAATGGTAGGCATAAAAATATTAAGTTGATTGAAAGTGGAATTATAAACATTTTCTGATAAAACTGGAGATTTACATGGAAAATATTTCTGATAAAATTGAGGAAATATATAGAAAAACATGTTAAAATTGAAGATTATGGAAAATAATACAGATAAAATGGTAGATATAAAAAACATTACTAAATTGAAAGAGGAATTACAAACATTTTCTGATAAAATTGAAGATTTACATGAAAAATATTTCTGTTAGTCTGTCTTTTTATTGGGGGAATTGGGTCCATAGATGTTAAGAGATAAAGGAATAGTGATTGTTGCTTCCTGTTATTTTTGATGCTATTTTTATGTTTGTGTGATTACTTTCTTTTGGGTTTGTTGGAAGAAGAGTACTTTCTTGCTTTTTCTAGGGTGTAGTTTCCCTCCTTGTGTTGGTGTTTTCCATCTATTATCCTTTGTAGGTCTGGATTTGTGGGAAGATATTGTGTAAATTTGGTTTTATCATGGAATATATCTTGGTTTCTCCATCTATGGTGATTGAGAGTTTTGCTGGGTATAGTAGTTTGGGCTGGCATTTGTGTTCTCTTAGGGTCCGTATGAGATCTGCCCAGGATCTTCTAGCTTTCAGTTGAGAAGTCTGGTGTAATTCTGATAGGCCTGCCTTTATAAGTTACTTGACCTTTTTCCCTTACTGCTTTTAATATTCTTTCTTTGTTTAGTGCAGTTGGTGTTTTGATTATTATGTGCTGGGAGGACTTTCTGGTCTGGTCCAGTCTGTTTGGAGTTCTTAATTACAGATCCTAACATACAATTTAAATCTGTAGACACATATATCAAGTTGTAAAACTGTACATTACCTAGAGAGGTCACTATCTTGTCACCCTACTCTTACTGAAACTGGACCATTTCTCTCTGAAGTCTTTGGCTGCTACTCATTTCTTCAACTCAGATGAAAATCAAGAGATAGACTTATGTAAAATAGTCACTAAGTATATTAATTCAAATTACAACATACACACAGACACACACACAGACACAGTCTCTCCTTTCCCTCTCTCTCTCTCTCTCCCCTAAATTCTATTTGTAACTCAGAAAGGTAAATCCTGCATCCAACTTTCCTTCACTCTCACCATGGACCCCAGAGGAGCTTCTCGGGAGGTAGCTTCTGTCACTCACAAGTCCCTAAAATGACCTCCAGCTCCCCACAGGAGTTTCTCATTTCAGAGGTTCTGAGACTAGAGTACACTAGGCTATTTTTCTTTTATGAAGGGGAAAAAATAAGATAAAAATAGAAAAACAAGAGACCACATACACCCCACACAATGACTCTAGTCAAAATACAGTCTGTTAGTAAATACCACTATATCCTGTTAAAATGAGTGTAAGGGCATAATACACCTGAAATTTGCTTATTTTATAGTAAATGTGGGAGCCCTCTGCAACTGTAAACAAAATTTCATCCCCTACAAAAAGAAATTTTGACGAATTAAAATACAAAGAAAACATAAGCTGGGTTGGAAAGTATTTCTTTCCCGAAGTCTTTTGTGCTGGTGTGAACGTTTACATGGAAGAGAAATCAATACAGCAAGTGAGTATTCACACTGGCCCCATCTCCCCATTACATGACAGTGCAAAGCTAACATATATCACATTTTTTTGTGAATTATGAAATGAAATTATGTTTTAAGATTGCTTGAAATGGGAAACATCACTAAAAAGGTGTGTCAAAAGCCTTACAGGAACAGATATTAGTTTTATTTTTTCTATGGTTTTAGTTTACAAGACTAATCAGTGGGAAGTTTGACAACGTAAAATACTTACCCTCAATTCTTTTTATTGCCCATTTATATTATTTAGTTTTCTGATTCAGAAAAATGTCTTACCTTTTTATCCATAAAAAACAAAAGTGATTTTCTTTTATTTCTTTACCTTCATTAAAATGCTTGATTAATCTTGGATTAAAAGTTCTACAGAGAAACCATGCAGAAGACTGCGCAGTCCTGAAATTACTTTCCTTCTGCGGGTGTTCTGGGTTGCTGACCACTGGCCTGCATGTGTACTCTTTGGAAACTGCTCTGTTCACATGTCTGATTTTCTAGTACATCAGGTCTAACCCTCCTCGTTATTTTCCCCTTTAAAATCACCTTAGCTATTATCATCTCCTTAAAACCCAGACATGACAGAAGCACTTTACCCAGTTCCTACAAAACGTAAGAATTTTAACAGGGAAGTTAAGATGGTAAATAGAATTACCGCTTGATTTACGAGTACTTCACAAACTGCTTTAGTATTTTCAAATTTATAAATATGACGCCATTGGAGAAGTGCACTAACAAGTTAAACCATCTTCAAGTGTTAAGTAACACACAACCACAGGGCACACATCACACCCATTAAGAAAGGCAGGAAATCTTATTTGGATAGAAGTTCACACACTAGGTTGGGTAAATCACAATTAAAACATTTTTCTTTTTCTCTTTCCCAGTAAAATAAAAAGGTCATGTTTTGCCACTAAGGTGGCTCAGCATGCCAATGTGTAGTATCCAAACAAGCCTGGTAAGCTGAGCTCAGAGTACACACAGTTCACATGGTGCAGAAGGTCCGTGTGACTTTCAACCTTTTAAAATACAATTAAGCCAAACACACATTTTTCACAAACTGCATAATTCTAAACATCACTTAACGTGGAAAAAAACCTTTCTAATATTTAAAAAACGTGCTTTTCACTGGTATCTGCTTTCCAGGAAGGACTCACTGACACATGGTTTCTCATGGGCAACTGACTGGACTACAATGACACATGACAGTTATATCTGTCCTTGAGTTGTAAGAAAAGTCTATAAAAATTTCAAGTTAGAATCTAAATTTTAGAATACAAAATTCTGAAAGTTCTTTTTATTTTCCAGTCAGCTGTTACACTAGTCTGTGTTGAAGTCAAGTCGTTTTAAAGGTGTTTTATTTCTTATAAAGTGACTCTTGAGAGAACTATCAGTAATTTAAAGGAAAGCAAATTTTGATTCATGAAGACTTCTACCCTAAATTTAGATACAAGAGATCTTTTTGCAACCATAGTAGGGCCAACCAATTAAACAAAGAGGTTTTAAGATTCAGTGCTTACTTTCTGTTGTTGATGTTGTTATAATTATTTGATAGAGATGAAGGAGAGATCTTTGGTAAAGTTGAAAAATTGGATGCACCTGGGGACCTTTAAAAATATGAAAATGTCAAATTAGATAAAAAATGAAAAATTATGAAATTATGAAATAAAGAAAAGAAACAGATGACAATGTTTATAGTAAATGAATACTGGAAAACAGATTTTATGGTAAAACTAATTATAGTATCATTTGGTTTTTAATTTTCAATGTATTTTCCTTTGAAATATAATGGCATAAAGGGAACTTTTTCAGATAAAATGTATGCAATTATAAAACTTGCTATTCTTATAAACCTACTAACTCCATGTGTCACTTCTCAGGGTAACAGTTCCTAGCACTTTCCAACCAGTTTCTGTGCATTTAAAGGGATGAGGCTATTAACTTTCTCTGTGGGTACAAGGGCACTGCAGTTACACACAGTGCTGACACAGGCAGTCCCCAGAGAGTGTCACTGATTCATAAATCCTGGCGTCACTTGGAAAGAGCAAAGGAGAACTACAAACATAATCCCAATATACAGTGTTTGGACAAAACTGTCTCTGAAAAACTGAAGAAAATTTATCTATTTAACTTTATGATATACACTTCATTAATTCAGAATCTTTGTGGGGTAGGGAGTGTTAATCTCTACCATGACTGGCTTTTAGATACTAAATGTACTTTAAAGACGGACAGGAAAATCAATAAATCTATTACAAACAAATAATTAAGGGACATAAAGGTGTCTGAGGATTCAATTTTCCTTGAGTTCTGTAAACCATTCCTATTTCCTATGTAAATCTAGTTGGCTACTGTGAAACCTGTGTGGTGCTAACTCAGTCACAAAATCCTAAAAGAGGTCCAAAGTGACAGACAGACTCTGAATCTCCTCCACTCGGGTGCCAAACAGGCAGGGCAATATAATCTACAAAATTTACTTAATTTACATTTAATCCTTATATAAACATATATGTTACATGAAGTAAATGGTGGGCAATAAAATTTCTTAAATACACGAAAAAAATTTTTAAAGTGCAAGAGTTTTAAAAAAATACTAGTAAAAATTGCCTTTCTTTGTGAAGATTCTTTTTGTCGAAAACTGCAATATTGATGGATTATGTTAGGTGCCTTTCCAACAGGAGGCCTTTCACAGGATAATATTTTACTGTGCTAAACTAAAGTAGCTAGTCTACTGAGTTTTAAGAGAAAATACAGTAGAAAAAAACATTTCAAAGCTTTAATGCTGTTAACATTTTAGCTAGTATTTTTCCAATATTGGTAAACAGAAATCTTTGCCTTTGATAATTAAAATCTTCTGTTTGTTTGCTTCTTGAGATAGGGTTTCAGTATGTGGCCTTGACCTGGCTGGGCTGGATCTCAGAGATTCACCAGTCTCTGCCGCCCCAGGGCTAGGACTGAAGGTGCATACCAGTATACTGGCCACTTCTTAAACAGTTTTATGTAGGGAAAAAAAAATCTAATGGGATTAGAGTTTGAGTTGCAGCAATGAACTGAATATATTAATTTAATATGAAACTCAATATTAATTTAATATAAAACTCAACTCAGTGCTATGTTCCAGAATTCTCTTCCATTTAACTTTGAGTAAAAATTATGAAAATAAAGATGGTCTCCATTTAAGTGAAGACATATATTTACAATGACATTTCCTGCCTGTTTAGAGCTTTTACTATTGATGAGTAGCTGAACTTTTAACATTCAGCAAATTACTACTATATACCTTGCTTTTAGTGAGTCTGAGAATATAAGAAGATACAGCTCCTGATCTCCAGCAAGCAAATGACATAAGCAAAACAGATGTAAAACACTACATGCTTTAACAACTTCTAATGCAAAATTCTGTAGGAGTGCCAAGAAACATCTAAACAATTGGAAAAATGATGCAGTTAGAGTATATGTATACAACGGAGTTAGGAGTATTCAAAGTAGGAACAAAACAGCATTTGTGAATGCGTGGGATTATAGACACAACTGTGTTTAGAGAATTAATAGTAAATTGTTCCTGGCTGACATAGGCATATGGTGTAGGCGGAGGAGGAGCTAGGACAGGGACAATAACAAGAAGCCTTTTATGTCCTATGAAGGAATCAAAATTTCACCCAACTGACTGAACATTACAGATTTTAATGAGGATCATCACTGTATCAGATTTACATTCTAGTAAGATTACCTACTAGGGGAGAGAAATGCAGTGATGAATAGAGTATAGATTAGGAAACTATCAAGACAACAAAGGGGGATTCAATAAAGGGTAGGATGGAGAAAGCGGAGAGAGCAGGACAACATGCTTGTAGTGTGATTGGACTCGGGATGAAGACCTGAGACACTTTCATGGCATCTGAGGTGACACATCGGAATGTCATTTGATAGCGCTTTCTGGATTGATACTCAGAGTGAATGCTGATCAAACTCCTGGCACACGTGGATGAATTAGAACACACCACCACACTGCAGCCTTTCCACTCTGAACTCTGCTCCTAACAACACTTCACAATAGACACTGTGGCACTCAGTGAGAACGTGGAAGATGGGAGTGGGCAGGACAAAGATCGGGACAATCTTGAGTAGGAAAGGGATGAGATTCAATGCACAAACAGTTGGACTGCTACTATGAAAAGAGATGTCTCAGGGCCATGAGTATAGACTGAAGGATTGGTAGATTTGATCTTGGAAACCTGTGGAAACTTTCCTGTGAAAATATCAGTATGTTAAAAAGAAAAACACAGTTTGAGAAGTTTATCTTCCTTAACCCCATTAAGAAAGAAAAAAAAAGGCACTTCAAAATGACTTTCACTGAGGTAGGTGTTTGGATATGTGTGGGTGTGGGTATGTGTACCTGAATGCAAATCCCTGTAGTAGCAGAAGTCAGAGGTGTTGGATCCCTTAGAAATGGACTTCTAATCAACTGAGGGGTGCCGGAAGTAGGTGCTGGAAGGGACCAATCGCAGGTCCTCTGGAAGAACACTATGTACTCTCGACTACTGAGGCCTCTCTCCAGCCCACAAACCTTCCTTTAAATATTGTCTGGCAAATTGGAAGCTTGCATAAAGCAGATGTGTCGCATGCTGAAGCTGCATAGCTAGTGTGAACACAAGTGTAAACCCAAGTGTGAACTAGTCACTAGGCCTCACCCATTCTACTTCTGCATCAATGACAGCCTGTGGTTCCTCAGACAAGTGTACTACAGGACATTCTCTCAAAAACGGGCAGAAGCAGCTTAGTACTCCAGGGAGAATAAATGAAAATATTAACTAGTAGTGATAAAGTCTGAACTTTCAAGCAAGATACCTAATAATGCTGACTTTCCAACCATAATGTTGATAATTTCAGACTTTTCCCATAAAACTAATTTTTTAAAATATGAGTTTACAAGAAAGTTGTATTATAAAACACCAGTGTTCTGAAGGCCTGAATAACTTAGTGAATATTTTTCAAGTGACCAATAGCATGGTTAAATATAGATCTTAGTGTCAGACTACAAGTCATTGGATTATCCTTCAGATTTCCATATTGCAGTGAATCTCGTGTCAAGTGCTGATTTACCTGCAAAGTTCTTTCCCTTTCCAACTGCGTGTCCACATGGACTCTCCCTGCGCTCTATCAGACAGTATGTCAGTCCCTGCACACAGAAGTCTGAGGCATCAGCTGTCTGACACTTAACGGGATAGTCTCACTGAGAATATTAAGGAAGGATGCCTCCTCCCTCAGGGTGGGCGCCACGCCCAGGAGCAGATGGCCAACACAAGATGAACGTAATGGTGTTTTTGTAATTTTCTGTTTCATACTGCTGTTTTGACACTTTTTCTGTCTTATTAATCTTTTGTTTGCATATTATGGTCTCCAATCTATAAGTGTTTTGTGGTGGTTCTTGTGCATTTTTCTTTTGTTTGTCTGTCTGCTTGTTTTATAAAGAAAGGAAGGAAGGACATTGAGTGTTTGGGGAAGTGCGGAGGAGGATGGGGGATTAGAGGAGGGAAAGTGTGATCAGAATATACTATATGAAAAAAGAATACAGATAAAAAGTTTTGCAAAAGTGTTTTAATGCTACTCTCAAAGTGTCTTCATTTTAAAATAGTTAACATTATATGTTCTGATGTTAAAATATAATTGTTCAATATGGATATTCATAAATATTTTACACTTAATTTTAATTATGATAAACTCATAAAACCCACATAAAAGAAGTTCTTGGGTGGCTGGCGACAACAGGATGCAGAAGCAATGCTTAGCAATCACCATTTCCCAGGTGATACCAGGGAGATGGACTAGTTAGGTAAGAAAAGTGTGACTAAGGAATCAGGATCCCTGAAAGGCCCCTGATTAAATCAATGCAGGGAATATATATATTTAGGCATGCAAAACAGAAAACAAATTATCTGGTTCAAATAGATGTAGTGTCCTGCATGATATCAGGAAAAACAGGAATTTTGATGATGTTATATAAGTCCTAATACTACTCATAGTATTAGCTTGCTTTATGAGAAAGGCTCAGTACTGAACCATCTCTCTTCTCTGAGTGCCTACTATGAATGAAAGAAGAATTTTACCCAAATCTGAGGACTACTAATACATGTAGAGATATAAGGATAGCTCTGCATAGACTCAGTGAAGCCAGGGATAGTCTAATAGATTCAATGTGAATGATTTCCCCTCACCCCAAGAGAAACAAGGATTTTATTAAATTGTGAATGGTAATTAAGGACAGCTTTGGAAACAGCTAGATGCTAGAAGACAGGCAAGGGGTGATGGTAGTCCACCAAAACAAAACAAAGACCCAAAAGGTACTTGGGCGAAACTGCTGGTTTGTTTCCTACTGTGGTGGGTTTTCTTACATTCTTAAGAGAAGGACATTAGAGAAGAAACAGAAATAGATTAGTGCCACAGTATGGCGCATGCATAGGAAAGATGAATTAATACGAGGAGAAGCAGAGAAAAGTCTAGGATGTATTGATATAAAAAAGCAGATAAAGGTTGTCCTTAAAGATCAAGGAAATTAGAGAGCAAAAAAAGATAGATGTTGGCTACAGATAAAGTTAAAGTTTGCTGTTAAAGAATTATTGATAAATGAAAACACAGCTCATGTATTGATTTAGACTTCTAAAACCAGATTTCACATAGCCCTTTCTAGCTAAACTTTAGAGTTAATGCCATATTTATAAGTAAGCCAGTCTTCTGAGGATGATCAGTGGCACTTGGCTCTCACTATGATCTAATTGGAAAATTACCCTGTTCATGTTCCAATGGTTTTCTCTACAGAGAACAAAGGACATGTTTGGAATACTACATATGGATTGATTGGATATCAAGTCAATTAGTTTTGGCCAGTGTAGCTATGTGCCATATAAGACAGTGTATTTATTTCTTTAAAAGTCAGAAAGGTCAGACGCCAATTTAAGAGGAAATTAAACCTCAACAGTTCCATGCCTGTAGTATCTGAATTTTATGCCCAATATGGTGTTTCAATTGAATGAATTCAACACTAAGCTTACATTCTTACTTCAAAAGGAAAACATAACTTGTCAACTTGTTAAATTAAGTCAATACTTAACATACATTAAAAGCTAACACCGCACTAATGAGCAGCTAAAATGGAGATAATTGTTTTGACAGAGTAAACAATCATTCTAACGTTATGAAATCTAATGACAAGGTTAGAAAAACCAAAAAGAAGACAAACTGTATTTCTACCAATGATTCTAAAACAAGTTGTAAAAGGGAACTTCAAACTCCTTCAGGTGTTGAATACATTTACATTGTGATGCCTCTGTGCTTCCTTCTGCTGTGTCTCCTACAAGCCAAGGAAGACGTAAGAACTTATTATCCAGGTCCTCGGCGCTCATACTCGAGCTCAGCTTCCTTTATGAATTCATATCCAACAAGGTTTTGATCTGGCTGTTCCCTTGTCTTCTCATGAAGAAGGAAAAGGCAACCAGCGCCGAGGCCTCGGCACAGGGCGGCTGTTAAAGGGAAATGGGCACTTTGTGCTGAGTTTCCTAACAGGCACTTAAAAACCTTTAACCCAGTTACTTCTACCTACCGGTTCTTTTTATCCTTTTGATTATACAACGGGGCCTCTTCTCTTAAATGTTCAAAGTAGTACTTTATACAGTGGCAGAGAAGCCGAGAAACAATTACTAGTCACTTATATAATGCATATTATGTATCCCAGCAAGCAAGTGATAAGCAATTGTATTACTAGGAGTGTTTCTTCTTTCCTAGCAGAATGATGGAAAAGTACTACACTGCTGGGTTAGGTTTATGCTCTATGGTTTCAGACGTCTGTTCATCAGAGCACCATAAGGAACAGAGAGGCAATGGAAGAACTGTCACGGAAGGCAGGCTCAGCAATGAGAGGACTTACTACCTACATGGGGGCTCTCAGCCACACATAACTTCTGTCCCGAGGGCATTCTGACCACTGCATGTGTGCACCAGGCCCCCATGTGACACAGAAACATGCGGCAAGTCACTCACAACAGAGAACAAAAGATTACTGGTACAGTTTATCTTTCAGTCACACATGCTTTGCTGATGAACTCCTCTGATGTTTATTTGTCCCTGAACAGAATCATCATGGTTTTCAACTTCTTCCCTCTAAAATCCTTCATACATTTTTGTCAGGATTTTTTTTTTTTTTTAGTAATTAATGAAAATGAATGAATGAAATTCTGATGTTATTTTCACAAACAAGAATTTTTACTAGTTCAGAAAAACAATCTCGCTGTTTGCTATATAATTTTAATAACTTAAGGCATTTTGAAATAGTTATACCTAAATGAAACAATACAGAAAAAAAAATATAATGGCAAATATAGTCAAAATGAACTTGCATCCTAGAGGTCACAGCTCTGGAATAAAGTGCTTTCTTTTTTTTCGGTTATAATGATGTACTTTTCTTTTTAGGAACCTCAGGGCTTCCACAGTTATCTTACCTTACAGTCTCTTATCTGAAACGCAGTTTAACCACCTACGCACTTAACAGTAGCTCAGTCTCTAACACTAGGGTCTTTGAAAAGAAGACACAATGGCAATGGACACAGGACAAACTTAGGAGTAAACTCTTAAGGGAAAACTGGAAAAGACTGGTTTTTGTGAAGTATAAGAGAGTGGTTACTCAAAACGTGGATTATACATCCAAGTTCTAAAGCAACTAATAAAAATGGAACATTTTAAATTTATTATACATATATATGTATTACGTATATATATGTATATATATAGATATAAATTAAAACATCAAATTGTATGTTGATATTTAGCATGAAAATTTAAATTACTTTTGAGGGGTTCTTACATTTTTAGATTTCTAACAGATTTTGGGTTGCTTTTCATGTTAACTGAAATGTATATTTTAGCTGTTTTAAGTAAAGAAATGTTTTCTCCTTAATATTTATATTATTTAACATTTCTTCAAGTGCCACTTAAAATTAATGGTTTAACATAAATGCTAACAATTTCAATAATGATCAAAATGGGCCTCGTAGAACCTGCCTACTGGCAAACTGTATTATACTTTCTTGATTCAGGATTAACGTGACTGGGGTTAATCCTGACTGCTAGGGTTGGTGCCGTCCATGATCAGGTGGTCACAGACAGCCTAAGCAAGAAGGCCGAGCAAGCCTTGCGTGTCGGTGAACAGTATCTCATGACATCTTTCCAGTTCCTGCCACCTGCTTCCTTTCTGAGTTCCTCCTCAAGTTGTTTTAGGTCATGGTATTTTATCAGACCAGCAGAAACCCTAATATATGCCTCCAAACACCAAGAAACAAAGCTGTACAACAGAACCTCATTATACTCTAGAGAGAACAATATCCCGATGTTTTAAACCGGACGGCCCTGACTTAAACGGCTCTTTCTGAGCTCACTCACTCCTTCCGGGCCATTTGCCTTTTTTGTTTTATGGCTCCTCTGTCCCCCACCCCATTTTCTGGGTAGGGGGACATTAGAGACCTTCTACTTAGTTTTGTACTAATTCTCAGTTATCTACCAGATAAATTTTTGCCTCCTTACTTACATTTTTGTTGGTTTATTTTCTACGTGGTTTAGTATTGGTATGTACTAAAGCACACAGATGTATCGACCATAAAAGAAATTCAAGCATTTTGCTTATATATATAAATAGCGACTGCAATACAACTCTGAGATCACAACGCTAAGGGGCTTGCATGCCCTACCAGCAAAGCTGCAGACCACGTGCTCCATAAACTGAGCATCTCTATCAGTTTTCCTACCAAGAAAAGATCGCTGGCCTGGGTACAGAGAAGGCCTGCTGATTTATAATATGCCAGTCTGCTCAGTTTCTACAGCTCTCAGCAGGTTGTAGATCTAGATGACTTATTTATTTTTCTTTGAATTGTCATATAATTACCTTTCTCCCTTCTCTTTTTCCCTTCAATCCTTGTCATATACCCTCCCTGTCTTCCTTCAGATTCATAGCCTCATCGTTCATTAATTACGTGTATATATATGTATATACAAACATCTCATATGTTACTTGTACGTATGTTCTCAGGGCTGATCATCTGGCATTGATCAACTATTTGGTGATCATCTGGCATTGAAGGACCATTTGGTGTGCTCTTCCCATCTAGATATTTGGTCATTAGTGTTACAAGGCCCTTCCACAGTATGTGTCAATATGAATTTATCTATCTTTTGTCTTAATTGAAATGTGTTCATATTTCACAAGGAAATACACTGTTTACTACTATTGATTTTGGCTACATAAGATTTCTTAACCTAGGAGAATTTTCTTTTAGCTTTCTAAGAATCCTTTCATACACAAGTGCAATATTAACATTTTATATTCTGACAAATTGTCATTTGACAGTACAATACATTACAGAGTTGTATTATGTTTTCATCAAGCAGTACTAAAATTTTTGTTAGCCCCTTACTGAACTGATAGGTACTCTAACTGCTTCCACACCTCTCCATCATTACATCTTCATTCCCAGGACTTATTACATGAGTATGGTGTATTAGGTATTGAGAAACTGTTTTCTACTCTGACATAATACAAATACTTTAGCTATGTGACCAGATGACAATGATTGGGAAGAACTGATCTGGACTGAATGTGGTCTATAGAGTGTAGCCCCACCTAATCTGGAAGCTGATGCAGGACAGTTATGTGAGCTCCTGAGTTCAAGGCAATCTCCTGTTTTTAAGAAGAGAGAATGGTAAGAGGAGACAGCCAGGAGAACTCAGTAATTTTATACAGAAAAGGTTTCTCAAGTTTAGAGTTCAGGCTATCTGAATATAAGACAATTTTATTACTTTAAAATTGTTTCATGATTCAGTAAAAACAATATAAACATAAGTGAGAAAAACAAATACGATTTTGATTAAACACTAAAATGAATATTTATAAAAGTCTGTAATTTCCAAATTTCTGCCTGTTAAGATATCCATGATTCAACTCACATGCTTTTAAAACTCTTCCTATTAAAACTTCTACTTTTATTCTAAATTATACCCTTGTATTATGTTCATCTAAGCAGGGTACTGAGCAATATACACCTCTAAGTAATTAATATATTTAGGAACCAACTTACAAGAAATTTGAACAACAATAACAACAAAATTTAAAAAAAAAATTTAAGATAAAAAAGATAGAACCTCTTCCTGAAGGTGCCATCTCTTTTAGAAGAAAATCTGCAGTTAGGTAGCAAGACTGTTCTCTTTTACAGATTTGCTATGTCAGCACATAATAAATTACTCATTTAATTACAAATCATTATTTTAAAGTCTTTCAAAATTCAGATCTCCAATCCCTCATCAGAGAACCTGAAATTCCAAGTTACAGACAATTAAATGTCCTCCAGTTACCTGACAGTGAGCTGAGGCTGAATGGCTAGGAAGCTGTCCACAGACCTCATTCATCTACTTAGCACAGTATTTGCAGAAGGAACGTTAGTGTAAATGGACATGTTCTCTTTACACTACAGAGATATTACAGCTATAAACACATGGATTAACTTCTCAGAGATCTGAAGCTTATGTATTGAAATATAAACAGGATCAAGTGTTTTTGATAATGCAGATCTTATCATTTTAAAAACATTTTCAATTCTTCCTTTGTTCACCATCAAAAGTGTTCTTGATATTCCAGATACTCTCTCTACTTACTCACTTAAACTCTAAGACATTTGTAGAATAAAAATACTACTCTCGGCCCAGACCGCCTTTCATAAAGAAGCATTTAAAAAAACAGGTATACATCACAAAAATACTCAAGAAAACATAACAAAATGCTTAAGGATCTGACTATATTAGACAACGCAACATTTATTTACACTGTAACTTATTCTAAAAGCTATTTGACCTTGAAGGCTTGAAATTTGTAACATATTAATCTAAGTGTAAGTATAAACTTAGAAGATGTCTCCAAGAGTGAACTCTAAAAGATGAAGAATGTATGTATTCTTGCAATCCAGTTAGGTTTCGCTATAATTTGACTTCAGCGTCTGAGTGAGACTCAACATCATGCAATAAACCACAGAGGAGCACTTACTTAGAAACCACAGAGGAGCACTTACTTAGGAGCAGAGGGACCCCTGGGCCACGTTCCGTCTTCATTTTTTTGTTCTATCACTAACACCTGCAAACATGACACAACAAAGGGTGTTTTTCCACAGCTATGAAGGCAGAACAGCTTCAGGAGACAAGTGGAGAAGGACTACAGTAACCCATTATTTAAAGGACACAAGACAAAATGGTCTGAAGTAAGTCAGCAATGATAGTGAAGAAAAGGGGAAAATATCACTGGTTCTATAACTTATAAGTATAAGCCAAATAATAGAATCAACGTTGTTTCTGTTTAAAGTGTATGCTTTTAAAATTGTATTTATACTTGTAACATATATTATACAATTAACAAATGCCCTATCACTGGCTATATGATGACTTAATTATTATGCAAATACTGAGAAACTGTGGCAAAAATAATTCCGAACTATACATTACTTAGAATTTATTTTGGACTTTGAAGCTAGTGTTCATTTATATTATTTATAGGAATTCTGAAACCTTTTTTAAGAAACAGTTTTACTACATTTGTGTATTTATTTGTAGTGTGCATGGGTACCAATGTATGTAGGTACCCATGATATATGGGCATACATGTGCCTGATGCACACATGGAGCTGAGAGGACAATTTGCAGGACTCATTTCTCTCCCTCCACTGGTGTGCATGGACCTCAAAGAGCCAGACTTGCCAGTCTTGCATTGTGAAATCTTTTAGTCCATAGCTGACAGGCACAGTTACAAGAGTCTCACAGTAAAACGACGAGCACTCAAGTCCCCTGCTGCAGCACAGCTCAGTCAGTACAGAATCTATGCCAAGACAAAGCTACCTGAAAACATCCCCAGCTCTTTCCTTTTATGTTCTAAATTAATAAAGAAACCTCTCTTGTAGCTCCTAATTAGGATCAGTCTATGTAAGGAAGAAAAAAATTAAAAAACACTTTAGTGTTTGTGATATTACTAGCGAGAAACTAAATATCTAAATTTTCAAGGTAAAACTATAATGCAAAACAAACATGAACTGAAATATAGTTAATTACAAACTTGAATATATCCTACATACTTACTTTCATTAACTTTTTCTTATAGTTACAATTCATAAAGTACTGTATGTACTACAGCAATATTCTTTGGTGGACTGTGTGCTTCCAAATCACTTATAAATTGGCTTTTTGACCTTAGCCACATAAAATGCAACAGATAAAATATAACGGGTAAAGCATGACGTGTGAAATGTGATATTGCAATATTCATCCAAAACACTCATGTAACTTGTTAGAAGAGCATAGATGTATTAAATCCTAACGCTGTCTTTAACGAATGCATCTCATACTCAGAAAAGCTTTCTGCTGTGTGTAGCTTTCAAAGAGTAAGCACACGAGTACCTAGCACCCTGATCTCGCTGATATTCTCCTTGCCTACCAGTTATGCACAATCTCAAGTTTCTAAATATCATCTCAACGTGGAAGTATAGTCTTTAAAAGATTTATTAAGTAGAATTTATCGAGTAATTCACAGCTTAAGATTTTCTTTACTACAACTTGCAACCACAGTGACACATTATCAACTATATCTGTATATACATAAATATTATGATCATTTGGAGGAGTTAAATCAGGTATAAAACAAAGAATTTCAGTTATTAAAAACTCCCAGTTAGCATTTACTGTTGTTTAGCAACATTTCAATATCTAATAGCATTTTTACTTAAATTTTGCTTTTATTTTATAGCCATAGATAGTATTAATAAGCCACAAGAAATAATAAAATTCAATCCTTTATATAAATGTATCACAGCTTTTTGAGTAGTTTTGCTTATTGTTAAAATTTTTGAAAAATCCAAAATTTAAAGGGAGTCAGGAAAAAAAAAACCAATCAAAATGAGCAGGCAAACTCTTCAATATCTCTCTCTTATTTTCTTTTACCTGTTTATTTTTAAGTAATGTACATTTTTGTGTATATGTACTGGTATGTATACATGAGTCCAGGAACCCGAAGAGGCCCAAAGAGGCTTGGAATTCTTTGAACCTGGAGTTACAGATGGCTGTGAGTCACCAATGTGGGTCCTGAGAACCAAGCTCAGGTCCCTCTGCAAGAACAGTATGCGCTCTTAAGCACTGAGCCATTTCTCAATTCCCATTCTGCTCTTTCTAACTAAGGTGCTTTACCTTACAGCAAGAGTGGAGTGGACAAGATAAAATTTGGGTTAAGGAGACAGCTCAGTGAATAGGAGTGCTCACGTGCTCTGATTTCAAATGCTCAGTGTGCACATAATAAGACTGGGCAGGGCTGTGTGTGCCTAGAACCCCAGCACTAGGGGCTGAGTATTGGGATGAGAAAAGTAGATTAGCGGAACTCAAAACACTGAGCTACTGGTTCAGTGAGGAGCCCTGTCAAGAGAATCAGGTAAACATAAAGAAGACAATACTGACATTCTTCTCTGGTCTTTATATTCACATTACATACACAATATTTTTATTCTGAAAATTTTAGTGTATATTCTTTGAGTCATATCTCCTCCCGAACGAACAGAAGTTGTCACAAATATTTCATCTCATTAAACTAGCTTAATTCTCTCATCAAGTCTAATCTTCAATTTGACAAATGTATATCTATCAAGAACATCAAATTCTTTTACTTTCTAAGACCACATTTTCTCTGTCTGAGAAAATAACATCTATTAGATAAGGCTACTATTGGCTGTGAGCATCCGCCTCTTAAAAAAAAAAAGATAAGGCTACTAAAGCATTGAATGAATTAACTCTACATCATTTCAAATAGCACTCTTACTTCAAGTACCAACAGATGGTAGGTAATCGGAGCAGGGGTGTGTGGGGAGGAAGAGGACTCATTAGCTGTGAGGAGACTAGGTCTTATTTGATCTTCAATCAGGCAACTTTCCTACTCTGTAGACTGAATTCTGTAGTTTCACTTAAGTATGTAATGGCTAAAATGAGTTTGAAAACTGTTGCTCTGAAGAGATTCTGGAGGGAGGTATATGGCTAACAGCACCATTTCTTTTGTTAAGATTTTAATCGCATGCTGAGTTCGGGTGTGCGTGTATGCGCACACAGGGCAATGCCGGTGTCGTTCTTCAGCAGTGATTCATCTTGTTTTTTGAAGTGGGGTCTCCCTGGAACCGGGCTTGCCAGTTACACGAGGCACCTCGGGCTTCGCTTGTCTCCACTGCTGCAGTGCTAGGGGATCAAACTCAGGCCCTTACGCTTACGTAACAGCAAGCGCTGTCACACTGGACTAGCTCCTTAGCTCCCCAGAGTATTGTCTTGGCTAGCCTCGTATACTACTTGACAAAGAGCAGGCATTTACTAACAATTAATTTATCTTACTTTCTCAGAGTCTTTTGTAACTCTATCACATTATTGATGTTAATAATTTTCAAATAAGTCGGCAAAAGAAAGCCATCTACACACTCAATCACCAGTCACTGTCAGGTACTAGCTACTAAAAAAACAAACTAATCAAAACATGAGCCTTATAGTCTAAATATTTTTTTAAAAATACTAATAATAGAGAAATCAGGGAAAAAATTATTTAAAGTAAGATCAATGGATATTGAGAAAAAGAGGGACAGCTGAAGAGGCACTAAGACCCCTGGGTTGGAACCTGAAGGGTAATGTAATCTGATGCACCTACATAATGGGATGAGATGGCCACTATGAACATTTGAATGGCTTGAACATTTTACAGGATAGATGCAGGGAAATGGGAAGAATGGTACATCAGGCAGATGGATAATGCATTCAAAAGCACACTGTAGGAATTCTATGGTAACCAAAAGACAAGAATAATCTAAAGATGGACAGCCAGACAAGAGGCTCACCAGGACCTGCATGCTAGCTAAGGGCCTGGACGCCATAGTCCTTATGGACTCAGAAAATATTTCTGAAAGGCAAATAACTAGATTTGTATTTCAGAATGAATTCTGGTAAAGGAGGACTTTGTAAATATGTAAGGAACTAGGGGGAGCAAGATGTGCTGAGCATGAAAGCTAAGTGCTGGGACAGAACAGAAATAAAGAGATAGCTATAAGGTAGGACCGGTTCCTCACTGTAATTAAACACCCTACTCTCCCAATATATTGAATTTTTTGAATTATATCATAAGGGAAGATGAAATTGAGAGCGGATAGACCCAAGAGAGATGGGCAAACTAAGGTTCATTTAGCCTACAGCTCTGTTAGGTTTACTGTAATGCAGGTGTATGCATCACGTATAGCTGCTTTTATACTGTTAATATGGGAGAATCACAACTGCAACAGAGACATTATATATGGCCAGTAGAGACAAAACCACTATTTGATCCTTTATAGGAAATCTGTTGATCTAACAACATTAGCTATTGACACTGAAAACATTCTTAAGAAATAGAGTGTTTCTAAGTGCAAGAAGGAAATTAGAAATTGCTGTTATTGACTAAGGAGGCTGGAGAAGAGTTAGAGAGATCATGAGACAGAACCCACCATAAACTATACAACACCCACAAAAGTCTTTGATTGCAAAAAGTTGCACTTAAAATAAACATCACTGTTGGGCTGGAGAGATGGCTCAGCTTTTAGGAACATTTGCTGTTCTTGCAGAGGACCTAAGTTCAGTTCCCAGCACCCATTTGGCTTACAACCAGGGGTGACTCCAGTTCCAAGGAATCCAACACCGTCTTCTGGTCTCCATGGACACCAGGCATGTATGTGGTATAGACATACATGCAGGTACTCACATATACACATAAAACAGAATAATCTTACAAAGACATGGTTGCTAAGGAATACCTGTCCTTGGTACAGGCCGGCGTCCTGGATGGTGCTGTCGGGCTTATTCAGTGGCTCAAAAGTGTTACTCATGTACTTGTTCCACAGTCTGGCCTCCTTCTCATCGGGAATATTGAAGATTTTTCTTATTTCCTTTTCAATTGTATCTGAGATTTAAGAAGAGAAGATATGTAAATACAGTACATTTAAAAATAGTTTATTAGCTACAAAGAGCTAAATTCTTACAAGACTAAACATTACAAATATATTAAAATAAGGATAAAATAGCAAAAAACCAAAACAAAACAAAACAACCCCCCCCCCCAGATATATGTAAGAAATAATTTTAAAAGCTTTGTCTTAAGATTTTCTAAGTGCTGTTAAGGGGGAAAATGATAATTTTAACATCGACCGATGATTATTTGAGGAATTTAAGATTGTAAAAGTTAAAAATTAAATTGTCTAACACTAAAATGTAATTTGTCCCACAGGTTAAACTTTTAACACAATATAAAATCAATGTGTTTCTAAGACTACTAAACTATGGGAAGGAAATACCAACAATGGAAAAATATCCATATTCATAATGCAATCAACTGAAGAGTATCTCACGCTGAAACATACACTTTACGCTATGAGGTTATATGTGGGATGGTAAAAATACATCCAAATATCTCATTCTTTTCTTAAAGATTTCATTTTAAACAGGAAGTCAATTGTTACACTTATCTAATGTGTACTTCTTTATTTGCATGTGAGGGTCATGGGCATGCGTGGGTACTGTGGGCAGAATACAACTTGAAGGAGCTGGCTCTCTCCTTCTACCATGTGTTCGTTCCTGCAGGGATGAGCACAGACTGTCGGGTGTGGCTGCTGGGTCAGCATTGCTGGCCCAGAGCACCCAAGGGGTTTACCTGGACCACTGCAAGACAAGGCAGTTAATTACTGAGACAGGGAAGAACAAAAAACAGAAGACTTCTCAGCAGGGAAACAAAGTCTAACTTTACATATGATTAAGATTCTTAGCAGACAAATGTGAAGATATAAGATTGCTGAAACAGTAAGTAAAGGTATTGGGTAGAACATCAGTAAAATATTTTAAGCTAGAAAATTAGATAAATTATTAATTTTTATTAATAAAGAATTTTTAGGAAGCCTTAGAACAAAATTATGTTCTTAGCAGCTGGCCTCAAATATATAATGTTGAATTTTATCTCCTACTAGACATGCTCAGTGCCAATACAACAACTTAGAAAGTAAAACATCAAAGACAAGCATTTCAGCCCTGACATGCCAAACTATCTCAAAGTCTTTTGTTATTGTTTTACTATAAATCATATGGGCAATACAAGCTGAAAGCAGAGTATTTTATTAATTTAGCAACAACACAAAAATGGAAATTTAATTTTCTAATTCTGGGTAGACAATTTAGTAGAGCTTTTAAAAAATCAGTTTCAATCAAATTTTTAAAAAGACCACAGGGTAAGTACATATATCCATGTTTTGCTTATTATCCTAATTCTTTTTTTTTTTTTAATTTAATTTAATTTTATTTTTTTTAATTTACATTCCAAATCACTTCCCCTTTCCCGTTTCCTCCCTCCCCGAAAGTCCCATAAGCCCCCTTCCCTCCCTCTTTTCTCCGTTCAACCCCCTCTCATTACTCTGTCCTGGCATTCCCCTACATCCAGTCTTTCCAGGACCAGGGGTCTCTCCTTCCATCTTTTTAGAAATCTATTGATATGCTGATTGTGTCTAGGGTATTCTGAGATTCTGGGTCAATATCCCCTTATCAGTGACTTCATACCATGTGTGTATTATCCTAATTCTAAGCAATTTGATAAACATCCACTTAACAGAATAAGAAATTTCAAGTTATACAAAAATTCAGTTCATTTACAATTTTACGACATGTATTCAATGTCTACACTCTTAAACAGTGTTAGGATATTTAAAGTATTTGGGTTAAAATCTGCGTCAGATCAAGCTTTCTGATAAACAGATATTCTGCATAAATTACATTTATCCTCTGTAAATTTTTATTTAGTATGTCAAGTAAAATTTCCTAATGGTTGTTTTCAATGTAGAAATTAAAATCGGTTGATTTCCAGAGTGTAAGTAAAATAATCACCTTAACAAAAGTTTCTGATGGACTCAGATTTTCAATAACATTTTTGATAAAATTTATAAATTGCTAGAGATTTTATGATTACTTAAAATGAGGCTTATTTATATTCCATTTGGCTATTGATCTCTAGCTTGCTTTTCCAGAGCCAAAAGGTGGACTGCAGGCACTAGGGGAAAAAGTTTTCAGCAGCCTGGTCCAGCCAGCGCTGTGCCTTTGAGCGCAGTAGTGGCAAGAACATCTTGCAGATACCTGATGGCAGTCTGGTTGGAATTAGGGCTAACTCAACAGACAAACTCATGCTGGGACTGGACGGTCAAGGGCTAACTCAACAGACAAACTCATGCTGGGCACTGGACGGTCAAGGGCTAACTCAACAGACAAACTCATGCTGGGTGCTGGACGCAGACAAGGACCTGTGCTGGACAGTCACACACCTACATGATGATTTACTATTACTATTTTGCTAAACTGGTCCAGTTGCCTTACAGTATTTCTTCTTATAATCATGAGTACGGTCTCTTATTGGCTTGTATTTTCCAAGATCACTGTTATTACTATCTTTTTAATAAATACTTTATTTGAAGATAAATGTGTTTTTATTTGTTTTGTACATTATAAAGGTAATAGGAGGAGACAGGCTAATGGGGACAAATAAAATCTAATTATATCACATACATATATGAACATTTCACAGTTAAACTTATTAGCGTACATAATTAACATGTGTAATTAAAAGTTTAATGTGTTAGATTCACTGTCAGTATTTGTACATTTATATTTTTTATGACTACAGAGAAGTAGGTCCACTGAGAGCTTGCGACTGTTTTTCAAACTTATTCATGAACAAACCCGCAATATGCTATAGTAACATCAAGCCTGCTGCCTCAGCTACTTACCTGTCTGTAATGAAGGAAATACCAACTGGATTTTTTTTTCCTCCATACTTGACCAAGTTTTGATTTAAATTTATATTTTGTTGTTATAAATATGGCATGCAATTTTTCAAATGCTAATTTTAAAATGTATTTGGTTTTCTTAAATTAAAAGTGGCACAAGCATTAAGTTCATTTAATAAGCATAGTGAGAAACAAGCTAGCCCACTGTAATTAGGACACACATACGCGGCAGCTGAGATGCCCCCATGTTTATGAATAACCTCTCAAAGGTTAGCACCACAGTAGCCGACAACCAGGAATCACAACATCTAAGGCAGGGGTTTAGACTCCAACCAGGAATCCAGGCAAACGTCTCAGGCGGTGTCTGGGACAGGAGCCTGATATGCCATTACCTATTGTGTCAGCTTTGCTAAACCTCCGAGTTACAACGTTGTTCATGTTCCCGTTCTCACAGAGCTTCAGTTCTGTGAGGTAGACTTCTACTTTGCAGTGCTTCACAAACATACCCTGTTCTACCACCTTTAAAAAAAGGAAAGAAAGAAACAAATTACTGTGAATTCTATCAATATATCGCATTCTCATAGTAACACATATCTTTAACAAGGCTTAAGAAAAAACTACAGATAGCCAAGGAAATATAATTAGAAGTATAATCATAATTTAAAACAGTAACAGTTTAGAAAGGCATGCTACTAATCTGTTAATATTTTGGTATGTCATAAACAATAAATTTACTCAAGTTTAATCAAAATGATTATACACAAGTCTTCTCCATACAACTCATGTACAGCTCTGAATAAAGATAGGAACAGATGACTACTTTTTAACAATGCTCTGAGATAGAAAACGTGCATGTAACTCTAAATACTTTTGTACTTTATGTAACTGTATCTACAAGGCCCGTTATTACTATTTATATTAAAATATGTCTTTTAAAATGACAGCTCTGGCCCCGTAGTAGATATATCCATTTCACTCTAAAATGACTTTGTCTGCCCTTCAAACGTGTACTTAGTCTACATAACACACAAGCGGGTAAACAAGCAGTCAAGCACGCAGTAATTAAATAAGGTAGAAATGATCAAATATATGAGGGTCACCTTTTAAATAAGTATATTTCCTTTTGCTCTTCTAAAGGTTAACTGTAGGATTTCAGTCATGAATACAGTTTCTGAAAATAGTAATTGGCCTGATATATGATACATTCGACAGATATGGCAAAGGGAGGCAGGCTCCAATGACTTACGCAGACTAGCAGCCTGATAGCAAACTCGATACAGGAATTACACACTCTTTCACGTTCAGGACAAACTGTTTCAACTCAGAGTTTTTAAAAGAGTTTATCTGAAGTTTCCTGTATAATCCAACATGAGTTTAATTCCTTGGATATGTTCTCTTAATTATATTTGATACAAATCTTTAAAACAGACTCACAGACTATATATCTCATATTTTAATAGGCTTAATTCAGTGTAAAACTTAAATTTTGACTCAACTAAGATGCTTTACGTCTCTTAACACAGAATGATGCTGAGTTTAAAGAATGCAACATATAAGGAATTTTTATAACTTTCTTGTAGCTAATTAATAATTAAAAAGCTAGGAATGAAATATTATTGCTACCAATAAGTTTGGGACTGGGACTCCATAGCTGAGTAAAATCCTAAGATACTACACTACTGTAATTATATTTTACTTCATGGATGTCTACATTACAATATTTCTTTACTAAAATTAAATTTCAGTTTCTTAACTTGAAAAAGACTGCTGTTGTTTCCTTTCTCTCAATATTTGTATTTAGCTGTAAACTCCCTCCACGGTGACTTTACCAACTCCTTTTCTTTTCCTTTGCAGAAATGGAAAGAGTTTCGGCAAGGAGCTGAAGCTAGTCTCCCTCCACTGGAGATTTCAATGTTCAGTATTTGGGAGGCAGAGTAGGCTTTCTGACCATTTTTTAAAATTGTATTTTTATATCATTTAGTTTAAATTTTGATTTTTGTCTCTCTGCTGGTAGATGGGGATTATCAAGTGTCTCTTCATTGTAAATTTCTAGCTTAATCCTAACTAGGGACTTGGAAATACACTGGATAATTTCTTTTGTTATTTTGGGAGTTTGATGACCCAGGATATTTTACCAACTAATCAGTGATTATTATTAAGAGTATGACATCCTTAATTCCTAATGGACTTGGTCAAAATGTTTCTGTGAGACTTATCTCTGACTTTCCCATGGTAATGTTACAGTCCACACTTTGGCTTTAACATTATTAAGACCATGTTTTCGGAAACATTTCTTGGTTTTTACTGTTATTTGAATTCTGAAAGGAATAAAATCCTCAAAGCTAGTAAATTATTGCTCTGTTATATTTAGGGATTCCATCTTTAGCTTATTATCCTTATACAAGGATTCTAGGCAATACAAGTACATGTTGGGCACTATTTGGCAAATCACTAAATTCATGACATAATGTTTTTAATCTTTCAGTTTACAGTAGAGACATTTCCAAAGGTTATATCTCTATAGTTTCCAAGACTTCCCTACTCCTACTTTCCCTTTAAGTATTCACTGGTATTTTCCTCAACCCCAAATTCTCCTCAGTTTTGCTTAAGGCTGGTTAGCTTTTTATTGATACTCATGTTTTATACCTTCTGCTCACTGTGTAACCAAAGCCACAGTTCTTGCTATGTTAATATTATGAACAACCCACCACATGATAAATTATCTTGGATTTACTATCAATGAATACCCCATATCATTTCTGAGGATAAAAAAAAAAACATGTAGATTTAAGCTATACTGATCTGGGGTGAGACTTCTCATGAAGTTCCTGACAAGCCCTGGGCTAATGCTTCCATCATCTGAAGACTCATTCTGAACTGATATCCATATTTCTGCCCAGGCGGGTTTCTTCCTAGAGTATCTGCATGTCCTTGCTATGCACGGCACAATTCTCCATGACACAGAAATAAGAGGAGTGGGTGGTGGTGGGGAATACACCTAAGATTTAAACTGCAGGGTTATGTATTACCTAATCTTAAAATGTACCATAGCAGGAGTAGGAGAACAGACCAGTAATCCTAAAACCAGGAAATTAGCATCAGGAAAATAGACAGGAGGATAAAGAATTTAAGGTCTTTTTTAAGGTCCTCTCCTTTTTGAAGGATCCGTTTCCTGGAGCATTCTGGATTGGCAGTTATTTTCTTGTAGTATACTGAAAGTAGTGCACTGTTTCCTGGCTTCCATTGTCCCTGCTGGGAAACGATTTCTTTGATTTATGCTTGTTTGAGGACACTGTATCCTAGCACTACTGAGGAGTAACTTTTTGTCTGGTGAATTTTTGATATGTGTTCATATTTCTTCAGTCTGAGATTCTGTTTCCTGACTAGATTTGGCATCTCTCTTAGTTTGGAAACAGCTTCAGTGCTCCCTCGTCAGGCATGCCTCTCCCTGAGATTTCAGTGATGCGGATGCATGTTAGACTTGGTCACCACACCAAGGACAACTGTGCTTTTTAAAGACAGAATGGTCTTTGCTATAAATTCTACACTGCATATTTTCTACTGACACCGCCTGGTTTAAAGGCTTCACTGTTCACCACCACACTGAGATGTAAAGAGAGATACTCGTTAGTTTCAGAAGTGTTGGATCTCGTTCAATAGTCTTGGACGACAACTCAGCTGTTACTACGTCTAACATCCCCATTAGCTGTACTCCTAACTAGCCTCTCTCTACTGTTACTACGTCTAACATCCCCATTAGCTGTACCCCTAACTAGCCCCCCTCTACTGTTACTACGTCTAACATCCCCATTAGCTGTACCCCTAACTAGCCCCTCTCTACTGTTACTACGTCTAACATCCCCATTGGCTGTACCCCTAACTAGCCCCCTCTACTGTTACTATGTCTAACATCCCCATTGGCTGTACCCCTAACTAGCCCCTCTCTACTGTTACTACGTCTAACATCCCCATTGGCTGTACCCCTAACTAGCCCCCTCTACTGTTACTACGTCTAACATCCCCATTGGCTGTACCCCTAACTAGCCCCCCTCTACTGTTACTACGTCTAACATCCCCATTGGCTGTACCCCTAACTAGCCCCCTCTACTGTTACTACGTCTAACATCCCCATTGGCTGTACCCCTAACTAGCCCCTCTCTACTGTTACTACGTCTAACATCCCCATTGGCTGTACCCCTAACTAGCCTCTCTCTACTGTTACTACGTCTAACATCCCCATTGGCTGTACCCCTAACTAGCCCCTCTCTACTGTTACTACGTCTAACATCCCCATTGGCTGTACCCCTAACTAGCCCCCTCTACTGTTACTACGTCTAACATCCCCATTGGCTGTACCCCTAACTAGCCCCCTCTACTGTTACTACGTCTAACATCCCCATTGGCTGTACCCCTAACTAGCCTCTCTCTACTGTTACTACGTCTAACATCCCCATTGGCTGTACCCCTAACTAGCCTCTCTCTACTGTTACTACGTCTAACATCCCCATTGGCTGTACCCCTAACTAGCCTCTCTCTACTGTTACTACGTCTAACATCCCCATTGGCTGTACCCCTAACTAGCCTCTCTCTACTGTTACTACGTCTAACATCCCCATTGGCTGTACCCCTAACTAGCCCCCTCTACTGTTACTACGTCTAACATCCCCATTGGCTGTACCCCTAACTAGCCCCTCTCTACTGTTACTACGTCTAACATCCCCATTGGCTGTACCCCTAACTAGCCCCTCTCTACTGTTACTACGTCTAACATCCCCATTGGCTGTACCCCTAACTAGCCCCTCTCTACTGTTACTACGTCTAACATCCCCATTGGCTGTACCCCTAACTAGCCCCTCTCTACTGTTACTACGTCTAACATCCCCATTGGCTGTACCCCTAACTAGCCTCTCTCTACTGTTACTACGTCTAACATCCCCATTGGCTGTACCCCTAACTAGCCCCTCTCTACTGTTACTACGTCTAACATCCCCATTGGCTGTACCCCTAACTAGCCCCCTCTACTGTTACTACGTCTAACATCCCCATTGGCTGTACCCCTAACTAGCCCCCCTCTACTGTTACTACGTCTAACATCCCCATTGGCTGTACCCCTAACTAGCCCCCTCTACTGTTACTACGTCTAACATCCCCATTGGCTGTACCCCTAACTAGCCCCTCTCTACTGTTACTACGTCTAACATCCCCATTGGCTGTACCCCTAACTAGCCCCTCTCTACTGTTACTACGTCTAACATCCCCATTGGCTGTACCCCTAACTAGCCCCCTCTACTGTTACTACGTCTAACATCCCCATTGGCTGTACCCCTAACTAGCCCCCTCTACTGTTACTACGTCTAACATCCCCATTGGCTGTACCCCTAACTAGCCTCTCTACTGTTACTACATCTAACATCCCCATTGGCTGTACCCCTAACTAGCCCCTCTACTGTCACTTTTCTAGCGTGGCCACATGGCCTCTCTCCTTATTACCCTGCTTTCTGGTCAGTCTGTTTTGAAGGTTGAGTGCCTGACACTGAAGTTGAAATACTTCCAAGACTGAGTACCCAGGACATAATTACTTTGCTTATATATCATAGATTCTTTAATGTAACCAGATTGATAAAATTCAGAGCTGGACATCGGACTCTAAGAAGTTACTGTTTATTTCTTAAAGCAACTTCTCTCTGTATGGGTAGAGTAAAATGCACGTTCTTAGACCTACTGCTTTAATGTGGTGGAACAATGCATCTCTAACAAAGATGCATCCAAACAACTTCGTGTATATTAACATTTAAAAACTACATGTTGAAATTTGCATTTTTCAAGAGAAATCTTTCACCTTATTAAGAACAAATGTCTGACCCTCTAACAGACTTCTCAAGCTTTCCTTTATTCTGTGTGAACTTTTGACTCTTTTTCTTTGTTCTTTCATTTCCACAGTTTTCAAAAACCACACTTCAGAACATCTTTTTAGAAAGACTAAGGATGTTTACATGCCAATAGATTGCTTGGTAGACCTAGCCCCACACTGAAGTCTGTACCGTCCAATGTGCTGCAAAGATACTGTAACGTGCTCATAAGGAAACATAATAGATACACACATTTCCTTTAACATGCGAGTTCTGGGGGATGAGAGAGGGCAGCAGGATAAATATATTCACAACATTCACATTACATATGAAATTGCCAAAAAAAATTTAAAGAAAAATGTTTTGTTTTTGGGTTTTGGTTTTTTGTTTTTAAATGAAGTTTTCTTCCAGTGGCATTTCATGGGTGTAGGCTGTCCTTCAACAGGTCAGAGCACTCAATTCTCCAAAAATGACAAAAAAAAAAAAAGAGAAAGGACCTATATTATACAAACCAGAATAAATTATTCAATAGATATCTATGGTCAGCTCATTTAGCTTGAAATTTTGTATTTTACAGGAATAATGCCCAATTCGGAAAAAATGTTATTAATTTCTCTAAATTATAATTGTAAAACATCAAAACTGAGAAAGATTATATTTTCATTTTTAAAAATATTTTATGTTCCAAAACCCACTTCAACTTTTAGTTTATTTTTTAAATTGTCTTAGAGAAAAAGCAGTGTTTGCATTTTGTCCTCATGTCCTCAACTGTACAACGAAGATGACATTAATTCTGTGGTAACCAGGTAATCACACGCACCGTTATGTCCTTAGAATGCTGAGAAGGAGGTAGGTTCCTGTATTTGTGGTCAGCTATTACAGAATCCAGTGCATAGGAAAGATTTTCTGGCTTTTCTCCCAATGTGCATTAAGAAGACTTGAGAATTCATACCAATACGAGCTACTCAACAAGAACATATTCATACTCGGTAACTCACCTTTCTTGCTATTGGCTCTTGGCCTTCCATCAGCGTGTACCAGCTGACAAGCTTGTTCCAGCCCTCAGTGGGCAGCAGTATGTAATCCAGCTCATCGATAAGGTGCTCCTTGAGAGACTGCGCATCGCCATCTGCAGAGGGAAAGAGCTCAGCTCAGAGCAGGAAAGAACAGCACACAGCTCTCAACACAGCTATACAACACACAAAGACAAACTCCTGAACACAGTCTCAAGGATTTACAGTGACGAACTCTGACAAAACTCCAAGAAGGTTCAAATCAACATATTTCATTATAAACTGTTGCCTGAAAAACTTTCCAAGGTTTTTCTTAGAGTCCTAAAATACTAACACATTAATATTAGCTAAGATACCAACAGAAGAGGTTCCTCAAATATTGTGAGTATAAGTGATCCAGTGGGAACCATTCTTACATTAGATAATTAAGTGTAGGAAATTCAGGAGTAAGTCAATAACTTTTTTCTTTTTAGGACAGGGTCTCATGACGAGGTCCAGGCTGGACAAGAATTTGCAATCCTCCTGCCTCAATCTCCCAAGAGTTAGTTAGTATAGGCATGGTACAGGAGGGCATCAGATTAACAACATATTAGATGACTCCACTATATGTAAGCTTGGAAACTGTGATACATTTTAGTTATTTTGTAAAGCATCTATGTTATTCCAAAAGATCCACAATCTGGATTCATTCCTAAAACTAAAACAGTGGTAGTTGCATGGAAGTAACTTTAATTCTGAGATGCTTTAAAATGTCTAAGCTAAATTCGGAACTTTTGTATAATTCGGGGCAGAAACCTAGGAATAATTTCCTGAGTCAGAACAATGTCACTGCCCCATTCTGGGACTCATTTATTAACTGGTCATTTGAGGTTCCAAAGTACTGAAAGAGAACTAGCTCAATAACCTAAAGGTGATTTTCTTGCCCCAAGTTGATTTTAATCATCAAAGGGGGAAACATTGCTTTCTGTGGCATTTATGACAAGAATATACTACTACTACAGAAAAAAAGCTCAAGAGGGTAATAGAAAATTATTCTTTTAGAATTCATTTGTGGATTTCTGAAATTTGAGAAAGCTACGTTTTATTTATATAGAAACAAAAGTTGGCAACGTCTGAATTTTACATGATCTTCAATAGAAGAAGTAAAGCAAGTACTGGTTAAAAATTATTACATTTATTGTGGATATATGGTACATACACATGTGTCATGGCACACATATGGAAGGAGGTCATAGGACAACTTTTGGGAGTTGGTTCTCTCCTTCAACCACATGGGTCCTAATGGCTGAATTCATGTCCTCAGTCCTGGTGGTAAGTACCTTTACCATCTAAGCCACTTTACCAGCCCTGAGTATGAATTTTAAACACAGCCTCTTTAACTGTAATAGCAATTTTTAAATTGTCAGCAAATACAATTTGGAATGCGTTGTCAGAAACTCTGAGAATGAAAGAAAATTACATATGCTAAGTAAGCAAGCCGTACTATGAGGACATCACACAGCAGGTAATGGTGGCAGACCCATTACTGTGAATTCTCTCAGTAGCCTTGCATGATGGGTGTCTCCACTGTAAGGACACATCCAGAGACACTGAGGAATTTGCCTAGGGCAATCATATGACACCAAGAGCAGTGGATGGAGCAGTACAGTCTAGAAAACCTTGCTATAGCTGGGTATGGAGGTGGTGTACACCTTTAATCCCAGCACTTGGAAGGTGGAAGAGAAGGTCATCAGCTACATAGTATATTCTGTTCAAAGGCCAACCTGAGCTTGGAAGGAAGACAAAAAGAGGAGGGATAAAATCCTTGTTATTTTATTCTATGTTTATTTTTTCAGAGTAACATTAAGAATTAGGCAGTTCCATTTTCATTAGCAAATAGACCAGGAGATAAGTTATTCAAGCTTCAATAAACACAAATTTGCAGAGACTGAATTCAAACATGAAAGTATATATTCTAATTCCATGTGCTTTGCCATATAGTATAATATAACCTGAAGAAAAGTTTGGAAGAATTTAAAAATCAAGACTTATGTGTTATTTTCTACAATATCTGAGTTTAGGTAAACAGTCTGACTATATGACAGATTTCTCATAATAATATACTTAGTAGACAGAATAAAATTTTGTGTGTGTGTATATGTGTGTAGAGAACACCTTTCAAATTAAAGAAAGGGATTAGCTTTATCACTTCTGTATCTAATGGGATATAACTGTTGAAAATAAACTCTATTTATTTAAATTTCACAATTGGTAATTTTTGGAGAGGAGAAAATGTATTAGGCGCACCTTCAGAGGTTCCAGTAGCTGTAATGGGCTACCAGCCTGAGGCACATCCTTTTACAGAACACACTGCAACCACAAATTCTTTTTTTTTCCCTTCCACGGTGAACCAGTCCGTATGCTGGCCCCTCACTTGTCAAGCACGGGCCAGATGATATTAAAGAGCTCATTCAGGCCATGCAAACATGGCTCCACAGTCAGAACACCATCTCTGGTCTGAATGTGCAAATGAATTTTGTTCTCAAGAATAGGTTGTAGTATAACCAGAAAATTCCACATCCTGGTTCTTCTGTATTGTGTAAGACAGATAATTTCCTAGGGTGGGATCCTCCTTGTGCAATGCAATTGTAACATAGTGTCTATGTGTTCCAACTGCTAGGTGCTTTTCAAGACTATCTTACTCTTCTGTTAGTTCTATACATCTCAAATCCTAGTATTCTTTTTTTTGTTTTTTGGAGACAGGGTTTCTCTGTGTAGCCCTTGCTGTCCTGGAACTCACTCTGTAGACCAGGCTGGCCTCGAACTCAGAAATCTGCCTGCTTCTGCCTCCCAAGTGCTGGGATTAAAGGCGTGCGCCACCACTGCCCGGCATAGTGTTCTTCTCTACAGCTCCTATTCTCTTTTATTGCATGAGCTTCCAGGGTCTTCACACGGTGCGGGGCAAAGGAAGCTGTCTCATGCCACAAGTATATGGGCAAAGCAGAGACGAGCTCTGTCCTAGCTGCACAAATGTGAAATGATAGCTCACCGAACACTCCAAAAGTTCCCGTGGTTCTGTAATCCCTCCTCTCTGCCTGTCAAGATTCTATTGTTATGGAAATCATTATCTATGCTTTACAATGGACTAATTTGTATTTCCCAGAATTTTATGAAAATATTATCCATCTTTTGTTACTGTAAACAAATCTACATCACCTATAAATTTACATAAAACAATACATTCTCTTTTTGTTTGGCTTCATTTATACTATTATTTTTTGAGATCTATAGATAATTTATCTATCAGCAATTTATTGATTTTTAAGTGCTAATAGGGCTTCAGTATATGAACATACTATCATTTGCTTATCCATTTAGATGCTGATAGACACTTGGGTAGCTGGCACGTTTTTCTATTATGGATAACACGGTATGAACACTCATGTGGAACTTTTCTTATGGCCAAACGCCTTAACTCTTCATAGTCTCTTTAGGTAAGTATCTCACATACTATGACTGGGGACTGTGGCTAACTGACACGTTTACCTTTAACCCAATTTGTTGTCCATCCTAGTCCGCAAGTGTCAAGAGTGATTTTTCTTAAGTTTTAATTAAATTATACATGTGTAGTGTGGTATGTATGTATGTATGTATGTATGTATGTATGTATGTATGTATATATGTTTGTGTGTCTGTACCATAAGGCATCCAATACCCCTGAGCTACGTCAGGTCTGAGGCACACTCCTCATTTCTTTCATACTAATAAAGGTGAACACTTAATTAAGGTGAACTCTTGGAAACTATTTTCTTCTTTGGCATGGTAGATGCAGATGCACAGATTGTATGGGTATATTCATGTGTGTGCATATACATGTACAGGTATATGGAGGGAAGGCTTGACCAGGTCTTCTTACTCATTTAAGACAGGTGTCACAATGGTCTGAAGACAGCAGAGTAGACTGGCGGGTCTCCTGGTCCACAGCACAGAGACGATGGTGTGCACCAGCATGTCTGGCTGCTTACAGGAGGCTGACTCAAGTCCTTATCCTCGGCACTAACAACTTACTACTTGACCAGCCCCTCTCTGGAAAAGTAATGGTAAAGATTTGTTCAAGTTTCTTGCCTATTTTTTTCACTGGGCTTAATGTTTTCTTAAAAGCAGGTTTTATTCTTTCATGGTAAGAGAATAAATACACTTTGATGTGAATGCTTCTAACTTTATTGAGACAGGTTTTATGACCTAGAGTGCAGTCCACTTAGTTAAATGTTCTTCAGATATACCCATTAGTCAGGCTCGAGGTTCTCAGAATCTTTCAGAGTCTTTCTATGGATGTGCCTTTTCTGTCCTTTGCATGCACATCAATTACAAGGACTTGTTTACTTCTTATTTTTAAGTTTTGTCCAGGATCCTATAATCTCTTACTCTAATGTTCAAACACAGGTCAGGGGCATACTCTAGTCTTGTTCCTTCTGTAGAAACTTCCATCTGAGCGTTCCTTCATCTTGCAGAGCTGTGCTAGGTGCAGCAAGCCACTGCCTCTTATTTTTAGCTTTCCCTAGTAGCTCCGGAGTGAGGCAACAGAAACCAGTCTTCACGCAAGCACATGCAAACAGGCTTAGCCTAGTCCTTTACTGTAGGGAACAACCATCCAGTTCTGCAACATCTAATAGACAGGGCTGTGGCAACTAAAGCAAGTGTCTTCCTCACTGTCCTTTGTTCTTCACTTCTAGGCATCCAAACCACACCAGTATGTGTCTCCACAGGGAACCTAGATAGAAACCAGTCCTGCGACTGTCACTCACCAGCAAGCCGAGATGCTGGGACGGGCCTTGTTTCTTACTGTCCGTCCAGGCAGAAAAGCCTCAGTCTCACGGAGTGTTCTATTACAGCAGCCATCCCTGTACTACTGTCCCCTGTGAACAGCTCTTAGCCTCAGAACTAGCCTGGTCCATTCAGTGTTCCACGTGAGGTAAAACATCAAGCAACTTGGCCACGAATGGAGCCTAGAGGCTAACCATACTCAAACCAGTAAGTTAAATGCACAGTCTCCCTGTCTTCCTCTTGAGCAGAGATGCCTCCTGGTTATGTAATTATGTTATGTTACACACGGGGCAGGCGGGTGTCCCAGAGTGGGTCATGGATGGAGGTTGGAGCTGCAGTTATTCAGCGCCATGATCTTGTCCCTCTGACTCCCCTGGACCAGTGGGAGTGCTGGGGTGGATGGCGTACTCTCCCTACACGTAAGAGCTGGAGGGGCTCTGGCACATGGGGAGGTGTACTGGCTGGTTTTGTGTGTCAACTTGACACAGGCTGGAGTTATCACAGAGAAAGGAGCTTCAGTTGGGTAAGTGCCTCCATGAGATCCAGCTGTGGGGCATTTTCTCAATTAGTGATCAAGGGGGTAGGGCCCATTGTGGGTGGTACCATCCCTGGGCTGGTAGTCTTGGGTTCTATAAGAGAGCAGGCTGAGCAAGCCAGGGGAAGCAAGTCAGTAAGAAACATCCCTCCATGGCCTCTGCATCAGCTCCTGCTTCCTGACCTGCTTGAGTTCCAGTCCTGACTTCCTTTGGTGATGAACAGCAGTGTGGAAGTGTAAGCGGAATAAACCCTTTCCTCCCCAGCTTGTTTCTTGGTCCTGCTGTTTGTGCAGGAATAGAAACCCTGACTAGACAGGAGGGTTGAAGGAGGACAGTACAGAAGTCAAGAAGTCAATGTAAACAGATCCTGGTGAGTGGTAACTCTGAAAATGTCCTATATCCAGTAAGAAAAACAGCATGCATGATAGATACCATTTCCCCAAACCAGAAGACAGTGCTTGATAATGTACATACTTCATTTTAACATTTTGATTCTAAATCATGATCACATCATAAACATGTAAGAGAAATGTGTCATATACATACCAAATAATTACAGAATGATCTGCAAATAGGTATCTTTTCTTTTCACCTCCTCTCCCCCTCTTTTTTCTTGAAAGAGTCTCATTATGTATTCAAGGCAGACTCATAATAGTGATTCTTCTGTTTTGGTCTCTTGTCCAAGGAATTCAGATGTGTGTTACCTACCATGCCATACTTGCAATGAATTTCTAATTATCAGCTTATCTACATTAACATTCTCCAATATTACACCCATTGACACTTACTCATTAAACAACACATTTACAACTTGACTGAAAAAAATAATACCTTTGAGAAGTCCAGAGTTATCGATGGGTCCAGGATAGACATTTTGATCTCCCATCTGGTATTTGTCCCAACTGTCAAAGCCAACATATTTTTTCCACTGTTTGAACCACCGACTATCTACTAGATACCTAAAAAAGACAAGACGCTGGTTAATTAAAATACCTGCCAATACAAGAAGAGCAACAGTCCGCTTCTGTTACTCTGTTCTGTCATAAAGAGAAAGTCTATTTCAAGGGACTAAGAACAAGAGTAATGCATAGTCACAGCTGCACTGCACTTACTACTCAGAGGAAAGACCTGGTGTGTACAAAACATTTTCATCATTCTCAAGTAGTTATTACTTGAGGTCATGTGTTGATGTAAGAATGGAAAGCAATCCCTGTAGCATGATACAAAAGCATTCAAATGATAAAGTCAAGGAAACCCTTGTCGGTTGAACAGAAATTGTAAGAATCAGTAAGAATTTAAGTACAATGTAATAGGATATAAAAAATGGCTCTTTACTAGAGATTTACAAATACAAGTTGTATATCATATGTTTTAATGTGTTTTTAAGAAAGGAAAGCTTGTTACTAAGGGCTTTAAAAGTTGATTGTGTTAACTGTAATCACACTTAGAAATACTAGTTTATCATGCAGTTTCCAACTCTACTGCTCTGTGCCGACGTCCCAGGTCTACAATCTCCTGGACATCATCATTTAGCCAGGCTGGACTGCGGGCCATGCCAGCAGTGACGGTTACGAAGGCACTTAGGCTTGGTGTGTAGTGCAGGGGATTCCAGCATGTGTGGGATTACCACACACAGCACAGGAGAAATGAAAACCCACAGCTATGGCTCAAAATAGCTAAAGCAAAGGCACCAACTGAACCAAACCTTCTAATTCTTAAAAGAATATTCATGAGCAGTCTCCCTCTCTAACAGTGGATCCGAAGTCTGCAGTGCCCCAACCCCAGTGCAGTTATGCAACTCAAGGCCCTCCTCACGCTGGAGAACTTTCTGAGGTAGGAATTCTTAAGACAATCAATTTCTAAAATTATACTTGGTTTAAAAATCACAGTACAGTGTAATATTTTGATATTTTTCCCATGAAAATATGATCCTCCCCACTTAAATTTTTTTAAATGCCAATAAGTACATCAAAAAAAGGAAATCACTCAATAAATTTTAGATTTTTCTGCCTAAAGTATGTGACTTGCTTTCTCCTGAGATAAATGTCATAATAAGAGACACTTCCCCTATTTCATTCATCTATACATTTATTATTGTCCCAATTCTATAGTGTTTTAATTACCTTAGCTATATGTGTTGTATTTTCAAAAGAATTTTATCAGGTTCTATCAAAAAATAAGTTTATGACTGGGTTGCACTGAAATTAATAGAAAGATTGAGGGAACTGTGGCTTGTCTTCTGATCCACAGGAATGGAATCTTTCTCAATTAGGTTCTATTAAATGTTAGCATTTCTCCTCATAAGAATCCAAGTTAATTTGTTGGAAGAAACCACTTCATTCATACAAAGTATTTCATTGTTAAATAAGTAATTAATAGTTGGGGTCAAGCAGGAAAAACAATCCCCTTTGCACTTTACAAAAACATCCACGTTTAAAATTCACGAAATACTCTTGTCTATCGAGCAAACCTGACAAACCCATAGAGACCCTCAGTTTCTGCCCTATCTGACTTATCAGCCAGGTGTGGTGGCTCATGTGCACTCCCAGTCAGTCCCCAGGAGACTCAGCAGGAAGAAAGTCTGAGAGGTCAGCCTGGATATCCAAGTCAGTGATAGACACACACATGCTATCTCAAAACCAAACCAAAATTAATTTCTGGCAACTATGTTTTATAGTTCTTGGTAGTTTTGTTATTTTCAACTGCTCATAGAAACCCTGTTCATGGGGCCCTGTGAGGTATTACCATGTACACAGTGCGCGAACAGGAGTCCTTCAAGTGGATAAAGTGTTTTCTTCTAGGTTTTTGAAATACACTCGACGTAATGAGTATCCATAACACCATCGTGTAACACCAGAACTTAGTCCAAACAATCTAGTCCACACACCAAACTCCCTAGCCTCTGAACATTCAACTCTTAACTGCTATGAGATTACCTTTTCGATCCACTTGAGTGATTTACGGTTTTTATACCTGCCTTAATCTACTTACTACCATGCCTGCTGCGGGTTACAGAGTTTCTTCCTTTCTTAGGGAAGAGCAGTAATCCACTGTGCCCCTGCGCCATGGGACACTGAGGCTGTTTACAAGAAACATTGTTTAAAGTGAACAGACTCATATCCACCAGCTGTCTGAGCCTATTTTGTTGGAAATGCCCTTGAGATTTTCCTTTTCTCTCAACCATACAGCTCAGTGTACTCTGAAATTCGTGGATCCTCCTGCATCAGCCTCAGGAGTGGTAGGATTAGTGCATGTGCCAGCACACAGTAGGCTCTTCTTGATGTGTTGAGTATAAAACACTTGATGTTGTTGCTGTAAATAGTTTTCTAATTCCATTTTCACTTCTTATCTAAGCACTGACCAGGACTGCTACATTAGGCTAGAAGAAAAACTTTTATTTTTGAGACAAGGTCATCAGTGCAACTCTGGTACACTTGCAACTAAGTATGGAGACCAGGCTGGCTTAGTACTTCTAGAGACCTGCCCGCCTGCCTCTGCCTCCTCTGTGCTACCACATCCAGCCAAAACCTTTTTTTTTAAAATAGGACTATCTAAACTTTTACCATTTGATAAAATAATTTTCTACTGTGCTAGACAAACCACCTATTTAATGTGTTTTTAGACTATCATGATTAAGTACTGTGTGAAAATTTTCTGCATTTAGCATGATTTCATTCTTTTACTAAAATTACTGTAACTTTTCATTTCTTTACTTCAAAGAAGCTACTTTTGTGAGGATGGGGATGGTCAGTCCCTAGGCCTCTGATAGCACTTACATCACTGTTGGGGATTTGTTTTGATGACTAGTTAATTTTCTTAAACACTTTCAGCTTTAACCTTTAAAATGGAGACACAGATTCCCTAACTATTTGTCTTAAATACCTACAGCATTAAAAAGCAGAAAGTGAACTTGAAATGCCATTAATATGATAATTTAAAGTGTCCCACATTAAAAATGTAGAATTTAAGAAATGTAGAATTTATGCAACAGTATTAACTTTCTATATACTGATACAATAGACCTTTTCTTTAACATTTAACTGCTTTCAATACTAGTTTCTCTCTAAAGATTACATTCCTACTGTAGGTATCTATATCTTTACAGAATTATGTAGGGATGTTTTGGAAACATCAACATGCTAGAGTGGACTGTTATGTTAGGTGACTCACAACAATAACAACGAGAAGACCATCTTCGACCAATTAGGATGGGTGTTATAGTTCAAGAGCTGGTGAGGGTGTGGAGAGGATGAAGAGAAAGAAGAACTCTTGAGCTTTTAGGTAGGAATGAAAAATGGTGCATTACTTGTGAAAAACAGCATGAAGGTTCCTCAAAAATAATAATTAAAAAAAAATAGAGTATATATGATCCAGCAACCTACTTCATATGATGTTGTTCATATGATATATAATATCAAGGTGCTGAAGACATATATACATTTCCATGTTCACTGAAGCATTAAGACACAAAAACCTAAACATCTACCTAGAGATAGTTCATAAAGAAAATGTGGAATAGACACATGGTGCAATATGCAGCTTGTAACAGGGAGGAAATCCTGTTATGTGTACTAACAGATAAGCCTGGAGGGCATTATGCTAAATGAAATACTGGTTATAAAGACAAATGTTCCAGGACTTATTTACATGAAGTATATAAAATATTCACAAATTGGAGAGTCGATGGAATGTGTCAGGAGACATGAGAGGAGACATAACTTGCTGTTCAGGGCTTACAGTCTCAGTTATGAATGAGGACTGAGTTCAGATGAGCTGTGTGTGCTTACAGTTAATACTGTATTTATCACAGGGCAGATCTTATGTCAAGAGTTCTTATCTCAAGGCCAGGACAGTTAAGTGGGTAGACAAACACAGCCAAGCCTGACTGCCAGACCTCAATCCCTGATATACACAAAATGCAAGAAGAGAACATAACCCTTTATTTAGCGTGTCCTCTGACCCCCACCTGAGTGCCGTGGGTTGCCCACAGACCACCCCCAAATCAGTAATAAGTGTAAAAAAATGTTTTAAAAAGTTCTTATCACGATATAAAACTAATAGATGATGGTTCAATGTGAATACAATGCAAACTGCACTGGACACTTGAGCAAGCAGTATTTTATATACAATCGGGCAGAAGTAGGGGAAGCAAGTGTCGTGCCTGTGGAACTGGAGAATGAAAGGCACTTACATATGGTGTTCTAGAGGCCAGGCCCTAACCTAACTCTACTTGTGAGAGACACTGTGAACCTGGAAACAGCCTGCTGAACTCAGCCTAAGGAATGGACAAGTACACACCGCTCAGACACCTACCTCAACTTACTATGCGTTAGAGCCATATACTTCTTACCTGCTTTTAATTCTTCCTGGTACTTACTAGAGAATCCACTTTGCACCAATTCACAGTAACACACAAGCTCCAATACTTCTCAGTTCTACCTATAAACAAATCTCATCTTTCACAATAAAATTTCATACTTATTGTGGCATTTGTGTATTTTGTAACCACTTAACATTAAAACTGTCTTATAACTTTATAAGACTTTTAAGAAAAGACCACTGACACATGGATGTGTTTGTACCCTAAGCCCAATTCTACATGTGTCTAGTAATTTTAAAATGTTGATTATTCAATGTGTATACGTCTGTGTGATACATGCGCACAGTGCCTAAGGAGCAAGCTGGGCCCACTGGACCTGGAGTTCTTCCGGGAGTTGTGAGCCACCCCGTGGTTCCTGAGACTCAAACCTGGGTCCTCTGGAAGAACAGCTCTTACCTGTTGCTTCGCTTCTCCAGCCTCATCCCTGTGATCTTTTGCATAGCAAGGTGGTTTATAGATCACAAGTGTGTTACAGCAGAGCTGGCATAAAAGTTATAGTTGGATGGAAACATACGTGAGAGGCTGGGAAGACAGCGACAGCCTCTTCAGGATGGTGGCTGACTGAGCAAGTGGGAGGAAGGAGGATTAGGGAAACAGTAGAAGAGTCGCACGCCGTGCCTAGACTCCTCTGACAATTCTGTCCGATGTCATGAGGATAGTAGGCTGCTTCACTCTGTACTTTGCCGAAAAGCTGGAAGTATGACATCTGTCCCAACGCCATTCTTCCTGTTAGTGGACAGTGTGACTCTTTAAATCCCAGGCCAACTATCTGGCCGCTGAGCTTCGGCTCTAACACACTCCTGACTCTGTGGAGGTTTTCCCAGCAGACAGTTTCTTCTCTTATCTGTCCCCTTCTGTTTAACAGCCAGTATACAGAAGGTTCACTTCCCAACTCATTCTCACTTTTCTGACAGGGCTTTACCATCAACCTCCAGTTTCCACAGTTTCATCTTTCTCTCCAACCCAGCATGGAGGTTGGTCTTGCTATGCCAACACCAGTTGCATACACAGTCAACAGACAACCAAAGGAAGGCTGCTACAGTTTGACAAAGCTGCCCACCCGTAAACCTTGTCATGCTGCTTCTGGCTTGTTCCCACCTGAGTGCCAGTGTCAGACGGAGCTTCTCTGTGCCCCCATCCCTGCAGGCCCTCCTGGGATTCTGCACATCAGGGCAGCTCTCAGTGCTTGTTATTTCCATGCAACTAGATTTTTCCCATAGAAACTTCAACCCCAATCGTCTTCACTTCTATCTTTACTAATTTTTATTATCATTCAAATAAATTATTTTCCCAGTGATTTAATTTCCCGAGCTAGAAACCTAGCTGCACACTCTGTAACCGTGGCCACCATGTCCAGGACGACAACTGTCACCACTTGTAGCCTAGCTGCACACTCTGTAACCGTGGCCACCATGTCCAGGACGACAACTGTCACCACTTGTAGCCTAGCTGCACACTCTGTAACCGTGGCCACCATGTCCAGGACGACTGTCACCACTTGTAGCCTAGCTGCACACTCTGTAACCGTGGCCACCATGTCCAGGACGACTGTCACCACTTGTAGCCTAGCTGTGTACTCTGTAACCGTGGCCACCATGTCCAGGACGACTGTCACCACTTGTAGCCTAGCTGCACACTCTGTAACCGTGGCCACCATGTCCAGGACGACTGTGACCACCTGTAGCCTAGCTGTGTACTCTGTAACCGTGGCCACCATGTCCAGGACGACTGTGACCACTTGTAGCCTAGCTGCACACTCTGTAACCGTGGCCACCATGTCCAGGGCGACTGTCACCACTTGTAGCCTAGCTGCACACTCTGTAATCGTGGCCAGCATGTCCAGGATGACTGTGACCACTTGTCACCTCCTCTTTACTATCTAAAGCTCCATATCTGTGGCCTCCCCACTCCCTCACTTTCAGTGGCACGAATTACTGTAAACGCTGTTGGATTTCTCTCACTGCTTCTGATTTTTCTTACTTAAATCTGTTCTCCATTCTGCAGCTAGACTACTAAAGTTTTTTACTTTGTGCTGAGGGTCGGTGTGGTGGGAACAACTGAGCATATACGGAAGGCAGAAAACCCCTGTGCGAGTTGCTTGTCTCCTTCCATTATGTGGGTCCCAGGAGTCAAGCTCAGGTTGTCAGGTGTGTGGTGGGCACCCTTGCTTGTTCTGCCACCTTACTGGATCCATTGCAAGATTTTAAAAAGAGAAATACCACTAGAACAGAGACTTCCACTGCCTTAGTAAAAGCAAAGACAACTGTAAAGTGGTTCTAAGTGGTTCTCAGGTAACCTGTGGCCTGGTTCACCGTCTCTTGATCCCTCAGATTTCAGGCATTTCTAACCTATCTTCTGCTCCGCACCTTAACTCCATCTCTTAGGAAGAACTAATTTGTATGACCCATTTTAAGTCTAAGGAATCCAAGAAGGAGGCCAAGTATGGTTGATCCTAAATTGTTCATCCAGAGAGCAAACACACACGCACTGACACCTCGAGATGGAGAGGCCAGACTAAATGAGCCCACGGCTCCACCTGACGTTGACTTACGAAAAGCACAAGAGAAGCAGGGAAGAAATAATGTCAGTAATACTCGACCTCGACTGTGTCAGGTCTCTGATCTCTAACTTCTCTTCCTACTGGAACAGGACTGAAGGACAGAGGACAGCACGGAGGGAAGGGAGGGAATGAACAAAGGAAACATGCCAGGACCCGTTAGGACGGCCTCTGAACAAGAGTCCTGACAACCAGCCTCTCTTTAAAAGTTACTTCACTGCAGGCACACATTACAGACCCGGTGCTAATCATCCATGCACACACTACCGAATCATGTGAACATCCATGTGAATCATCCATGCACATACTACCGAATCATGTGAACAAAATCACCACGCACAGCCCTTTCTGGACCCCTCTCTTTGCACACTCTTACCCTGAATTTAGCATTTATTATTCCATAAATGTTTAGTTTTTAAAAACATAACTGTATTCCCAAACCCAATATATATATAGTCTATTGAAGGTTCTCAAAGTTCAAGTGTGAGTAACCGCTTTTCCGCTAGAGGAATAATGTTGGTTAAGCACCCATGTAAGATGCCACACAATTTCCAGTTGCTGAGGGTGTTATAGTGTTGTTCTACCTTATCAGATAGAAACAATGAAAACCAATTGTTGTTGTTGTTTTGATAGTCAGCAGACCTATCTTCCTTTTCTTTTTATCACATCCATCCATCTATCCACCCACCCACCCACTCATCTATCATCTATCTACTATCTATCTGTCTGTCCGCCCGCCCGCCCGCCCGCCCGTCCATCCATCCATCCATCCATCCATCCATCCATCCATCCATCCATCCATCCATTTACCTATCATCTACCATCCATCCATCTACCTATCATTTATCCATGCATCCATCTATGTATCCTCACTGTTCCGTATGTGAAGGTGCATACATGCTAGTGTTCATGTGGTGGTAGAAGGACAACTTGAAGGAGCTGGTTCCTGAGACACAGATGTCACTAGGCTTGGCTACAAACTCCTTTACCTGTTCAGGCACCTTCTTGGCCCTTATATAGTTTACTCACACAGTGAGCAGTGTTTGTTTGTACCTTTAGGCCATATATGGCAAAAAGTCAGGAGAGAGATGTCTGGGTAAAAAGATGTACATTTTCAGGGTAAATGCTGTCAGCTACCATTCAGCTATCATACACAAACAACATTCACTGTGTAAATACTGCCAATTATCGCTAAGAAATACAGGGAAGGAGATAATTTGCTAACAAGATTATTAATAATAATGTGTAGTGAAATACTGATATATACTTAAAATATTACATAATTTCAATATATCATACTGAAGCAGGAAAGCCAAAACAACTAAAACAAAGTTGCTGGAGGAGTTTGGGCTGAAATGGGAGGTGACTGCTAATTATACGAAGTTTCTTTAGGGATGATGAAACTATTCTAAAGTTGATTATAATATATACACTGCTATCCAGAGAGCTGTCCACTTTTAGTGGGAATATTATGTAGTACATGAATTATACAGAAATAAAGCTGCTGTTATGTTTTTATGCATCCAAGTGTGGAGGGATTCCACCAGTTACAGGTGCTTGCCGCCGAGCCTGCTGCCCTGAGCTAGGTTCCGGGACCAGATGAGCAGGCTCCAGAGAGCTGTCCTGATCTCCACACTTGCACCCTGACACACATGGCCACACACACACAATAAACCTGTGATGAAATTTTTAGAAAAGCATCAGGAAGATGTATTTGAAGTAAATGTAACACCAAGTACAGTAATACAGGACAATACAGGAAGTAGTAAATAATTTACAGGAAAGGGCAAACCCCATATGCCTCAAGTCGGAAGGTATAAGACATAGACTGTAAAGACAGAAAATTCTACAGGTCCCTATATGGATAACAGATGAAATGATGTTTAACTATTATGACAAAGTTGGCATCTCTTGATTTCAATATTTTTCAATTATCTACTTTTAGAGAGTGAATCTGAGTGTGGTCATGCTCAAGTCACTCACAGAGTCTTCTGGGGGAATAGACTGACTGCCTGGGTCAGAATCCCTTCTCTCTCACTAATCCACTGCCTGTGTACACTTAACTCCTCCGTTTCTCTACCTGTAGAAATAACACTACTCATTTCAGACATGTAAGAAAACTATTAATATACTAGTGATATTTTTGTAAACCACACCCAGATTTATCTTCTTAGAACCAGAAAGTTCAATATTAAATTTATTCAATATGAACATGAATTTTCTAAATCAATGATAAACCTCTTGACTTATCTGTTACTTTGCCAAGATGTAAAAGCAGAATAGAAAAACAAGCACAAATTATCAAATAAATTATCTTTTGCCAAAATAAAGGACCCTGTCCCTCTTTTCATGCAAGTAATTAATTTTGTCTTGAATATCCCCAGGCTTTGCTATAACCATCTCTATAACTTAATATAGTCCGGCCTTAAATACTCTTTGGGTAGTCTATGAGCCTTTGGGGAGTTTGTTTTTTACAAAGGGAGCTTTTTTTATGGATGCTTCTGCTAAACAATTTTCAGTAACAGCGGAGAACTCATCCTAGAGCCTGGGCCTGTCAAACTAGCCGAGGGTAGAAGGGCCAGCCACTATTTTTAGCACTCCTGCTGAAGAAGAAAAAGCAGCCCAATACCCCCTTTTGTTTGGAAAGCTAGGGAGAAACCATGTAGGGTCTGAGGAGCTAGTCACTTGGGGTAAAGACCTTGGTGGGGCTGAGAGCTGCGTCCTCACCACAGAGCTGTCCGAGAAGGAGGCAGACAGCAGACTCCCCAGAAGCATGGCTGGCCACCCCGGCCTGCACGGAGATGAGCAGCCCATGTTAAGGGGGAGGTGAGGACCACCTCCCATGCTGTTCTCCCACGTCCAAGTGCACCCATGGCATTCACACATCCACATTCAATAACAAGTCCATGTAACCTTAGTGATGAAGGAAGCCACTACAAACAGTAATCAAATGCATATTACAAATTCCTAAAGGAGTTTTCTACCTTATTTCACAATCTGAATTTATTTCCAAAGCGCAATTCTTGATGCCTTCCTTATATACTATAATGTGTACTAAAAACCAAGGCCAGTTAGTTGCTAGTCTTATATGAGGTGTCTTCAGTAGTGATTTTTGTATGTTTGAACTAGATGATAAAATTTAAGCATGTAGTCATCTCCCCACCTAAAGACTAGATAAGAAAGCCTATAGAAGAAACTTGAGGGGAATAACTAAGACAGACTACGAATTAAATGATAACCCAGAGGATGAGAACAAAGGGACAAGCCGGAATGACACTACAGAAGAAAAAAGCCACAAGCCAAAGCCCTAGCAGTTGGAAACTTTCTGTGTGAGAACTAAAAAGAAAACAGAAAGGCCATTGTCTGGATTACACTTAGTAGTAACAGCATCCAATTATTACTAAGGGGTAAATGACAGCACCTATGATTTTAGAATTACAACCGTATATTTAAACAAACTCAGACATCCACCAGAGTTAAGAGCATGCTCTTGAAGACCCTGAAAACAGTGGCTGGCACGGCCTAAGCGAGTCAACAAACGCTCATCTGCAGTGGCATTATCCTGTGAGCCACTCCTCTCAAACCCCTCACCTACAGGAGAGACGTACAAAGACTTTTTGGGTGACTTTTATGGATGGATGAAGATGCTGATATTTAGCCTGTATCAATTGTTTTTAAGAAGCCCCTTTTACTTGTTGGTCCATATGCCCGACAGTTTAGACTTAACCTTCCAATAATGTAACTAAGACAGCAAATAATAAAGTGATTCTCCTGGTGAGGGAAGTACCACCTCACACTCACGTGGACAGACCTACGCCGAGGTGAGGACAGCACGCGCACTGCTCGGCAGTCATGGAGCTGGGAGGCCTGTCGGATCGTCAGCACACTCCTGACAGGTAACATGGTTACTCCTACACCTTCCATTCTCTTAAAAATGTCTTTTGATTTTACAAATTCATTAAAACAGTACTAAATTTTTTTCGGTTGGTAATTATGGATTATAAACTATATGTTTTTTTAAATGTTAGGCTCTTCATAAAAACTTCATATGTAGTGGCAATAAACAAATGCTTTTAAAATACAGACAGAATACTAAAATACTTGACAAGACCTTACTACCATGTTTGTTGGGACAGTTCTGCAAAATAGTGAGAATGGGCCTTATCACCTGTGATATAAATTTATGATTACTGATAATTAAAATTCAAAAGCCTGTTATCAGTAACGATCATGGATAATTTGGTCTCAAGAGCTTTCAAACAAAATGACAATTGTCCTATATATTCAGTTGCTTGCCTGTCAATCTTTAACTATTATTTAATTTCCAGAAGCAAAATGCCAAGATATTCTACACACTCCATCACATCTAAACGAACAGCCACACGAGACAAGTGTGGGATAAAAATGCTGGAATTCTGTTGCTAAATATAAAATGGGCTTTCTTTAAATTAGGGAAAGAAGCATTTTTTTTTCCTCCTTGAAGTAGAACTATTTTAAATAAATCTTTAAAAACAAGAGGCAGTTTAGAACAGTGATTTAAGGGCATGAACCTAAGATCCAAACCGGTTATGGTGGAGTTCCCACCGCGGGCAGTGTGAAGGGCTCCGGGTCTAGGCTTCCTGTCTGCCACATGTGAACAAGAGCAGCAGTTCCCCTGAATTTTAGCAATGAGTAGCTCAGTCAACATATGCTTGCAACGGCTCCGGGGCACTTAAATGTTTTGAAATGGAAATCTATAGGCTACAGGCTTTGCAAGCTAATATTTTCTTAATACACAAGCAAGAACAGTAACTGTCACAAAAACCACTTTGTTTAAAAAAAAAATTTAATACTTTGAATGTCCTAATGGGGAAACTGCATAATTTGGAGGAAAATGAGAGGCCCTGAAATAAATTAAATCACTGAATACCTCTACATCTAAGCCCAATAAGCCTCATTAGCCCTTGATTCACTAGGAAGCTTATAGTCAGGGGTTAAGGAAGTAAACTTCTCTACTATTTTAAGCATTTAAAATAAGAAGCCTCTGCTTTCATGTAACTACTTTCTATTTTAATTTCTGCTAATATGCTATAATTTCAAAGTTTTGCTTTCTATTTTCACTTCCTGTGATATAATATATGCCCTGCTTGGTGGCAAACACAACTTCTTTTCTAAGTATGTGTTTTGGAATTTATGTCAATGGTGTCTTTAGTAACTGAGCACATTTCTTTTAGTGTCTGTCAGATTATCTTGTTAGAGTCAAAGTTTCATAAGCTTAATCAATTAAAGCTTCAAAGGTTGTTAGGTAAGAAAGACAGGATGGAGGAAATCTCTAAACATTGAAATCAATGTCTCCTGTCCAAACATCAGTTATCAGATTCTTTGGAAATGTATTGAAACAAAAATATAGACATGCTACATAACTAACCACCAAAGTAAGGCTACTCTCCAAAATTACCTTAAATGTACTAGACTTATTAGGGACTGCATAAACAACACAGCTATTTTGGTTAACAAATTATTATTAAACATAACACAAAATGACTGATGATTAACAGACATCATTTAGAAAAACTTGAAGGAATTATTTCGATGATGATGTAAACATCTATTCATAACAGATCTATTTTGAAAACCATTTCAAAAGGGAACATTTTACATCCCACGACTTTTCCCGCACTTCATTCAACCTCTATTCCCTAGGTTCCTAAAGAGCTTACAAGTAATTCAGCACATTGCTGTTAATCTTACCAGGAAACCCATCGCCATGTGTATCCTAAAGGTGTCTTTAATTCATCCTGAACTAAACTTGATTTTCTTGATTCTTTTTCTGAATTTTCTAAATTCTAATTTAACTTTGTTTATGGTTTCCTCACTGCCTTGTCAGAACGGAAAGAGACAAACAACTTGCATTGTGAGACTACCGATGTATTCCCTGTCAATGAGTGGCACTTGGCTATCTCACCTATCATAGGCATAACTCTTGCAACAATGTCTATGTACTTCTTACTACAAATCAGTACCAGTTATACAGAATGCTTCTCTCTATCTCAGTACAAATTGTGTACTCGGTTTGTAGTAAAAAAAAAAAAAAAAAAAATCACCACCCATAAACAAACAGAAATGGGTATTCATGAAGACCCAAATCTTTATATTTGCCTAGGTAGTTGAGTTACTTTGCAGAGTTCTCAAGAGCTAATTTGGTAAAATTTAACACACCTGACTATAATTTCAAAAATCCATATGAAGATTTCCAGATTATGGTAAGCCTATCTCTTTTTTTCTTTTTTTCAGACTCAGCATGAAGAACTATATTAAAAAGTAGCATCATTAGGAAGGTTGAGAACCACTGATTTACACAAAAGAAAAAATTAACAGGGAGGTAAAACTTGCATATTTATTGCTGCCCAAAAACTGTACTTCAGTTTTCTTCTTGAAATTAAGGCACTGTAATAACTCAAATATAGACTTAACTTCTACATTTTAACCTGGTTTATGGTAACTGTCAAGAAAAATATACTCGCTAAAAAATAACCAACTTTAAAAGTAGTTGAATATCCACAATACACATATTTCTTAAATCTCATGTCACCATGAACACCAATTATACGTGATAGTACTCAACACAAAAACATCTGTGAGAAAAATATCCACATTTTAAAAAGATTTGTTTTATCAGTAGCCATGATTAAATTTGTATGAAGCAATAAATGAGTGAATTAATTTTTAAAAAAATGTTCTTCAATATACCAGAGAGAAGCAGCTTGAATTTATCCGTTAAGATGGCACAGGCCGAGGAAAGCATAGGTGTTCTAGGGAATGCCCAATTTCTCCTCAGCCACAAACTCCGTAAGAAAAAAAAGAAGAATATAAGCAATAATGACTTAAGCCACTGCAACGCTGTAATCAACAAGTGTGTTTTACATCATCAAGGGTCTTAATTACACAAAGTGTATGCGGCCTTACAAACTAAAGGATGGAAGTACTTAAAGTCAGGTCTCCAAGGTGTCACCTAACTCGAAAATGATTCCGACCCCACAGCACTTGTCTGAAATTAATGGCAGAAATAAATAGATTACTAAAACTTAGTATTTCATGAGTTATCCTATATTTCAGAAGATTTAACTGAATTAATATAGGACAAACAATAAAACTGTTATTGCTCATTGAACAACCGGAGATGGGGAGGTTCAATGGTGGGGATGAATTTGCTTCCAAACCACACTGCGAAGCGTTGAGGTGGACCTGTGAACAAATCAGGTCTAAATCTCTTCCCACCACGCCACACTGGAGTGCCTAACAGTTAGCACTTGAGAACTGTGAGTAAATCAGGTCTAAAGTCTCTTTCCACTAGCCACACTGGAGTACCTAACAAGCACTTGAAAAGCTATAAACCACTAGTATACGGTGACAGAAGGAAGGAAAACTTAAAAAAAAAAAAACAAAAAAAACCAACCAAACACACACACACACACAGGCACATTGCCCTTCCCCTAATACAGTACTTTCCCTTTATTTAAATAATTCTGTAAGTCAACTGCTTTGGCTGACAAGTGTTAAATGTTGTACATGCTTCCTCTAGTATTTAGGTGTACCTTTTTTTGGTTGTTGGTATTTTACAAGTTTAAATATTAGCAAGCTTGTAAGCTTCAAGCGGACTTATCTACTTTTTGCAGGCCTACGTTATCCTTCAAACCGGAGGGAAGGGCTGCACTTCTAAACAGAAGCGCTGCCGGCTCCCATCGAGCCAGGGGCAAAGCACAGGACCACGTGGTGTCTCTCCAAAAATCCAAGGTCCCTACACCGCTCCCTCCTTTTGACAAGGAAGTGGAAATGAGGGGTTTCCTTTGCCAGCGGAGCCCCGACCCAGACCACCTGTGTGGTCCCCGCCGCAAACATCCTGGAGCGCGGGTCCCGGAAGACTACGAGGATCAGGATAATGGGGAACTTGGGTGCGGACGACGCCGGCGAAGGAGTGACCGGAGGCAGCGCGGCGAGTGAGGAGGAGCGGCGGGACCGGGATCTGTCAAAACAGCCGCGGGCTCACGCCGAGCCGCTGCACCCGAGCTCCGCGAAGGCCCGAAGTGGGAGCGGCACCGCCGGAGGGAGGAGGACCGGGAGCCCCGCGAGCTCCGGCCGCCGCTTCCGCGCAGCTCCGGGCGCGCACCGCCCACCGCGAGCCCCGGCCCTCTGCGCCGGTCCAACCTTTGCCCCCAAAATCTGCTGCCCGGGCGGCCGCCGCCGGACCTGTCCGCACCTGTCACCAGCCGGCGACACCAGCCCGCCGCTCCCGCCCAGCTCTCCGCCAGCCTCGGGCCCCCGCGGGCCCCACGACCCCGTTCCCTACCAGGTGTCCCCTTTTCGGAGCGAGGTTTTGAGCAGCGTCGCGATGTCAGAACGCTGGGTGTCCAGGTCCGCCGCTCCGCCTTCCGCCATCTTCTTCCACTAGCGGCAGCGGAGGCGGCAGCGACGGCGGCGGCACGCCCCGGAGCATTGTGGGAATGGCGTCCGCGGCCCCGCCCCGCCAGCCGGTCTGTACCAAATGGGACGCGAGGGCGGGGGGCGGGGGGCGTGGCTCGGCGGGGAGCGCGGTGGGTGCGCGCCTGCGCCCTGCTACCCCCTCGGGTCCCCGCGCGCCCCTCAGTACGGCGTGGTCACCGCCGCCGGAGACCTCTGAGTTTGCACGGTTCTCGCCGGGCGCGGCGCTTTCTCTCCCTGCCTTTGACCTGGCCGGACTCTCCTTGCCGTGCTGGTCCCTCTCTTGCCGCAGCCGCCTCCAAACCCATTTTTGCGGGTTCACTCCTGCTGGAGGGCGGGGCCGGCTGGGACATGGCAGAAAGCGCGCAGTTCCGTGACTTGGGGCTTTTCCTTTCCAGCCGCAGAGCCCAAGCCCACTGAATATTGGCACAAAGAGGGCTCTGAAACCAAAGGTTTGGGCGCACTGCCCTTCCTAGGTTCCTCCCAGCTCTCCCAAGCTTGCTGTCTGTAGGGTCCTCTCCTACCTTTCATAAGCTCTTTGTGACGCCTCCTAGCGCGCACGGACACACACACACACACACACACACACGTAGCTGCAGTGCAAAATATGTCCCAGTTTCTAGGTGAACAGGCAGTTAAAGATGTATTGAATAAGGCCAGGTACTAAAGGGGGTTAGAAACGTGGGAGAAACCTCACCAGTGTCAAATTATCATTTTCCTAGATTAGTTTTCATGGTGTATATGCCTGAAGTTAGACTCGATAATACAAGCCGCATTTGAAGGAAACAGTTACAAAACGGGGAAACTGAGGCTCTTAAAAATCAAATGCCAAGGTCACATGGCGACTGGAAATGCAAGGTTATCACCCAGTTTTCAAATCCCGAGTACTCAGTACCTCCAGGAAAGATTGATTTAAGATATAAACTCTGGGCTAGAGAGATGGCTCAGCAGTTAAGAGCACTGACTACTCTTCCAAAGGTCCTGAGTTCAAATCCCAGCAACCATATGGTGGCTCACAACCATCCATAATGAGACACCTCTTCTGGGGTGTCTGAAGACAGCTACAGTGTACTTACATATAATAAATAAATAAATAAATAAATAAATAAATAGATATAAACTCTGTAAGAGCTGGAACTAAGTTCTTATAATTTGGTGTATGTGTGTGCACTGCGGTTTAATTGCTATACTTGTGTTTAGTGCCATTCTACACCATTTGAGGCAACTGTTTCAAAATTAACTGAGGCAAAACTGCTCCTTCTAAGAATGAAGACAGCCACGTCAGTATAGCGGTAGGTGACAAGTTAAAAGATGGGCAATGGTCTCTCCAATTTTAATGTCTCCTAGTTTATTTGGTGGAAAATGCAGTAAGGAAGCCGTGGCTGCATTAGGGAGAAGTGCTGACCCTTGCAAGAGAAAGCAGGGTTTCCCTGGTTAGTGTTTGTCAGCCTGACAGAAACTGAAGTCACTTGGTAAGAGGGGAACCTTAATTATGGGATTGCCTCCCTTAGAGTAGCCTGTGACGAGTCAGTGGGACATTTTCTTGGTTAATGATTGGTGTGGTAAGCCCACTGTGGGCAGGTGGTCCTGAGTTGTGTAAGAAAACAAGCTGAGCAAGCCATCAAAGGCAAGCCCAAGCCAGTAAACAGCTTTGGTCCATGGACTCTGCTCTAAGTTCCTTTCCGAGCTCCTGCTGTGTGACCTTCCCCAGTGTAAGCCACCCAGACCCTTTCTTTCCCAAGTTGCCTTAGGTCAGAATGCTTTCTCACAGCAATAGAAAACAAACTAGCACAACCCGTATGTATTGGTGTTATACTTTGGGTGAGTCAGTACTGTGACTGCTTGTATCTGTGTAGTACTCTTTTGTATTACTTCAGCCTCAATGAGTCTAAAAGTAATTTCCATTTATGGCTATTTCGTACGTTATTTGACCACTCCTGATTATAAAACCGAGTTTTCCTAACCATGGACATTCTCAAGGTGTTATATATCCACCCCACCTCCCTTCTCCCACTCTGAAAGAGAGCAAAGTAAGTTTCCAAAGAGAAACAACTTGGTATGAGAAAAATACACTGTATCCTTATACCCACGACTTCAGACCTCTAGCTGCCAACACTTAATATGTACTTTATTTACAAACTCGGACAATATAATATTGATCTGAAAGGATTTTCAAAGCATGCATTGCATTTGTTTTCTGTACGAGCTGAGTGTGTGCCTGCAACAGCCTACTGTGGAGATCACATGCCAATGGGCAGACATCAGCTCTCTCTACTATGTGGGTCCCAGGGGATCAAACTTGGGTAAGTCACAATTATGCCTGTTGAACCAAATTGGCAACCTAGACTTTTAACGGTTTTTTATTATTTTTTTTTTTCTCAGAAAGGATCTCATGCATTCCAGGTTGGTAGTGCAACAGAGGATGACTTTGAATTTATCTCATCGGTCTACTTCCGCCTCCTTAGTGCTGGGATGTTTCTGTAGCCCTGGGCATCAAGCCCAGGGTCTCCTGGTTGCTATGTAAGCACTCTTCTGCCTGAGTCCTATCTCTAGCCGCTATTAAGGAATTTAAATAAATAAATAAATATTAAATGGAACAATATGGGTTTGTTTCCTGGAACTTAATAGCCAATTGACAGATGTTAGTAAGAGGAATTAAACTGATATCAGGATTAATTGTACAGTATGTGTGTTATATCTCAATAAAGCTATTCTTAACAAAGCGTTCAGGACTTTAAAGGTAAAACTGTGTCATCTGTGATTTTTATACCAGATCCATGAAGTAATAATAATGTCAGTTGCCCTCTCTTCTAGCTTCCCATCACACAGAACTGCTGAAGCCCATAGCCACACAGAAAAACAAACAAATAAACAAAAAAAAACCAAAACAAAACCACAGTAATCTTACCTACACTGTGTTCAAGGGACTGGGCCCTTGTTAAAGATGAGTCCATTCAGTGTCAGTTCACATTATACGTTAGGCCGAAGAGATCATCTCCCGGAGACCTAACTAGTTTGTATCACAGTCAATAAAGTGGTTACACACAGTGTTTCATTTACCAGGCACACAAATATCAGGTCTTCCCCATTGCTCTCTGCCTCGTTCCTCTGAGACAGGGTGTCTCTCTGAATCTAGAATGCGCCTTATTACAGCTAGACTGACAGCCAGCACCTACATTACACCCCCCACAGAAACGGGACTTCGAGTGAGGGATTACTACTGCTCATTTACAGTGACTGCTAGGGAGTTACTTCCCTGAGTTGACCTTTTCCACTGGAACCTTCAGTTAGTAGCTGCTATTTTCTCTTTGTATTTCAGCGTGTGTGCCTGTCAGTGTGTGTGTGTGTGTGTGTGTTCACAGAGGCCAGAAGAGAATACCAGCGTCTTCTATCCTTCTCCACCCATTTCCTTGAGGTGCAGTCTCTCCCTGAACCTGAGACTTGCATTTTTTGGGGGGTATGCTGGAAGCCATTGCATCCCAGTCATCCTCCTGCCCCTGCCCCACTTGGAGCAGGCATGCTGGGATGAGATAGGCAGGTGCTAGCTGCACTGTGGTCCTCACGACTACCCACCAAGGGGCAGCTTCTCCAGAACCTATGACCTTCTCCAGCACCGGCTCTTGCCCAGTTTTATAGTACTAGGAATGAGCTCCTTGCTGTGGAACAGGCATCAAATCTAATAGGAAAGTACTTGGTTACTCCCTGACATGGTTTGAATATGCTTGGCCCAGGGAGTGGCACTATTTGTAGGTGTGGCCTTGTTGGAGTGGGTGAGGCCTTCTTGGAGTAGGTGTATCACTGTGGGTCTAGGCTTTGAGACCCTCATCCTAGCTGCCTGGGAGCCAGTATTCTGCTAGCAGCCTTCAGATTAAATATTGTCCTTGTAAGTGTTGCCTTGGTCGTGGTGCCTGGTCACTCCTACAGTTATTGTGCTATTATTGCAGCAGTAGCTGCATTGTGCCAGATAGGTAATTACTGTGGCTCCTGGGGTCCACAGCTGGGTAGGAACACTGAGGACTGACTCCCACCCTCAAGTTGCTTGTATCGTCCCCCAGCCCCATGATAACTACCCATCAGTGAGAAACTGCGGCCCCAGTCCAGTGTGATTTCTCAGTGTCCAGTAACCTAAGTGTGTGGTGTCTTCAGCAGTAGGTTTTTCACACCAAGGGCCCTGACATTAGCCTGTAATTGGGGTGGCTTCTGGGGCTACCTGACCAAAACTTTTAGGAAGGTATTCTACACCTAGTACTGGAATTTTCATTTCATAACCTTTGGCTTTTAGAGAGAGTTATCCACTTACCCCTATGAAATTGTCAAAGTTTTTTGTTTGTTGGTTGATTCTTAAAGAACAACCCCCAGCCCCCATAAGAGGAACAGTTTTACAGTCTGGGGTGAACAGAGAAAGAGTATACAATGTTGTGTTTATTAATGAAGTCGAGCGGAAGTAAGAACAAGTGTAAACCAACCAGGCAGCATACACTTGCTGATATGAGGCCCCTGGTCGCACATAGGACAGAGGACTGTCTGCTCTGGCCTCGGTGAGAGAAAAACGCACCTAACCCTCTAGAGACTTGGGGCCCAGGGAGGGGGAAGAGTAGGGTATGGGGGTGGAGGGGGGAGGTAAGGACATCCTCTCTGAGACTGGGGAAGGAATGAATGGGATGCAGAACAGTTGGAGGGTAGACTGGGAGGCGGATAACGACTAGACTGTAAAAAAAAGATTAAAAAAAATAAAAATAACGAAACAAGTGCTAAGATTAGTTTTGCCAGCCTTGCAGTTTTGTAGTACTGGCTCAACGAACCCAAGAGAGCATCTACCTGAAGTGGCGCGTTTCTCTTCTCACTTCTTTCAGGAGGTGTTCCCTCTTGTAACCCCACCGCCCACGCATTCTCATTCGTCTTTCAAACCCCTTTCCCGTGTTATATAATCTTGTAACTTCCCCTCTCCTCACCAGCTCCACACCCCCCCCCCCAACAGCCAGGAGACGCTGAAAAGGCGGAGTAGTGCAAACGCCGAAAGAGCGTGTAGTAAGATGCTTAATCTGTTAATGATATTTTGAAACTGGGAGTGTGAATAAAAACTGTAAGCGCCACAACGCAGTTTTTAAAGCTTGAGAAATATCCCCACTCCTCCATCAAATGTTAGGCTCTGCTAAAAAGAATGAAAAGGTCGTGAAATGAACACAGTACCCCACGCCAGACTACTTGGTTTTTGACTCTGGCTTGGTGCCACTAACGTACCAAATACCTTTGCCAAGTTATTTAATCTCTGTGAGCATTCGTTTTTTCTCGTCGTATCGTAAGGCGATTAAAAACATCGGCTAAGGCGCAAGCGCTTGCAGAGGTCAGATATGCCTAATGTAAACAGGGTGAAGCAACTTCACTTTGAGGAAGTACGGAATGTGGGAGACTCCATTGAGCTTTGCGCCCCAGCTAAAGGTATTAAATAGAACCAGAACAAATAAAATATTTCCTGCTCTATAAGATGTGGGAAGTTTGATTTTGACGTGAGCGTGAATCCTACAGATTGGTGCTGGCTGCTTCTTGTACCTGCTTTTCCGGAAGCACATACAGAACGCTTTGAAAGGTTAGACGTTCCCTAAATGTAGGCAGCAGACTTCCTATACTAAATGATGAGAAAATCAGGCTGATTTCAATCAATAAATTAAACCTAGTCTACTAGGTTTAAATAAACAGCAAAAGAATTTTGATAGAGATTATAGTCTCTGAGTTCTATACATTTTAGGTGAAATATTTGCATATGGTGGGAAACTTTTCCAAAAAAAAAAAAGAAATAACTTCCACTGTCCCACCAAGAGTAAAGTAAACCAAATTAAAGCTAGTATTAGAAAAAGAAACTTTTTAATTTTAAAAAAATGTATTTATTTTAATTTATGTGTGAGTGTTCCGTCTCTGTGTATGTGTGGTATGTATGTATGCCTGGTTCCCTGTGAGGGTCAGAGGAGGGTGTCAGACCCTTCGGAACTGAAGTTACCAATGGTCATGTGAGTTACCATGTGGTGGCTGGGAACTGAGCGGCAGGTGCTCTTAAGTTCTGAACCACCTCTCCAACCTCTATTTTATACATTTTATTTGCTATTTAACTTAATGGATAGACTTTAAGGTTGTTAATAATCATATAATAATAATAATAATAATAATAATAATAATAATAATAATAATCAACAACAAGAACAACAAACTAGAAATGTTTAAGTAGCAGCCTCTGGGTCCTTGCCCAAGTCTTACTCACAGTAGACAGGACATAGAGAGCTAAGTGATTTAGAAGATGCTAACCTTGAGCATTTACATTTAAGCAGTACATGACTTTTACATCATGTACTTCACCATTGGTACCTTTACCATTTCCTCCACGAGTCTCACAACATTTCTGTGCGGGTGAAACTGTGAAACCCAAACGACTATCACAGTGAAGTGGAGACATTAAGGGCCTGCTGATTCAGCAAATGCTCAGATCCCAGAGAGATTAGCATCGTTTTTCTCCCAAGAGAGGACTGAATTATTCAGCTTCTCTGTTTGGACAGTCCTTTTCTTCATTTGGCTAAAGGATAGAAAAGATGTAAACTGCTTACAAAGGGTTTTAGATGAATATAACAGCAATTGTTAAAGAATATGTGTGCTCCCACACCTATGGAACATGTAGAAGGCCCTGTCCACAATATTGCCTTCCTGTTATCTGTCAGCAGCAGGACGCTTATAAAGGTAACTTTTATTCACCTGGTGTAATTTGTTGTCTCTGAGGCTTATTGCCCCAGTCAGCTAACCTACGACTAGTTCTGGAAGCTTCTGACCCGTCGATCCATCTTCCACTGATTGACTGTCGGGATTTAAGCCTGCACTACAACGCTAAATCTGTATGAAGAATTCTTATGGGTAAAACAATGCACTGAGAAGCAGAAAGCAGAATAATGATAAGGCATATTCTATATGCTTAAGTGTACTCTCCAATTAAGCCATAGCATTACATATAAAAGACATGATTTTACCTGTGGATCGATAACCTGGAAGGCAGAATAGTGTATCTCCAATGATCTCCATGTTCTAGTCTCAGAATCAGGGAATGTGTTACAGTCATGGCTTAAAGGGACTTTGTAGATGTGGTTAAAGTTACAGACCTTGAAATGAGGAATTATTTTAAGTTGAGTCCAGGCTAACCACAAAAGGAAAATAAATGTTTTTCCTTGTGTTTATAAGGCGAGAAGACCACAGGGAACTAGCTTAGAAGAAGGGATAAAGAGCCACGAGTTAGTGATGTGGATGCCTTTGGAAGCTGGAAAAGGCCAGGAACTATGAATTCCTATCTATTCACCAGCAAGGAGCACAGTCTCACCAATACTGTGATTTTAGCCCCATGAGATTTGCATCAGAAGCCTAAGCTATATGACAACGCTCTGCTACTCTGTCTAGTTACAAGGTGTCTTGTAGTTCATTATACAGCAGTAGAAAACTAATAGACAAATTGTAGAACAGAGTACCTCAAGGAAGCCAAAAAACCCACAAAATCTAGTCAGGCCTGAGATTAGTCATTCTATCCACTTACCATAGTACTAAACAGATAGGCGGTTTATCATAGATTAAAAATAAGAAGAAATTGTATTGATAGTGTCTGGATTACAAAGCTGGAAAAATATGGAAGGCATATCTTTTCAGCAATGAGCTCTGAAAAGGACCATGTGGAGAGTTACGGGCATACTCAAGACTTTGGGATTATTTTAACTTTCAGAGGTAACGCCATCACATTCCTAGCATCAAATATTAGTAAGTGACCCTTAACAAGGAACACCTAGAGCTTATAAATCATGCTGATTGCATTTCAGCTGGGCTGCAGAAGCCAAGGATAAGTAACAGTTGATAACCAAAGAGTCTCTAGATGAGCTTCAACAAAAACAATCAACGATGCACCATGCACAAGAAATTCTATGAAGACTTCCAGTCGGCCCTCTGAAGCGGCTTAAGGAAGTTAGGACAGTTGACTCATAGACCTCATTTTATTAGGGTTCGCCAGGTGAAAAGAGCCAACAGGTTATAGGCACGGACAATATAGAGAAAGACACTTATTAGGGAAGATTGGTGACTAAGAAGTCTGTATTCTACCGTCCCTAAACTAGAAATGAGGAAAAGGGCAAGTTCTTTTCAAGCCCGCAGCCCTGAGAGCTATAGAAACTAGTAATGTTAACTCCCAGTTTAAATCTGAAGGCTCCCGAACTCTGAGAGCTAATCCTCGAAGACAACAGAAGACAGAGGATAGCCTATTTGAAGCAGAGGGACTTAGTACCTCCTCCAACTTTTTGTTCCTGTCTGTCCCTTAGAGTTTTGAGTGGACGTGTCTGCCTTCATTGGTGAGTGCAATTTTTAACTCAGCCTATAGGTTCAAATGCTAATCTGTTCTTGGACAATTTGCGAAGACGTACCCAGAGACAATGTTTCACTAACCGCTCAGGCATCTACAGCACAGTCAATTAGCCCTTAAGTTGACCATCAGAGTCATGCATTACTGTCGGAGAAAACTGAGTCGGGTGACTTATGAGAGCAGAGTCCATACTCATAGACCAGGATAGATATCACACCTTTCTTAGAAAAAGGAGGTTAGAAATCAATGGACATGATTTTTTTTTCATTTTTTAAATTCTTTAATCCTTTTTTACAGTCCAGTCTTCATCTCCCTCCTGGTCTACCCCCTCCCCCATGGCTCCCCATCCCATACTTCCTCCCCCATCCCCCATCCTTGTCTCCATGAGGATGTCCCTATCCCCCCACCCCCACCCCACCAACAGTATCATTTTGTCCTCTCGTCCCCTCCCTTCAATCCTTTCTATCTCCTAAGGCATTTGATGACAATTTTTTATGGACAGTGGTTCCTTGGTGAGTCCTTACTGAGTGATTGACTCTGCAGGGAAGTTAACTCTTCATCTACTGACATCACAGCATGGTGAGCTGAAAGGAGAACCAGATCAATGAAGTGTCGTCTGACCCTCCTATAGAGATGTGAGCAAAGACCATCTCTAGATAGGGTTCTGACACCAAAGCAAAGTTACAACACCGCCAAAGACCAGGTCAGTGAACAAATAACTGCGCGGTATTTACTTACGGAGCAGAGGTGAGGGGTCGTTCATAGGAACAGGGGTGGCTCAAAGGGAGCTGCGTCAGCCAAGGCCCACTCCATCATGGCTGACGATGTGCGAAAGCTGAGACCCTGGAGCTCTGCGTACATCGCGCAGGCAGCTGTACAAAGTGAGGAGCGCTCTCACTATTCATAAAATCTTGGCGGAAGAGAGACCTTGAGCATCAGGCAAGTTTCAGCGAGTTCTTGAGACTTTGAGGTTGTTTACTTCCTGAATCTTGTAGAACTTCTTGAGTCTTGTAGTGAGCTTCCTCCAGGAGGAAATAGTTCAGTTTGGAGGAAATGGCTATACAACGGTAAGAAAAGAGAGCGACACCAAAATCCCTGTGTTTTAACCAGCACAATGATTGAGTAATAACACCCTTTAGATCAGTGGTTCTCAGCCTTCCTAAAACTGCGACCCTTTAATTCAGTTCCTCATGTTGTGCTTGACCCCCAACTATAAAATTATTGTCATCACCACTTCCTAACTGCACTGGCTACTGTTATAAGTTGTAATGTAAATACCCGATATTCAGGCTATTTGATATGCGAATCCTGTGAAAAGGTCATTCGATTCACAGGTTGAGAACCGCTGGTTTAGAGTTGTGATGTTCTCCCTGCCTTTGAATGTCTCCTCTAAGTGATGTGGTACAATGAGCTTCTCTAAGTCCTTGGAGAAAAAAAAAAAATAACTGCTAAGCTTTTTTCATGAGAAGACAATCAAACTGCAAAATTGAGTCAGTTAAGAGATGTCAGACAGTGTCAACCAGCCGGACACCCCACCCCCACCCCCCAGAGCTCCTCGGGACTAAACCACCAACCAAAGAGTACACATGGAGGGGCCCATGGCTCCAGATGCATATGCAGCCGAGGATGGGCTTGTTGGACACCAGTGGGAGGAGCGACTCTTGGTCCTGTGGGGGTTTGATGCCCCAGTGTAGAGGAATGCCGGGCAGGAAGGTGGGAGTGGGTGTGTGGGTGGGTGGGGGAGCACACACATAGAGGCAGGGGGAGGGGGGATGGGATAGGGAGTTTCCGGAGGGGAGACCTGGAAAGGGGATAACATTTGAAAAGTAAATAAAGAAAATATCCAACAAAAGAAAAAAAAAAGGAGATATCAGACTTTCAAAATAAATAGACAACTCCCAAATTTTCTACTGTTAACGTGGTTCACAGTTTGAAAACACTAATTTCAGGTTGTTAAAAATTCTGAAAAAGAAACATTAATTGGACACGGCGGCTTGTAAGCTCTGCCCCAGGGAGACTGAACGGGAGGACCAGCACAAGGTTGAAGCCATCTTGGTCTTCATAGGGAATTCCAGGCTGGCCCGCAAGGGTTCAAAATGTCCACGCACCCACCTAGCATTGTTCTTTCACCGCCTTTCAAACACAGAGTGTGCGGACAGTGAAAGGAGGGAACTTTGTTTGCTTCAAGGGAGTAAAAGTTCAAATGGGAAAACAAACTCCGAGCCCCTCTGTGGTAGTAGAGCGCCAACCAAGAGAAGTCATGAGCATTATAGCCCTGAGCAGGCTTTGGGGTGCCCGGGAAGGGGGTCACCAGCAGGTGTTACAGCTCAAAGGTTCTCTGAGGGCCCTGGGCGACAACTGAGAGGTTCCTTGCAGACAGGTTTGCAAACTGCAGGTTTCTGAAAAGAGTCTCTGGGAGGTCTCTGGAGTTGCAAGTCTTAGAGACAGGAATGTGGTTGCAGAACAATCCTGTTTCACCGAAGAGTAGGGGCTTGGAGGCTACAGTGTGAAGGAGTCCCTCTGCCTGCTGAGTCCTGGAGGCTGGCGCAGAGAGAGTCTTCCAGAGTTCTATTCCTTGAGTCAGAAGACTGATGCGACTCTCTGTAGTGTCTTCCTTCTCAGAAGAGCGTGCGCGGAGCTGGGCTCCTATGAACGGGATGCAGACACAGACTCAGTAAGTGCAATAAATAAGAATACATTTGTCTTTCGGGTTTGAAAAAAGTTTAACACTCTTTATTTTTTGGTTTTCTTTTTATTGAAAATCGTTTCCCCCCTCATACAATGTAGCCTAATGATCAGTTCCTCTTCCTCTACCCCCAGTTGCTCCCCCATCTCACGTCCGGTCTGGGTTCAGTCCCTTTCTGTCTCTCATTTGAAAACAAATAGGCATCTAGGAGTCTATAATAAAATAATAATATGAGATAACAATATAATATAATACAAACAAACACCGTGGGATTGGACAAGACAAGCAGAAGGAAAAGAGCCAGAGAGAAGGCACAAGAAACAGACCCCACTTATCCTCACGTTCGGGAATCCCGCACAAACAGTAAACCGGAAGCCGTGATATTTACACAGAGGACCTGAGTGCAGGCCCGGTGCATGCTGTTCCAGTCTCTGAGCGTTCATGGGAGCTTTGATGGTGTTGATTTAGAGGGCCTTGTTTTCTTGGTGTCCCCCATCCCCCTGGGCTCTTACACTCCTTCCACATCCTCTTCTGCAGGGTTCCCTGTGCCCTGAAGTGGGGAATTCGATAAGACATCGTTTTTTTGGGGATGAGTGTTCAAAGTCTCTCATGCTTTACCTAATGTCTGGCTGTGGGTCTCCGTAACTGTTCCCGCGTACTGCGGGAGGAAGCATGTCTGAAGGCGGTGGCACTGATCTACCAGAACAGCAGAATGTCCTTAGGAGTCATGTCATTGCTACTTTGTATTTGTTTTTGTGGACTAAGAATAGTAGTATTTGGGTTTTCCCTAACTCCCTGGGCTATTTAGTCTCAGGCTCTGGATCCACGCAAACAGCGTCCCACGTGGGTTCCATCTCAATGACGGGTCTTTAAGTCAAATCAGATATTGGTTGGTTACTCCCACAAGCTTTGTGCCGCCATTGCTCTGGAATATGTTTCAGGCGTGAGAGCATTGGAGATCAAAGCTTCTGTGGCTGGCTTTTAGGGTTTACGTGTCTCTTTTGGCAGCCCGCAGAGTACCTTCCTGTGCCCAAGACACTGGAACATAGAGGTAAGGGTTTTATATAGGCACCAGCTTGGCTGTTTTCCGCAGTGGGGCCTTGCTGTCAGTTTGTGGAGAGCAACCTATATAGTCTTGGCAATAGCCTCGGGTATTTGGGGATTCCTATGGGACCCATTAGGTGAGCAACTCAACTAAATGGGATTGGAAGCATCATTTGGTGACAAGAGATGGGCAGTTGGGGGCTCTGTTTACCCCGTTATTTGATAATTTCAATTAGATCACCTTTGTACATGTATATATTTTAGGGAGTTTCTACTGTTAGGTTTTTATACTACCCTTCAATTTAATTAGACTTAATTTAAGTTTTTCTCCCCATGTTCCCTTCCTCATCCCCTCTTCTCTCCACCTATTTATTCACTTGACACCCCCCAATCTAGGCCCCCCCATATCCATCCATAACTACTAATTCTATTTCCCTTTTCTAACAAGATCTGCCCCTCCCCCTCACTTTCTTACTCTATACCGAACCTCTGTGGTTCTGTGAATTGTAGCTTGGTTATCATTGACTTGCCAGCCAATATCCACATGTAAGGGAATACATACCACATTTGTCTTTCTGGTATACCTCACTCGGGATAATTTTTTTTTATAGTTCCATCTATCTACCTATGAATTTCACAATTTAAATTTTTTTAATGACTGGATAATGCTCCGTTGTATAAATGTACCACATTTTCTTTATCCATTCTTCTGTTGAGAGATGTCTAGGCTGACTGCAATTTTGGCAATTAGCACTCTGTTAAAGAAAGTATACAAGCTTAAAACACAGAAAGATTCACTTAAGGGAACTTACACGTTTTTAGAGAGCAAACTTTCACTAACGTGATTTTTATTATGTATTTATTTTCATGATGTGAAAGAAAATTTATATGAAGTAAAAAGCAAGTGACTGTGTAGGTGTTTCTTTTAAAGGTTATAAAAATGGTGTTCTATTTAAGAATACACCTGGACACCACAAACTAAACTTTGGCATCCCTCAAGAGAAAAACAAAAGTCCTTAGATCAGGAAGAAAGGCACCTAAGAAGTGAAACAATTTTTCTTCTCCTTCTTCTTCTTTTCTTCTTCTTCTTCCTCTCCTCCTTCTTCTTTCCTCCTCCTTCTTCTTATTGTTATTATATTTAAACCTTTTAGATTATAAAATAATCACACCACCCACCCCGTTCCTTCCTTCAACCCCTCCCATGTACACTCACTCTATCAGTCACTCTCAAATTCATGGCTCCATTTTATATTTATAAATGCATATAAATGCAACTTAGGTCAGTCCATACACTATGACCCCTCCTCCAACCCCCAAATAACTACACGATTACAAAGCCCTATCCCTTAGTGAATGATGACATAGAAGTTACATCATGGAGCCCAGCTTTTAGATAGCCTTCTACTTCCTGTCTACCCAACATATCCCCAAATCACAGGCAGCTGGCAATTAGGTAAGGTAGGAAGACATATAAGAGCTGGAATTCCAAGTGAGGGTCCAGTGACCCTCTCCTACCCCTTCTACTATGGAGTATTAACATCTCCATCACCTTAAAAAGTATCTACTTTATTCTTAGTTACGTCTATGTGTGTATCTGTGGGTGGGTGGGTGGGTGCACATTTGTTCAGGCACCCACAGAAGGAACCATGAGATTCCCTGGAGTTGGAATTAAAGGTGGTTGTGAAATACCCTACATGGGTTCTGGGAAATCAACTCAGGTCTTCTGCAAGAACTGTGTGCACTTTTAACCAATGACTCTCTCTCCACCCCATGCTCCATTACACTCACACGTACATAGCGATCACTGTGGTTACCAGCCTATGGTTGTATCTATTCCAAGATGGCAACTGGATATAATCATGTCGTGTCTGGAGGTGCTGCCCATGCCCTGGACTACTAGCTGCTCAACCCTACCTGCCCTTGGGGGTTGGAGGTGAGGTGGCATGGAGTAAACGATACAGACTCCTGGAGTAGGTGAGAAACGCCCCAACAAGCTCATCTGAACGCTGTTGCAAGCTCCTTTAACACCCTCCGCCCGTGCCCCATTGGTTCCAAGAAAGCATCTCTTCTAAACAGCAGTTCCTGATTGGCTGGCAGCATCTGCACCAACAATTCTTGGTCTCTCAGATAGTCCTCAATTAGGTCGTCGTTCCTGCTACTTGGAAGAAAAACCAAATCCATGCTAAACAGCCTTTTAGTAACTTAGTAGCTCAGTCTCTCTCTCTCTCTCTCTCTCTCTCTCTCTCTCTCTCTCTCTGTGTGTGTTCAACTGTATGTTTGTGTGAAGAGGCCAGACGTTGATGCTGAGTGTCTTCCTCTACTGCACACTCATCTTATTTGTTGAGCTTGGGTTACTCACTGAACCTGGAGCTCACTGATTGGCTGGACTACTTGTCCACCAAGCACGGAAAACCAACCTCTCTGCCCCCAGTGCTGGGATTAAAGGTACATATTGCCATGCTTTGTCTTTATGTGAGTCCTGGGGTCTCCATGTTTCCACAGTAGGCACTTTACCAACTTTACCCCCTGAGCCATCTGCCCAGCGCCAGTAGCTATTTGAGCTGAGACACGGTTAATTGCTAATAATTTTGCGATGATAAATATTTTTTAGTAAATGATGCATGAAGGTAATATTTTGTTGAAAGGGATATATTTTGTATAAAAATATCTAATTTAGAGCTTGCTAATAATAACCAATTGAATATAAATGTTACACAAATGCATACAATAAATTTTGTATAGCATACAAGTATAGGGAGCTAGTGAATCCCTGAGTGAGTGTACATTGTTGTATGGACACAGCCGTGTCAAAGACCCCAGTACCTCATCCCCATAGACATGGCAAAACCTTCGCAAGGTGAGTCTCAGAGGGACAGCGTTGCTTTCTGCTAGTCTGCTAGTGACCAGGGATAATGTGTGCAGAAAGCATCCATCACAATTTTCTCCCTCCAGATGTTCACAGCCTGAAGACTGGTCCTCTACAGAGGCTGTTCCTACTGACATCAGCTACATGCACATCTTTGTTTAGTTGTATATAATAACTCTGCATCCATGTTCAGCTGTGTGCGACAACCCAGCCACCCCACTGAACTGTACATAATAAACATGCTAAACCTCCTGGATGTGCAGCTTGCCCTTTAAGAGCCCCACCCAGGTTGTCTGTGTCAGTGTGTCTTTCCTTTCTCCATTCCTCAGTTAGATCAGTCCCTGGACTCATGCAAGATGAAATGCACAGGCATTTATAACAATAGGTGATATTCAAATGGAAAGAATAAGATATCTGCATAGCATCTACTTTAATCTGCTTTTGATGTAGATATGTCACAGATTGGGTTTTCTATGGCAAAATCTTGTAAGTACTAAAGCTTTCAGGTCCATAGTCCTATTTACTATCTTATTTTCTTTCTGTTGCCATGATACAACATTCTGACCTAAGGCAATGTGGAGAAGAAAGAATTTACTTTACTCCCTAGTCACAATTCATCACGGAAGGAAGTCAAGGCTAGAACGCAAGGCAGATATTTCAAGCAGAAACCATGGAGGAGTACTGCCTGCTGGATCCTTCTCTAGCTCATTTAACTAGTTTCTTTTATACCCATGCCCAACTGTCCATGGTTGGTGCTGTCTGCTGTGGACTGAGCCCTCCTACATCAATCACAGATCACAACAATCCCTCACAGACATGACCACAGGCCAACGAATCTAGGCAGTTCCCCTAGTTAAGGCTCCCTCTTTTCAAGAGACTCTATGTTGTGTCAAGTTTCTAATAAAAGAAAATAACCAAGACAGTTTCTCTATGTAGTTACTTTGTACTTAGGTGAGGGGAAATACTAGATAAAAGTAGCGGAAAGAAGGAAGTCAGGCTTCATTTTGCTTCATAATTTAAGGGTATGGACCATCATGACTGATGCATTTATAAAAAGATAAAGAGATATAAGATGTGTTCTATGAGGGTGTGGTGAGGTGTGGGGGAAGGGGTGTCTCAGCCGGCCCATGTTGAGGCATCCCCTTCCCCTAAGGGACCAGCCACACAAAGGTATAGTATAGAATAGAGTTTATTTAGGGCATGGGGAGGGGAGTTAAGAGGGTAGCAGAGGCAGAGAAAGGCACAGAGAGGGAGAGAGTAGAGAAGTAGAGGCCGGCCGTGACCACATGGAGAGAGGGGGAAGGGAATGGGAAAGGGAGGGGAGAAGGGAAGAGCCCAAGAGGGCAAGAGGGAAGCAAGAGAACAAGGAGGGGCAAGCAACCCCTTTTATAGTGGGTCAGGCCTACCTGGTTGTTGCCAGGTAACTGTGGGGTTGAGTTTAGACAGAATGCTAACATTGACAGGCAGGTCATGGTGGCAGGCATGTGGGACAGCTGGTCACGTGTGACAGCTGGTCATATCGCTCCCACAGTCAGGAGGTAGAGAGAACAGGAGTCAGGATGCTCAGCTAGTTTTCTCTCTTCTGTGGAATGATGCTGCTCACATTTAAGGAGGGCCTTGTCCCTTAATAAGCCTTGATCTATACACCCTCTCACAGCCATTTGTCTTTGGGTTTTACTGCTGTGAGCAGACACCATGACCAAGGCTACTCTTACAAGGTCAGCATTTAGTTGGGGCTGGCTTACAGTTCAGAGGTTCAGTCCATTATCATCAAGGCAGGAGCATGGAAGCATCCAGGCAGGCATGGTGCAGGAGGAGCTGAGAGGTCTACATCTTTATCTGAAGGCTGCTAGTGGAAGACTGACTTCTAGGCAGCTAGGATAAAGGTCTTGTAGTCCATGCCCACAGTGACACACCTCCAAATAGTGTCACTCCCTGGGCCAAGCATATTCAAACCATGACACATACCTAGCAGTTTGTCTCCTAGGTGATTTTAGTTTGCGTCAAGTTGACAATCAGTATTAATGACCATGTTGTACATAAGGACTGCTACAACAGAAAACACTACTACTGAAAATTGGTTACACCTTGCAAATGCTGAAAGGGCAATGATTTTATTTGGTAAAATGCTGTCATCTCCAACCCTCAAATTCTAGCATACAAAGTCATGCAAGAGACTTACAACCATGGCTCACTGTTGAGTATCAAACTTAAAATGACTGTGTTCTTTGCTTGATCAGAGTACTTGGGGATGCATCCAAAATGTTACCTTGGTTCTTAGAAGGCATATGTTTTATGTGTTCTTTCATAAATCTTAATAGATTTCATGAGTGTTGAGTCACATCCGACATAACGACTATGTTAGAATTGTCTTTTTAAATTACCATATAGTCAAAGGTACAACTGAAAAATCCCCTGATTATTTTATCCCCAAAGGGAGGGAAAATGTGATTTTTATATCTTACGACACTTGATTTCTGATAATGTAGGAGAACCCAATGAGATTTTCTACGAGATGCAACAGAGGCAAATATCGATGTGTATTTTACGATATTCTGTCACAATCACGCCTCTTAGGTGAAACTGAATGGGACGTCCAGTTGTGTACAGCGCTGCCTCTTGACTCCTGTGCTGACTCAGTTTGTTTTGTATATTATCTTTTTATAGCACCATCCAGAAAAAGCTTCTCTTGTGGGGTTAATGGTTGGAAGAACTAGTTCTAAATTGTGTGAAGGCACATCTGTGAACTTTACGTCTTCCTAAAACAACTATGGTTAAACGATTCAAGGACCACATTCTACCAAACCCTTGAAGAAGAGCCACCATAAATTCTCATCAGGTGCTCATAAAATAGAAAGAGGGAGGCTGGGAAGACGGCTCAGTTGGTCAAGTTCATGCTGTACAAGCATGGCGACCAGAGATTGGTCCTATTTACTCATGTTAGAAAGCCAGGGGTGTGTCATGTGTCTTCGAGTCTAGCACTGGAGTGGGAGAGTCCGGATCTGCAAGAGCTAAGAAGCTAGCTCAGCTTAGTCGCCCACATTGGTTCAAACTTTGAGAATATGACCTTGAGTAGTTTACTTTAGGCACAAATAAGCACAATACCATTTGGACAAAAGTTTCCTGGTGATAATTAACTCAATCTTATGAGCACAACAAAGCTTATGGTACGATGACCTTGAAACTCTTTGTAATATACCAGTGACATCAGCTATAAAAACAGGTTCTATAGACTAACCGAGAAAACAGGCTGAAGATAAGTTCATGCTAAGCGTCTGGGGAAAGAACCGGTGTAACTTGGACACACAGCTGACGCAAAGATCATCAGTCTATTCACTGCATCCACTCTGGAAAGAAGACAGGTTACACGCCTCTGTCTTCGAAGAGACAACCATGTGTATTTAACATTCCTGGTTGCCCGAGTGCTTACCTGTGAGAACAAGCACCCACATGCCGCCTACACCAGAGAAGTGGAGTTGGGATGATTCCTGGGGTTTTCTGTCCACCTAGTCTACCTGGCAGATGAAGTGGAGCAAGGAACCCAGGGTCAACCTATCGTCTCTCCTTGCACATGAATATATGTGTATGCACCCCCACATGCACATACAAACACAAACTCAAGTGCTTACACAAACAGAAAGGAAGCAATACTACCATTCTATGAAGTCAGCATCACCTTACCACCAAAATTGGATGATACAACAACAACAACAGCAATAACTGCAATTATAGACTCTTCGTGAATACATATGCAAACATTTTTAAACTTCTGTCAAACAGATTTGAGGAACATATTAAGATCAAACAGCATGTTCAAATTGACTTCATCTCAAGCATGCAAGTTTGTTTAGCATACACAAGTGTTTTATGGTTTCACTGCTGTGAACAGACACCATGACCATGGCAACTCTTCACTTGATCTTAGTCAAAAGGCCGAGAAGTGATCCAAGGCAACTCTTATAAGGACAACATTTAACTGGGGTTGGCCTACAGGTCCAGAGGTTCAGTCCATAATCATCAAGGCGGGAGCGTGGCAGTATTCAGGCAGGCATGGTGCAGGAGGAGCTGAGAGTTCTACATCTTGTTCCAAAGGCAAACAGGAGAAGACTGGCTCCCAGGGAGCTAGGATGAGGGTCTTAAAACCCACGCCCACAATGACACACTTTCTGTAACAAGGCCACACCTATTCCAACAAGACCACACCTCCTAATAGTGCTATTCTCTGGCCCAGGTATATTCAAGCCATCACAACAAGTGTCACTCAGCATATAAATAGACTTAAGGACAGAAATCATATGATCATCTCAATCAGGGAAGATAAACTTTCAACAAAGTTTAGCATCCATTTGTGAGAAAAACCTCATAGGAACTAGGGAAAAAGAGACTTTACCTCCATATAGTAAGGGTATATAAAACATACCTAACAATTGAGAAAATGCTCCACAGATCTGTAACAAAATTGGGTACTTAGTCTATGTTATTTGATATATTATCCAAAGTCTTAGCAAGAGCAATAAGACAAGAGCAAGAAGTAAAGGGGAGACAAATAGGAAGAGAAGTAAAATTTCCCCTACCCATAGACAATTTGATCCTATTCATAAAAGACAATACAGAGTCCACTCCAACCTCTGAGAACAGATCACTGTATTCAGTAAAGTTGCAGGAAATAAAAATCAGTAGTTTTCTTATATGCCAATAAGTGACTTGCTGAGACAGAAATCTCTAGAAAAGAAATACATTTGACAATATTTTTTTAAGAAAAGAAAGAGAGAAAATATCTAGAAATAAGCCTAGCCAAGAAGTTGGAAGTGGTATACAATGTCATATTTAAGACATTTAAGAAAGACACTGAGGGGTACTAAACAATAGACTCCATGCTCACAGACTGACTGAATCAAGATGGAAAATGACTATATTACCAAAAGCAACCTACCTATGCAATGCAATCTACCTATGCAATGTAACCCCCATCAAACTCCAATGACTGTCTTTTGGAAATAGAGAAAATGATCCAAAAACTCATATGGAAGCAGAAAAGGTCCTAAATAGCCAAGACAATCATAAGCTGAAAAAAATGCTGGAGGTATCATAATACCCATTCTTAGAATGCAATACTATAGCAACAACAAAAAGCACATTTCTGCCACAAAATGGAAACAAAGCCAAGAGAGTATCAGAGAGACCCAGAAATAAATCCACACAGTCACTACAACTTAAGTTTGGACAAAGTTGTGGAAAATAGACATAAATTTGAGAAACAACAAACTCTTTAACAAAGGCTACTGGGAAAATTGGATTTCTGCATTTAGAGAGCTGAAACTACATCCATATATCTAACCCTGATCAAAAAAAAAAAATTCAGAATGTATCAAAGTACCCTAATGTAAAACCCAAAACCTGGAAGCTGTGAAAGGAAAAACCTAAAAGCCTTAAAGATATACATACCAGCAAAAGATTTTGAATGCACACCATTCATATAGCAAATAATTTCAAGAGTTGACTAAGAGGAGTATGTGAAGTTAAGCTTTGGCAAAGTAAAAGAAACAATTAGTCAAGGGAAGAGACAGCCACTGGAAAAACCATTGTTGCCAACTACACATCAGACAGATGGTTAATGATTCTGATATATTAAGGGCCAACTCCTCTAAAGCATGCAATCGATAAATGGGTCAATAACAGTTCTTAAACAAATACAAACGACTAGTAAATACTTTAAAAGGTATCCAACATCTTTATCAATCAAGGGCATGCAAATGAAAACTGCTTTGAGATTCCACTTCACTCCAGTCAGAATGGTTGCCATTAAAACAAAGAATCAGAAAGAGAATGTCAACAAATTCTGGTAAGGATGTAGGGGAAGAGGAACATTTAGTCACTGCTGGTCAGAAGTTAAACTTGAGCATGCCCTGTGGAAGTCAGTATGGGAGCTCTCAAAACCTGAAAATAGACAGAGCTATATCATTTTGGGGTATATACCTAAAGAATTCTGAGTCGAGATACCCCAGAGATATGTGTTCATTCATCTTTCTTGCTGCACTGCTCACAATAGCCAGGAAACAGAGCCTGCCCTTCAGTAGATAGACGAATAAAGAAATTTGGTACATATACACTGGGGAATTTTGTGCAGGCATAAAGAAAGGTGAAATAATGAGATTTACAGGTAACTGGTGAAGTCATTCTGCTAAACAAACAAACAAGCAAAAAAGGCCGGCTCCAAAATTCAAATACTGTTCATTTTTGCTCATGCGTAAAACCTAGACTTGAAACTGTATACTGGCATTGAAGGTGATGCTAGAGGATGGAAAGACCCCATGTTCATAGAATAGCATAATCAATATGGTAAGAAAATGTCTGTATTACCATAAGCAATCTGCTTATGCAATGCAATCCCTGTCAGACCCTTTTCCTGCCTTTACTACCACAGACGGTTTGGGACGGATGGCCCGACCTGGTCTGTGGACACTTCCAGACCTAGGCTTAGTTCTTGTAACAATTTGAATAGGAAGTATTCAAAAGTACACACACACACGCACACACATATGTACACACACACGCACATACATGCACGCACACATGTACACACACATGCACGCACACACGCACAATGCACATGCACACATGCCCATATGCACACACACACATGCACACACATGTGCACATAGGCACATATACATGCACACACATGCACACAGGAACATACACATGCACACACACATATATATATACACACATATACACACATGCACATGCATAAACGCACACACATACACACATATACACACACATGCTCATAAGCATACATGCACACACATGCACACACATGCACACACATGCATACACACATGCACATACACATGCACACACATGCACATATGCATGCATACACACATGCACATATGCATGCACACTCACACATGCATATGCACACATGCCCACATGCACACACACATGCTCATACAGGCACATGCACATGCATACACATGCACACACATATATACACACATATACACACACTTGCTCACAAGCATACATGCACTCACATGCACACATACACACAAATGCACACAAACATGCACACATGCATATACATATATACACACATGCACACAAGCACACATACACACATGCATGTATACACATATATACACACATGTACATACACACACATGCACATATGCACACACACATACACACACATGCACATATGCACACACATATACACACATGCACACGCATATATACACACATATACACACATGCACATAAGCACACATGCACATACACACACACACACACTATGCAGCATGATTATGCATCTGTCTGTATCTTTATCTCCATCACCCAAATATAATTTACCCATAGGGTCAGGGGAATCTTTTCGGAGATGAGTTTGAGTAACATACTACTGATAAATATTTTCTGCTTTCTTTTTACTTTTGTTAGTTTTCCTGAAGAACATTGCTAATAAAAGGAAAACAAAAACAGATGAAAAGAATGGTGGGCACTTTGAGAGTGTAATAAAAAGCAGATACTCTAGTGGTTCGGAGGCGTTACTATCTTATTTTTGATGCTAACTGTGTGAATACAGTGGGGAGAGATTAGGATGTTGCCTCTGTGTAATGGCTGATAAATATTAGCTGTAATAATTAGAGCAGGCTTCTTCAAGGCCGCCGTCTTAGCATTCTGCACTTACACAGTGTACTTATTTTTGCTGGTTCAAGTCCCTGGCGTTTAAGCACACAATAAAACAGAAAATTAGTCTGTAAGTGTAGCCTTTACAATAACTATGGGTATATGTTGCTGCTTGGTTTAAGTAACTGCATAACGTTTTTCAAAAATTACTTCATTTATTTGATAAACTGAAACTGCTATAGAGCTTCATTCCACCCTACAAAATACACGATATGCATTTATAAATATGTACTTAGGAAGCTTTTAAAATCAGAAAGTGCCAGAGTTACACTTTGGACTCCCTCACCTACACTCTAAAGCATTTTTCTGTCATATTTTTCTAGCACTGAAGTCACTGAATGATTCATCTTGACATCTAAACCTGGACTCTGTATGAAAACAGAGTAGTAAACTGACTTTTAGATGCTTCCAGGATTAAAGGAATTTTCATTACTGTCTTACGTTTGCTAATACTTAAAAACCCTAATGCACGGCTGAACGGTTTCTCCCACAATTTCAACAGCACTGTATTACGCATTGCTATTGACTTCTCAGGCCATTTAATCATTCACAGGACTCACAAAAATCTGGATTTTGAGAACAAAGGTGGCATTTTGTTACAGTTCTTTTTTCTTCCTTTCATGTGTATGTGTGAGGTACGCATGTGTGCTCACAAGGGTGTGGGTGTAGGTGTGCAGAGCCACAGGGGATGCTGGAAATCTTCCTCAGTTCCTCGTCTACCTTACTCTCTCAAGGCAAAGTCTCTTGATCAGACTAAGTCTCACTAGCCATTCTGTTCCAGGGATTCCTTTCCTCCATTTGTCAAGGCTGGGGTTATAGGAGGGTCACCATGCCCACCTGGCACTTACATAGGTCCTGGGTACCCAAATTCTAGCTTACCTGCTGAGCCATCCACCCAGATCCTTAAAAGAGTTTCTGATGATAGCCTTACGAATTGGTTGCTCCCCCATTACTTATAAATTGTATTCACATCAGTTCATACAATTCAATCTATATTAATTTTACTACAAAATACAGAATATTCTCAGTCTAAGAAGCTTCACTTTTTAATCATATATATATATATACATACATATATATAGTGCATATGGACACAGATTGGGTGCACAAAGTTGGGTGGAATTAAAACAAACTCTGAAAAAATATTTTAAGAACAAGAAATCACGTGGTGTTATAAAACACACACCCATAAAATAACCATCAAGAGTTCTTGACACTTACAATTTGGTTATATTTATCTCTAATATGGAAAATGAAATAACTAGGATAACTCAGAGTCTTTGTATACTCAATTCTGTTTTCTTTCCCACCTATAAAGTTAATGCATCTCCTTCCAGCTCCTATTTAAAGTTTATTTTTTGAATATATAAACACATATCCAGATAAAATTAATAGTATTACTGCCACCAGACTGAACCCCCAAATTTCTGATAGCATCTCATCCTGGAAGTTTTTCTGATTATTTGCAAAAAGTTAAAGGACATGTGCTGATAACCACATGCCCATAGCTGTCATCCTCCAGTGATCAAGTTATCACATATTCCATTTGTAGGATGAAAAGGGGGATGGGGTGTCAGACTGGCTTGATCCGGTCTAGATACCATGTCCACATTGTAGACAGTCTTATTCTCATTATAATATCATTAAGAGCGTAAAAAGACACATACCTACAACAGCGTTGTTTCCATAACAGAACATGTTCCATATCTGAACATGCCCAGAGCATGGAAGAAGAGAACTCACATCCAGATCCCTGGAAAAATCTTCTCCTTCCCAATACGAGCTTGATGTCAGAACACATATTGTGTGCTTCCTTATAACACACACACATACACACGCATGTGCACATGTACACACACACACGCACACATGCCCATATGCACACACACCTGCATACACATGCACACACACGTGCACACAGGCAGACACAGATGCACACACATGTGCATGTTGGCCTTTAGAGAAGCCTTTAAAGCCTGATATATATATATATATATATATATACACACACACACACACATATATACACATATGCATATATGTATATATTATATTTATATATTATACATACACACATATATCTTATATATAATATATACATAGCATATGTGTGATTATGTATATAGTTCTAGTGTATTATTTTAATCTGCTATATAATATTTTATCATTTAAACATATTAAATATATTAAACGTATTAAATGATAATACATTTTATCATTTAAACATATTAAAATGTATTTATTTATTTACTCTTCTTCTGATGGACACTTCTGTTTTTGGCTAGTATTTTGCTCCTACAAACAATACCGAAGCTAGCAATCTGCCTGTCTCTTACAATGTGGGAGTTTCTCTAGTTTGTATCTAGAAGTTGAAATACTGAATTACGCAATACGTGCTTGATTTAATTTCTTACTGATTAACTTTAAGTCAACAATTGTTCAGTCTGAAAATTTTATTCATTAGGATATTTTTAAAATTGGTTAAAATTATCTTGTGGTTTCCAAACTTCCATAAAATGTAACTCAATATAACTTATTATTCAGCTTAAACCCTAAGGTAAATTATTAGTTCTGCTTTTTTTTCCTCATGGTTATACTAATACTGTGTCTTGTTTTCTTTTCGGTTTCTGTGAAGAGACATCATTACCTAGGCAACTTATAGAAGAAAGCATTTAACTTGGGGATTGCTTACGGTTTCAGAGGGTTAGAGCCCATGACCATCATGGATGGGATCATGGCAACAGACGTGGTGCTGGAGCAGCAGCTGAGAGTTTACAAACTGAGACAACCATCCACGAGGTTGAAAACTGCTGATGGGTGGGCTTTTGAAATCTCAAAGACAACTGCTAGTGACACACCTCCTTCAATAAGACCACACCTCATCCTCTCCGAAGAGTTCTATCAACTGGGGACTAAGCAATCCGATATATGACTTTGAATAAGAATGGGGGCCATATTTATTCAAACTATTACATTCAACTCTCTGGCCTCCATAAGCTTATGGCCATAACATAATTCAGAAATCCATTCTGTCTAACTTCAAAAGTTCCCATGGTCGGTCACAGTCTCAACACAATTTTAAGTCTGAAGTTCAAGTCTCTTCTGAGTCTCGAGGCAATCTTAACTATAACCGTCTATAAAGCCAAAAAGCAAGCTATGTACTTTCACCATATAATGGCACAAAATATACATTACAGTTCCCAAAAGGAAGAATAGAGACACAATGAGGAAATACTGGACCAAAAAAGACCAAAGCCCAGCAGAGCTTCAAAGGACTTAGATGACTCCACCTTCCAGTTTTGTTGACTGCATTATACTTCTCCCTCATGAGCTGGTTCAGCTCCCTGTGTGCAGTACTCCCTGTGTGCAGTGCTCCCTGTGTGCAGTGCTCCCTGTGTGCAGTACTCCCTGTGTGCAGTGCTCCCTGTGTGCAGTGCTCCCTGTGTGCAGTTCTCCCTGTTCAGTGCTCCCTGTGTGCAGTGCTCCCTGTGTGCAGTGCTCCCTGTGTGCAGTGCTCCCTGTGTGCAGTGCTCCCTGTGTGCAGTGCTCCCTGTCAGACATCCCACAGCTCAGGTATCTTCAACATCTTTGGGTCTCCAATACAATTCAGGCTTTACTTTCACAGCTTCATGCAATGGTTTATCTGAGTCTCTATACAGAGACTCCCCTGTTACATACCTGGCCTCACTGGCTTTCCTTAACCATAGAGGAAAATTTCACAACCCCTCCCTTTACTACTTCCTGACTCTAAAGCAGTCGTTCTCAACCTGTGGGTCACAACCCCTTTATGGGTTGAACGACCCTTCCATAGGGGTCACATATATATCCTGCACATCAGATATTTACAGTATTATTCATAACAGAAGCAAAATTATAGGTATGAAGCATCTATGAAATAATTGTATGGTTGGCAGTCACCACAATACAAGGAACTGAATTAAAAGGTCAGAGCTTTAGGAAAGTTGCAAATCATCATTCCAAAACCAGAAGCATGTTGCTGATGCTGCCTAATTCAGATGCCTGCTTGGGACGGAGTCTTGCCCCCTCCTTGAATAACATTTGCATAAGCTTTGACTTGTTGATGCTCTTGTTGATGCTAAGGAACAGATAATTCCTTAGGCCTTTTCTTTTCACAGATTGTGGGATTAACTAGAGGGGGTCTCACCATAAGGGCATCACTCAAGCCAAGGCTTCAACATTAAATTTCCCAATGTTCTTGTCCCCTTAAACTGCATATTTTTAAATTCCTTTTGCCCTGCTTGCTCTTTCTTATTGTAGATCTAAATAAGAATGATCACTAATAACTACACATCAGAGTCAACATTAGACTGTATTGAAATAGCCTCTGTAAAGAAATTAGTGCCAAATTCTTCAATTTACCTTCAGGCAGATTCTTAGGACAAGAACAAGAAGTAGTCACATTCTTTGCCAAATCACAAGAATGATTTCTAACCCAGTTTCTAATATTGCTTTCCTCTGAAACCTCTTCTGGAGGACCTCCATTGTTTTCAGAACTATTTTCCAAGCTCCTACTAGGATGGCTCATTAAGCCTCACTGTCAGGATTCAACCCTTCTCTAGTCCAAAGTTCCAGCGTTTCCTACATATCTCAAAAACAAAATAAAACTAAACAAAAACCAAAAGAAATCAACAAACAAAAATACTAGCATGGTGAGACCTGTCATAGTAACACCCCACTCCTAGTACCAACCTCTGTCTTAGTTACTTTTCTAGTAATGTGAAGAGACACCATGACCATGGCCACTTATAGAAGAAAGCATTTAATCTGAGTCTTGCTTACAGTTTCAGAAGGCAAGTAGAGTCCATGATCACCATGGTGGGAAGCTTGGCAGCAGACAGACAGGCATGATCCTAGAGCAGTAGCCAGGAGAGTACATATTGAGACAACAACCATGAGGCAGAGAATTAACTGGAAATTGTGTGGGCTTTTCAAACTTCAAATCTACCTCCTAGTGACACACCTCCTCTCACAAGGCCACACCTCTTAATCCTTCCCAAAGAGTTCTATCATCCGCCAACATCCCTTCCACAAGGCCACACCTCTTAACCCTTCCCAAAGAGTTCTATCATCTGCCAACATCCCTTCCACAAGGCCACACCTCTTAATCCTTCCCAAAGAGTTCTATCATCTGCCAACATCCCTTCCACAAGGCCACACCTCTTAATCCTTCCCAAAGAGTTCTATCAACTGCCAAACAAGCATCCAAATCTATGAGCATATGGGAGAATTCTTATTTAAACCCCTACATACTAACATGCTATATCTACATTAAGGCTACTGATATGAACTGATATGTTCTCTGCCTTGAGTGTCACTGTTACCTTAGAGCTTCTCTTCCTTACTATTTTTGGCATCTTTTTGATTTCGCTGATCTTTTTTTCTGAAGCTGAATGGAGAAAGAGAGGGAAAAATGTCCCACTGCTCTGTATAAGTCCTTTTGCTTTCTTCGCCTAAACCAGTGATCCTCACATGGCTAACATACCCATTTTCATCTCTCTCACAAGAGGAGGCAAAGGGGCTTAGAGAGGTAGGTGTTCAATGAACGTTTGCAGCACAGAAAAACTCAAGTCCCTTAAATGACGTGTAGTAATAAGAGCAAAGTCGGTGGCAACTCAGCATTTATTGATTTTTTTCCCATATATGATCGCATAGTTTAAGAAGTAAAACTATGTCAAACCATAATGTTTCTAAGGAGTAATAACATGCAGATCTTTAAGGATTCACCCAAGCTTACAAGTTATATTTTTTCATATTAGAAAACAACTGCAAAATTAAAACTGCCTTTAATTACTATAGACCTTCATGCCTGGTAATTAGGAAATCTATTTGCTGACTTAAAAAAAAAGATGGATAACAAAGAAAATCAGAAATTATAAAACAGTGAATGAAAGCAAACATATTTATCAACTCACCCCTATTTGATCACCTTTCTTTTAGTGATTCAACCCTGACTGCAGTCAAACTGGAGTGTTTGATCTCTGCTGGAGAAATATTTTGCTGCTACAACATTAATGCTTTTCTTAGATTAGCAGCCAAGAAAAAGCAGTTCCATGGAGTAAAAGATAAAATGGGCCCTTGCCCCCCAAACCTCTGGCAGTGAGGAAAACCAGTGGCCCTGGGATTATGAGAGCAGGAGAGCTGGCCCTGCCCCTCACCTGCTGCTGCACTCGGGAGAGCAAGCCCTGCACCTCACCTTGGCAACATAGTAGAGCTGGCTCTGATGGTGAAGGCATGGATGAGCTAGTCCTGAAAGTGGGAGAGTTGTCCCAGCCCTTCAAGGTTGCAGCACTTGAAAGAGTAGGCCCCACGCCTTGACAGGGCAGCACAATGGAGCTGGCTCCAGAGGCTTGGGTGCTGGTGATTTGGTCCTGAGGGCATGAAAGTTGGAGGGATGACCCTGCCTCCTGCCCATGTCAGCATTGGGTGATGTAGCCCGAGCAGTGCTAGAGAGTTCCCCTTGGTGGTGTGGATGCAGGAGAACCAACAGGCTGATCAGCTCAGCTACCACCCAGACCCAGATCCAGTGCTTTGAGTTGGCCCACCCCAACATCTACATCATCTGTGAAATGTTGGAATGAATGAAAGGGACAGTCCTGCTGATCCAAAGCTACAGGATCTCCATGAGAACAGGATAACCGGGAGGATCCTGTAAGGATCCAATATTGATGGTGTGACAGAAGCCAGCTACCAGGAACCAGACCAATGAACATTTGCAAGTAAAGCTGTATGAACAGAGGGGTATACTGTGGGATATACTGTGACACACTACAGCTTCCATGGTGAGATGCTTTGCTTTTGTTTATTTATTTATTTATTTTTGTTTGCTTGTGTAATTTTTATTTTCTTTGGGGGAGGGAGGTTGCAAGGGTGGAAGGCTGATAAAAGGGGATGAGGAGACATGTAGCGCTCAGTAAGGACTGTTTATTTTTGCCCCAAGTGGCATCAGGAGTAATACCTCAGGTGACACACTGAAGGGAATGGGTATCACATAACAACCTTCTGAATGATTTTCTCCGAAGTTAAACTTTCTGTTTTGGAGGGAAACTCCTTAATGCATAGAATGTAAAGAAAAAGTGAAAGAGCAGAATATTTTAGAACAGGAAGTTTATAAGGAGATCAAACAGCAGGATGCTCTAAGGCGATGGATCTTAACCTGTGGGTCGTGGCCTCTTTGGGAGTTGATCAACCCTTTCACAGGAGTCGCCTAAGACCATTGGAAAACACAGACGTTTACATTTACTATTCATAACAGAATAATTACAGTTATGGAGTAGCAAAATAAATAATCTTATGGTGGTGGTGGGGGGGGTCACCACAATATGAAGAACTGTATTAAGGAGTTGCAGTGTTAGGAAGATTGAGAGCCACTTGTCTAAGGGAAGGTGAACCACTCCATCCTGTAAACAAGCTTCTTAAAACAAAAAGTAAAACAGATTAGGTAATCCTGGAACTCTAAACAGCTTCAGAAAGTCCCAGAGAATGGGCAGATTCACTGGGTCTATCCATCCCCAAGAGTATCCAAGAGTCCTTCTCAGACAAGACAAACTGCAAAGATGATACACTGATTTACTTGGAAGAAGCGTAAGGCAACCAAACCCCTGGAAAGGAGCAGAGACCAGCCGAACAGCCTAAATAGCTGAGCTGCCTGGATACCATCCAGGCCTGTTGAGCTGCCTGCAGGCTATGCACTGTGCTCTAGGCATCTAGATTTTGTGACTTATCGCCAAGGTGGGGCTGGCTTTTGGTGAAGCAGCTGTCTTTGAGTCATTTCTACTCCTGTAAGTTACCTCTCACCCATATTCCTGTAAATAGCTCTGGTAAAACTCACTAAGTTGAACTTTGGCAGTATCTATACTTTGGTCTCTCTTCAGTTCTTTAAATGGGGTGAGGGTCACATAACACCTCCACATGAGCATGTGTGCATATGAATAAAAAACAATTAATAATGATAATAATAACCAAAAAAGCAATTAGAAAAAAAAAAAAAGAAAATACCCAAGCTCTTCTAAGAATTGAAAAGATTTGTTCTTCAGTTCTATTATTTATTGTTGCCATTGGATTTTTGAGAGGTTACAGAGACATATTCTAGTTGTCTTAAAGGAAGCTTAAAGAGCATCTGACTCAATGTTATTCAGTCATATTTATAATAAAATACTCATACATAAATATCCATACCATAAAATATCCAAACATGCCATCTTACTACAGCATTCTACAGTTCTGCAGACAACTTCCAAATGCAACTCAGCATAGATTAGGTTTAGTCCAACAGTCATTTAAAAGGTACATAAAATATTTCAGAGATCAGTTGTCAGGGTTATGATTAAGAATAGAATAAATTATTGCTATGAATTTAGCAGGATGGCCAGATCTAAAAATTGTAAATTTCATCCACTGCTAAGAGTCCTTTCAGGTGTGAGCTAGACAGTGGCAGGCGTGATCTGCTCCCCCAGAACTCTTAACTCATATCACAGTCCCCTGCCCATCTTGTAATTTCATTTACAATTTTTAGGGTTTAAGAGTTTGGATTGTAGAATCAAAATATCCAGCCATGGGCAAATTAGTTTCTGTATTAGAGAGCTGTTGGGAAGAGTAAGTGAGAACATATAAATAAAATGTTCAATTAGTGCTTGGACACAATTCCAAATTGAGTGGTGGTTATAGAACATGATTAAAATGGTAAATACAAAGTTTTGAAAATGCACAGGAGTCTATGAAGTCACAGACAACAGGGTATTTAAAGGTCTTAACCAGTCCACATGTTGGACCAGTGCAGGGTAAAAACTTGGTGCTTTGGTCAAAATAGTCCTACAAATTAAACATTAATAGGTTGGTTATTAAACTGTATATATGATGTGACTAACTCAGTCATACTCAGGGACTTTTGTGGAATTTATAAAATGATTATCACTCTGCCAGAGAGCAGTTTGTCCCAGCTTGTCCTATCAGCTAGCACACAGATGGGATGAACACACAGAGTAGGATGGGACACTTCTCCCATTTTGAACAGGCCATCTTTGGAGAATATGACAAATGAGTTGTGTCTTGAAAGACCAATAAGATTTACCACAAAGGAGAAAAGGTAGAAAGATATAAGTTCAGAGCCTAAGAAACATCATGGTATATGAAAGGAAAACAGAAAGTCTGCAGAGGCAGAGGAGAAAATTCAGATTATGGAATGAGGAAAAGTTGGGTGAAGGGAAGGGAAGGGAGAAGGATTATTGAGGTCTAGTGTCATGTCAAGTAGCCTGGGGTCTAAACTGATGACTCCTGGGCCCATTGTTGGATTCTCAGCAGGGTCCCCTGCATGATGCCTTGAGGTGACTGACCTGATCCAGTCTGTCAGACCCAACCTGACTGGTGTCCATTGGTAATACCAAATGAGGTATTGTTCCCAGATGGGAGCAGTTTCGTCCAAGATGGTATCAGATGCGCTGGGGCTGCAATGGCAACTCAAGATAAGACTATCTAAGCCGTCATCTTCAGGCAGAGGAGCCTCAGTTAAGCTTTCTGCTCTGACTCATACACTCTGCTGGGAAAGACCAAAGACAGTGAGAGCAGATGTGCTTTGTCACAGCCCATGTCCTTGGGGCTCCGGACAGGGAAGGAGGATTGCTAACCTCAGAAGGAAAAGAGAAGAAAAAAAATAGAGAAGAAATGTCAGCCCTATTGGAAGCAAGCTAGTTGCCTAAGAGGGAAGTCAAGAGCAAAGGACACCCAAGAGGGGATTCCCCAGAAGCCAGAGGCAACAGAGTGGCAGATGTGGCCACCCAGGAAGTGGTCCTAGGGCTTCGTAGCCTGGCTGGAGCCAAACTTCCTAGACCTGTCCTGACCACCAGGAATGCACTCTGGAGTGAGACTGGGGGTGGGGAGGGGAAGTAAGAACTGACCAAACAGAGTGAATAGAGATGCCGGATGCTACGGATCTGGGAAGGCAACAGGTTAAGGATCTCTGCCAAGCCATCCGTACAGGAGTCACAAAGTTGCTGAGCTCCTCCGAGCTGGGTACTATGTTCCTAACTTGGAAAAGTCCGATTTAAGACACGATTTTTACGTGTGCCACCTGTACTCAGGTACCCCCAAAGGGGGAAAGAAGATCCCACAAAAGGCTTGAGTCCAAGAAAACAAACCTGGGAACATTGGGTGCTGGACATTAATAAAATCAGGTTTACTGCTTTTGACTATAATTATTTGCTGGTGTTTGTGGATACTTTCTCTCCCTACCAACCCCAACAGAAACTGCTCCAATAATTACAAAGAAACTTCTTCAGGAAATAACTCCCAGGTTTAGACTGCCCCAGCTTTGGGGGTCCAACAATGGCTCCGGCTTCATGGCCAAATTGCCTCAAAATCTGACAAAGGAATTAAATATCAATTGGAGGTTACTTTGTTATTACAGGCCACAGAGCTCAGCTCAGGGAGGAAGGATAAATGGAACTTCAAAGGAGCCTCTGACCAAATTGGTCTTGGAAACTGGTGAAAAATTGAGCCAACCTCCACCCCTTTGCCCTGAAACCATATATCTACAACCAACAAAAATGGGTTCAGTAGGTTATGTGTGTGTACATATACATACATACATACATACATACATACATACATACATGTAGCAAAAATAATAAAAAGAGGCTATCAACTTTGGGGAGCGTAAGAAGAATTTGAGGAAGGGAAGTTGGGAGGGGCTGGAAGGCAGAAAGAGAGGAAATTATATAATTCTATTTCAATTAAAAGCATATTAAAGAGATTGGAGAAGTGGTCTAGTGGTTACGAACACTGACTGTTCATGCAGAGGACCCAGGTTGGGTTCCCACCACTCACATGGTGGCTCATAACCATCATAACCATCAAGTTCCAAGGGGTATCTGATGCTAGTTTCTGGACAGTATGGGCACCAGGCACATAGGTGGTGCACATACATACATGGGAGTCAAACATCCAGACCCATAGAATAAAGAAAATTAAAAAAAAATTAAAATCTGCAATAAGCAAAAGCAATATTAGAGTCCTAAGACGCAACAGTGTTTTTAATTATTTTACTTTTTATTTTTTGTCTGTGGGTGTTTGCCTGAATGTCTACATACTGCCGGCATGCCTGGAGTCCTTGTGGTCTAACAGATGCCCTGAAACTGGAGGTATAGATAGTTGTGAACAGCCACGCGGGTCTTCTGGAAGAGCACGCAGCTTTCTTAACTTCTTTTTTTTTTTTAATTTAATTTATTTTTTTAATTTACATTCCAAATCACTTCCCCTTTCCCGTTTCCTCCCTCCCCGAAAGTCCCATAAGGGCTTTCTTAACTTCTGAGTCACTTCTCCAGTTTGAGGGATAAGCACGGGATGGAAGTGAGAGAGGTCAGGCAGACAGAAGAAGAGGTAGGGAGGGGTCGGGTTTCAGGAGCTAATGAACTAGAGACTCCAAGGAGTCAGGAGAACTTGAAGATGCTCACACAAGTAACACGAGCCTTGTCCTTTTCCTAAAAGTCATCTAAAACAGAAGTGAGTAAAGACTACAGCGGAACTGTAAGAGACAAAAAGCCCCAGTTCCCAAGGCGGCGGGCTGCTGACAAAAAGTTAGAAGTGAGGCGAGGGCATCGACGAGGTAAAGCCAAGATAGCACATCACCTAGAACATGCCTGCAGTAGACTTCTTCAAGACAATATATTTGGGGAGCATAGACCCTAAATACTTTGGGGGAATGGAGTGTGTCTTAGTGTCTTTTCCTGTTGCTGGAATAAGCACTCTAATAGAAGCAACTTTAGAGAGAAAAGGTTGGCTGGGCACGGTGGTGCACACCTTTCATCCCAGCTCTCCAGAGGGAGAGGCAGGTAGATCTCTGTGAGTTTGAGGCCAGCCTAGTCTATAGAGTGAGTTCCAGGACAGCCAAGGCTACATAGAAGACACCTTGTTTTAAAGACAGAGGAGAGGGAGAGACAGTCACACAGAGAGACAGAGAGACACAAATACAGATACAGACACAGATACAGACACACACACACACACAGACAGACACACACACACACACACACACACACACACAGAGAGAGAGAGAGAGAGAGAGAGAGAGAGAGAGAGAGAGAGAGAGAGAGAGAGAGAGAGAGAGAGAGAGAGTGTAGCTTGGGGCACCTGGTCACACTGTACCCACAGTTAAGAAGCAGAAAGCAATGAATGTAGGCTTTTCACTGAGATCACTTTGGACACAAATATACTTGAGAATCCCATCCAGGAAGTCTATTCAACCATTAACACAATCATGACAATCCCCTACAGTCATATCCAGAGGCCCTTTTCCAGGGTGATTCTGGATTCTGTCAGTCACATTGAGTGACGACAATACCTGTCGTCACAGAGTCCATGCTATGTGACATCATCTGTAGAATAAGCCACGAGATGTGACTGCACCATGGGTATTTTGATGAACAGCAGTAAATTTCTGTCCACATCTTATTATTGCATAGCTAGCCGTCCCGATCTTGGACAAGCTCACACATAGGTTTTGGTGTACCTTTATATGTATGCCCTTTCCTATAACAAGCTTATGTATTTTTTATGACTAGACATTGTTTGCGTGCCATGTCTTATGGAACGTCTGTAGGTCTTCCATTTTTCTTTGCATCCCTGAGCAGATGAGCCGTTTTTAAGTTATACAACTTTGTTCTATTTTAAAAAATGTGGCGGGTGTTCTCATATACATTGGTGTGTGTGTGTGTGTGTGTGTGTGTGTGTGTGTGTGTGTGTGTATCTGTCTGTCTGCACACTCATACACACTATAGGGGCCAGGCCAGGATATCTGACTTATTGCCCCAAATCATTGACCCAGAAGTATTTTGCTGTCATGCTGAGTCAGCGAGCTCTTGGGAATCTGCTTCATCTCCACAATGGTGGAATTTCCGGCATGCACATCTATGCCCAGCTTTTTACGTGACGCTCGGGATTCAAACTCAGACTGCCATGCTTTCAGAACAAATGCTCTTACATTGTGAACAGTCTCTCCAGCCCTCCATGTTTTTTAATTTTTAATTATTTTAAATAGTATAAGTATAGTCAGATTTAGGTAGTGTTTCCTTGTTTAGAAAAAAAAACCTTTTTTTTTCCTCTCAAGATTATAAAATTATTCACATACAATTTCTTCTAATTTATTTATATATGACTTTTTGATAAATCTTGAATTGCTTTAGTCATAAGGTAGGAAATACGTGTGCCCAATTTTATTATTTTTCTGAAGACTATTCTTTTTATGTTAAAAATTATTACTATTACTACTACTACTACTACTACTACTACTATTATTTTATCTTATTTTATAGTCCAGTCATTATTCCCCTCCCGGTCCACCCTCCACCAGTTCCTCATCCTATCCCCCCAACCCTTTTTCCCCAGCCCTCCCAGACCTCCCTCCCTCCCTCCCTCTCTCCCTCCCTCCCTCCCTAGGGCCTCAAGTCTCTCAAGGGCTAGGTACTGAAGACTATTTATTTATTTATTTTTATTAGATATTTTTTATTTACATTTCAAGGGTTATCCCCTTTCCTGGTTTCCTCTCCGAAAACCCCCTATCCCATCCTCCCTCCCTCTGCTTCTATGAGGGTGTTCCCCCACCCACCCACTCCCACTTCCCTGTCCTGGCATTCCCCTACACTGGGGCATTGAGCCTTCACAGGACCAAGGGTCTCTCCTCTCATTGATATCTGACAAGGCCATCCTCTGCTATGTCTACGGCTGGAGTCATGGGTTGTTCCATGTGTACTCTGTGGTTGGTGGTTTAGTGCCTGGGAGCTCAGGGGGTCTGGTTGGTTGATATTGTTGTTCTTCTTATGGGACTGCTAATCCCTTTAGCTCCTTCTGTCCTTTCTCTAACTTCTCCATGGGGGTCTCCATGCTCAGTCCATTGGTTGACTGGGAGCATCCACCTCTGTATTTGTCAGGCTCTAGCAGAGCCTCTCAGGGGACAGCTATATCAGGCTCCTGCCAACCAGGACTTTTTGGCACCCACAATGGTGTCTGGATTGGGTAACTATATAGGATAGATCCCTAGGTGGAGCAGTCTCTGGATGGCCTTTCCTTCAGTCTCTGCCCCACACTTTGTCTCTGTATTTCCTCCCATGGGTATTTTGTTCCCCCTTCTAAGAAGGACTGAAGTATCCATACTTTGGTCTTCCTTCTTCTTGAGCTTCATGTGGTCTATGAATTGTATCTTGGGTATCCTGAGCTTCTGGGCTAATATCCACTTATCAGTGAGTGCATACCTTGTGTGTTCTTTTGTTTGTGATTGGGTTACCTCATTCAGGATGATATCCTCTAGTTCCATCCATTTGCCTAAGAATTTCATGAACTCCTTGTTTTTAATAGTTGAGTAGTATTCCATTGTGTAAATGTACCCCATTTTCTGTATCCATTCCTCTGTTAAGGGACATCTGGGTTCTTTCCAGCTTCTGGCTATTATGAATAAGGCAGCTATGAACATAGTGGAGCATGTGTCCTTATTACATGTTGGAGCATCTTCTGGGTACATGCCCAGGAGTGGTATAGCTGGGCCTGTAGTTTCTGTTTGTTTGTTGCTATCGTTGTTGTTATTGTATCTCCATCTGTCTTTTGTACTAATATGTCACTGGCTTTGTAGATGGTGTTTGGAATGCTCTTTCTGTTTCTATTTTTTGAAGACTTTTAGAAGAATCGGTTGTAGATCTTCTTTATATTTTTGATAGAATTCTGCTATGAATCCATCTGGCCGTGGATGTTTTTCCTCTATCTGGGAGGCTATCTATTTATGTATTTATTTTTACATTGCACCTTCCTCTCTCCCCAGTCCCTCCCTACCATGTCTCCTCTTCCTCCACCTTCACCCCTTCTTTATTTCTCTTCAGAAACGGGCAGCCCTTCCATGGATATCAATTAGCCTTGGCATATCAAATTGAGGTAAGACTAGGCACCTCCTCTTCTACTAAGGCTGGGTGAGGCAACCCAATAAGGGGAAAGGGTCCCAAAGACAGGCAACAGAATCAGAGACAGCTCCTGCCCTCATTGTTAGGAGACTAAGCCACACAACTGTAATGTATTATGGGGGATCTAGTCAGTTCCATGTGGCTCCCTACTTGGCGATTCAGTCCTTGTGAGACTATGTGCCTGTCTGCATATCAGGTGCTGTCCAAGGGCTTCTGGCCAAGGCTGAGGGACCAAAGAGTTCCAGCTCTCCAAGGGGAAGCCAGTTATAAGGTAGGCTGCAGGGCATCCTCTGTGGCCACTGTTGTCCTGGAGATGGTGGCAGGTGGTGAGATGCAGCAGGCACCTAGGGACCAAGGTCGGGGCCACCAAGCAGGAAGTGGCTGCTCTATACCTAGCTGGTTGGTTCTTGGACTGTTTTGAGGTCCAGTGATGAAAGAGAAAACTCTTCCCTGGAGTGTTACAGCCTGATAAGACAGGCACTCTCAGACGGTCATTGGTGAAATAACTCATACCCTTTATTCCTTTTGGATAGGACCTTATAAATATTTATGAGTGGGTTGCAATCTAAAGGCAGATGTTTCTTTCTATTGGCTTGGTCTGAGATGTTAGGGATGCCTCATCTGCCTGCGGAGGGATTTCAGGTATTATCCCTACCTGATTGTCACAGTTCTCTCAATGAGGTGTAGTGGTCCTGTGTTCCAGGACAGGAACTTGGTCGGGAGTAGATTTAAACTCCTGCCATTCTCAGTTATGAGAATTGCCAGGGTTCCTGAATCTGTTTGACCTTACCAGGTTTTCTGTCTGCCCCACTTTAATGGGCTGAGATTATTAGTTGATTCTGTGCGTTTTCTCGTGGTGTTCTTGACCCCTCTGGCTCCTACAATCCTTCTTCCTCCTATTCAGCAGGGTTCCCTGACCTCCACCTAAAGTTTGGCCATGGTTCTCCGCATGTTTCCATCAGTTAATGGAAACGAGTCTCTCTGATGACAGTTGGGCTAAACATCAATCTATGAGTATAGCAGAATACCATTAGAAATTTTTTTATTGACTTTTTTTCCCTGTTTGTGTTTGGTTCTAACAAGGGTTTCAGTGCTACCCACCTTTAAACAATATATACATTTCAACAATAACTTTAAATATCAATGGTTTTAGTTATCCAACCAAATGACATGGGGTCACTGAATAGATCAAGAAACAAAAATCTGCGTTGCTACTACTATTTCAGTTTCTTTATTTGTTATAGGTCTAATTCAGTTGTTAACTTTTTGCCTGAATTTAGGTGGTTTGGCTGAATTTAGAAGTTCATCTGTTTCTTTTAGGGTTTCTTGCTTAATAAAGTACAGTTTTTAAAAGTATTCACCTATAATATTCTGAGTTTCCGTGGTGTCTGTTGTAATGGTTCCCTGTTCATTTGTGATTCTTTTAATATGGAGCCTTCCTCTTTCCTTCCTCCTTCCTTCTCTCTCTTCCTTCCTTCCTCTCTCCCTCTGTCCCTCTTTCTCTCTCTCCCTTCATTTCTCTCTTTCTCCCCTCCCTTCCTCCCTCTCTCCCTCCCTTCTTTCTCTTCCTTCTTTTTTCCCTTCCTCCCTCTATCCCTCCCTTCCTTTCTCTCTCTTTCTCTTCCTCCCTCCCTCCCTCTGTTCCTCTCTCTGTCCCTCCCTCCCTCCCTCTGTCCCTTCTTCCCTCTCTTCCTTCCTTTCTCTCTCTCTGTTCCTTCCTTCCTTTCCTTCTTTCTCTCCTTCCTTCTCCTCCTCCTCCTCCCTGCTTCCTCCTGTTTCTGTTAGTTGGACTGAGTGTCTGTCAGTCTTGTTTACCTTCTCAGATCCAGCTCTTAGATTGGTCAGTGCTAAAACTTTGTTTTCTTTTCTTCTATTTCAATAATTTCTGCTTTGGTTACTGTTATTCTTGCTACCAGATGAGTTTGGATAGATTTGTTCTTGTTTTCCCAGAATGTTTTAGTTACACCCTTGTATCACTGATTTGCTCTCTGATCAATCAATGTTGTAATGTCAGCCCTGGGCTCTGCATTTCTTCCATAAGACTGTTCAGGTGTCCTGGAGGTTTTGCTGGATTTTCATTTTCAGTTAGTTTCAGGCAACATTTTATTTCTTTCTTGGTTTCTCCTTTGACCCCTTTGCCATTCAGTCATGAGTCATAAGGACATTGTTTAAGGTCCATGAGTTCATGTATTTCCTGGAGATTTGTTTGCTGGCAATATTAAGCTTTAATGCCCTGTGACCAGATAGGGTACAAGGAGTTATTTCCACCTTTTCCGGTTTGTAAAGGTTTGTTTTGTGTTCCAGGATTGGCCTGTTTTAGAGAAGCTTCCATGTGCTGCTGAGTACAGGGCACATTCTCTGGTGTTTGGTGGAATGTTCTGTAGATATCCGTCAAGTTTATTTGTTATATCATGCCAATGAACTTTGGTGCGTCTATTTATCTTCTGTCCAGATGACCTGTCTATTGGAGAAAGTGGAGTTTTGAAATCAACTACTATTAATGGATTGTTCTTAATTTGTATCTTAATTTCAAGGCATACTTCGAGGTGGGCTGTGCACACTCCTATGGAGCCACACCAACTATGAAATGACCCAGAAGTCAGTGAGTTTATTATGTACAACACAGAGGGATGGAGTTTGCTATCCTTGGCAGGCGATATCTGTAGGCAAGCAGTCTCAGGTTACAAACATCCTGAGCTATGGTTGTTTGCATACACACTTAGACCAGAGGAAGGCGTTGCCATTCCATGCCTGACCCATATGCCGACAGCTCTGTGAGGTCCCGTGGGTCTGAGGCATTAAGTCCCTTTTTTTTAAAGGTATCTATTTTTATTTCATGTGCATTTGTGTTTTGCCTGTGTGTATATCTGTATGAGGATGTCAAGTCCCCTGGAACTGAGTTATGGACAGTTGTGAGCTGTCACGTGGGTGCTGGGAATTGAACCCAGATCCTCTGGAAGAACAGCCACAGCTCTTAACCATTGAGCCATTTCTCCAGGTCCTCAGTAGTAAATTTTTAAAAATGAAGTTGGATGTCTCAGGGTTTGGTGCATATATGTTTAGGATAGTAATATCTTCTTGGTTAAATGTCCTTTTGTTATACCGAAGTATCCATTTTTATGTGTTTTGATTACTTGTAGTTTGAAGTTTGTTTTGTCTGCTATTTGGGTAGCGATGTTCATTTATTTCCTGATCCCATCTGAGTAATCATACATCTTTTTGTGCTAAGGCAGTACATATATTTAAAGATATGATGTCATTCTTTTTTTTTAAAAAAAGATTTATGTATTATATGTAAGTACACTGTAGCTATCTTCAGATACCCCAGAAGAGGGCATCGGATCTCATTCAGATGGTTTTGAGTCACCATGTGGTTGCTGGGATTTGAACTCAGAACCTTCGAAGAGCAGGCAGTGCTCTTAACTGCTGAGCCATCTCTCCAGCCCTATTCTTGTGGGCAACAGATAAATGGGTTTTGTTTCTCAACCTGTTCAGTGAGTCTGTGTCATTTAATTGGATAATTAAGGCCATTGAGACTTAAAGTTATTGAAATATATGTGTTATTTGTGGTCATTATGATGTTGATTTGTTTGTGTTCTTAGTGTTATTCTGTGTTTTAATAATTGTGTTTTTTTTTTAAATTTCTTTCCAAATCTCTGCTATGCTCATTCTTTTCTTCAGCCTGAAATACTTGCTTCCTGCATTTTCTTTTGGTTTGGTGGTTGGATATAAATTGTTTCAGGCTGCTTGTATCACGGAAAAAATTTCTTTCACTTTCAATTATGGTGGATAGTTTTTCTGGGTATATAAGTGTAGCCTATCTGCCATAGTCTTCTTGGAAGCCATTGATCACAGTTCTGGTTGTTTCCATTGAGAAATCACCTATTATTCTAATGGGTTTTCCTTTATGTATGATCTGTGTTTTTTTTTTCTTCTTGTAATTTTCAATACCATTTCTTTACTGTATGTATATCTAGGGTTTTACTTATGATATGCTATAGGAATTATCATTTTAAAGGACTTAATACATTTGTATTTATTGTTGGGGGAGGGGGCACACATGCAATGGTGCAGGTGTAGAGGTCAGAGGATAGCTTGTAGTTTTCACCTTTCTACCGTGTGGATTTTCTCCTTTCCACCATGTAGGATTGAACTCAGCTCATCCGTATCCTGAGTGAGTACCTTATCTGCTGAGTCTCCTTGTTGTTAGTAATCACTCTGCTTTAATTACATTTCTTCTTATAAGAGTTAAGCTTAAATGTAGAATAGTATTTTTACAGTTCTGGATTAGATAGCTATATTTAGTAACTCTATTCTATGTGTTTATCTTCTTTCTGCTAATTTTACTATTTTTTATTGTAAATATTTTTTTCTTACAATATGTTCTGAGCATGGCTTCCCCTCCCTCATCTTTTTCCAGATCTTCCCCACCCTGCCTCAGGGTTTCATTGCTGTGAAGGGACACCACAACCATGGCACTCTTATAAAGAAAAACATTTAATTGGGGCTGGTGTACACATTCAAAGGTTTAGTCCATTATCGTCATGGCAGAACACATGTTGAATTACAGGCAGACATGGTGCTGGAGAAGGAGTGGGGAGTTCTACATTTGGATCCACAGGTAGCAGGAAGAGAGGATGACTGACACTTGGCCTGGCTTGAGCTTTTAGAACCTCAAAACCCACTCCCAAAGACTTTTTCCAACAAGACCACGCCCACTCCAACAAGGCCACACCTCCTCATAGTGCTACTCTCTGATGGCCATGTATACAAATCTATGAACCTATGGGGGCCTTTACTATTCAAACCACCATAGTACCCAACCAATTCCATGTCCTTTCTTTCTTTTCTTCCTTTCTTTTTCCTTCCTTTTTTTCTTTCAGAAAACAAACAGGTAAATAAAACAAACAAAACAGAATCATAAAAGCAAACACTAACACACACACACACACACACACACACAAACACACGCACCACAAAATCAGAAACTATAGAAGACCAATAAGGTAAAATATTCAAATAAAGCAATACGAGACAAAAATTCTTTCCAAAATATCATTGAGTTCGTGTGTGTGTGTGTGTGTGTGTCTGTGTGTGTGTGTGTTGACTATCTACTATGGGCATGGGGCCTACTCTTAAGTCTGCTGTATACACACAGTGAGACTCCATTGGAGAAACCATGTCTTTCCTCTGCAAGTTGTAATAACCTTGAGATAGCTTTTTGGTTAGGCACGGGGAGCACATTATTTTTCTCTCTCAGTGCTGGGACCCCATCAGGCTTGGACATGTGCAGGCCCTGTGCATGCTGCCACAGTCTCTTTGAGTTCATATGTATCATTCCTGTTGTGTCTGGAAGACACTAGTTCCTTGGTGTCCTCTGTCTCCTCTGGCTCTTACAATCTGTCTCCTCTTCTGCATAGTTCCCTGAGCTCTGAGGGAAGGGATTTGATGAAGACAAAACCGGAGAGCTCCTTTTCTGGTCTTGTCTATTTGGTGTTCTGTGTGCTTCTTGTATTGGTTTGAGTCTGTACTAGGAAGTTGTCTTTGGTGATCTTGTTAAAGATCTGGCTTTTGCAATTGATTTGGTATGCCCTCCCCCCAGCCTTTGAGCTGGAGTTTCAGAACTCGGGGCTGGCCACAGCTTCCCACTTGGTGCGGAGCTCTAGCCCTTTGTTCTCCAAAGACCTCAGCTTCCTGAGAGACACTAGCCTACACCCACCGAGCTATGGAGCCAGCCTCCTGCAGAGCAAGGGAACCAGTTCTGCACACTTGTTTCCAGCCTTGGGGGGAAGGGTTTTATTCCTCTGCCTATATATTTGGAGAACCTCAATAAACTTTGAGCCTTGAGCAGGAAATTGTTCTTGGCTCCATGTTTCTCTTGTCATCCCGTTTCTGCCCCCAGCTTTCCTTCCAGGGACCCCGTAATCCATTTGAATGTAGCCGCGGGTGGCTACTATTTGGGATTCTCCTCTCTTAACTATGTCTATAATTCCAAGGTTTCCTTTTTTCATAGTGTGCCACATTTCTTTTTTACCTTTCTTTCCTGTATTTAAAGTTTTTCCATCTTTCTTCTTAAAAACTCTATATTCTCTATCATTCTGAAATTCTACCTCCTGCTTGATTTATTCTCCCTGTAAGGTTTTCCTCCAACTTTCTTGTTGAGTTATTGGGTTTTCCGTTCCATCTTCTTTTCACCTGAGACCTCCTCAGTGCTTCTATCTCTTTATTGAATTCTATTCTCAAGTCCTAGATTGTCTTCATTGATTCCATCAGTCTTATGTTTTTATTCTCTGGGGCATCACCCATTCCTGATTCTTAAGTTCTTTCTTCTTAACTTCACTTGAGGTATTTTTATAAGTCTTCTTTAAACTCTTTGAATTCTTTGATGAGGTCTACAATGGTACTTTTAAATTCTATGTTCTTGGGAGTTCATCTAGGTAATTCTCATTGGTAAACAGTTCTATAGGATTGGTAGGTTTTTAGAGAGAAGATACTGGCTTGATCTTTCATAGTGATGCTATTTTTTCTGATGAGATTTTGGCATGTGGACTTCTTTTGTTAGTTTTAAGTATGATATGGGCAAAGTAGACTGAGTCAGAGAGAAGATGTGCATGTAGATTGGGCCTAGAGATTGGACATGGCTTGGGTAGAATGAAGTCAGGTGGAAAGAGGGTACTGGGCAGGAGGGTAAAAGGGGCCAGTGGGCAAATGCCTCCTGGTCCAAGTCCGAAGAGTGGAGGTAGATCGGGTTGGGTGGAAAGGTTAGATTTGGCATGGGAGGGGCCTGTGATTTTAGGATTGGTAAGGAGGGCTCTGACAAAGGCCTAGAAATTGGTTCTAGTATAGTCAGGGGAGGTTGAACTTGGTGGGGAACTGGATATGGATCCCGGGCTAGATATGATGGATCGGGGAGAAGACGTGGAAAGGAAGTAAAGCACCCTCATGGGGGTAGACCCTGGAGAAGGAAGTGGGAGTTTCTCTGGATGTGGAAGGTAGGCCCAGTGCAGAAGGGCTAACTTTTGTTTGTAATTGTGTGTGTGAGCATGCATGTGTGTGTGCACAAGCGTGTATGTAAGTATGTATGGGTTTGTACTCCTGAATGCGGTGTCCACAGAGGTCAGAAAAGGGTACCAGATATTTTGTAGCTGGAATTAGAGGCAGTCATGAACTAACTAATGGGCATGCTGGGAACAGAAGTCAGGGGCAGTATGCGCAAAACCAGCATGTGCTCTTAACTGCTAAGCCATCTCTCAAGGCCTGCCTTGTGTTTCTTAGTGGATGGATGAAACGTTGTCCCCTCAAGGTGACATAACCTGTAGTTAGTCAGCTAAGAGTTGCTCTTACAGAGTAGTGTTCTGTTGTGTCTATTTTATATTATTATTATTTTTTTATTTTTAGGGAACTTTTCAAATGATTTTCATCAACTTGCACTCCCCCCTAACCCAGTGACATCTCTCTTCCCCCACATCATCTCCAACACTGTTACGAGATTTGTAGATTCTGCCCATTCTATTTGGGCATAGGTGGGTGGGCTCTCTCCTTCCACCATGTAGGTTTCTGGGATCGAAGTCAGGTTGTCGATAGGTTAAGGAGCAGGTCCTTTACTCACTGAGTCATCTTGGTGATCCTTATCTTAAATATTTATGTTTTGAAATTACGATTAAATACACATTACACAAAATATACTATTTTAACTACAGTGGCATAAAGGACATTAACATTGCTGGTTACAAAGACACTGAAACTGTAACAATTAAATAATTTTGCACCACAAAAAAAGATATTTCCAGATATTTGTCAAACAGATTGTTATATATTCTGGCCTGTTGACTCTATTAGCCATCGGTAGTCCATCCCTTGTCAACTTGACACCCAAACATATTACTTTTAACCCATCCTCTTACACCCCTTTTCCAGCTTCAAAAGTCCCCATTAACTTTAAAATTACCACACCGCTCAAGAGTTTTAGTGCAGATTGTCTTCTGAGATTCAGACAATCTTTTAACTGTGAGCCCCCAACCAATAAGAAGCAAGTTACCTATTTCACCCAAAAGACAATGACACAGAGTAAACCTTCCCACTCCCAAAGAGAGGAATGAGAGATTAGCAAAAGGCTGTTAGATAAAATCAAGAGTGAAACTCATTGGAGAAAACATTCAGTTGTGCAATTCTGTGTTGGCCATCTGGGGCTTAGGATAGAACCATGCCCCGAAGGCTTGATTCTATCACTGCTGCTTATAGGCATACAGTGCCCTCTTGGGCCAGGTCCACAAGTGCCTACCATCCTCCTCACTGGATGTATTATGATACTGGCACCTCTCACATCCTTGGGTATCCACTATAATTTAGGTTTCACCGTCACAGTTTCACACATCAGCTTCTCCAGGACTTCCTTGTAGGGACTCTAATCCTACCTCACATTATGTGTCCTCAACAGCCTTCTAGATCATCGGCCCAAGCCTCCAGGACCCCTTTACTCTTACATCTATCATGTCTGTAAAACCAGGAAGGGTTTTTTTTTAACCATAACATAAAATATTCAAAGTCCAAAAAAATGATGCCTACTGCCACAGACCGGAGAGACAACATCAAAGCGAGGCCGGAATCGGGCAGAGCAAACATTATATACCGCAGTTCCTTGTCTGGCACCTGGGCCATGTGATGCTGTGGTGTGAATCCTGGCCGTTTGGAGTGTGCACGGCTTCTTGCTTAGCACTCCTATCCTCATTCCTTACCACTTTCCTATGTGTTTCCACATTCATGGCATCTCGGGCGTCCTGGGGACTCCACTGCAGCTTAGGTTTGTTTCCTCCTCACACTTCCACACTCTGTACTGGGAATATGACTGCAGTGAACATTGCTCTGCCTTATGGGCTTCTGTTTGGAGTGTCGGTGAACGTCACCACGACTCCGTAAGTGTTGCATCTGCAAAGCCAGCACTAGGTGGTTCAGAAGTCGTGCTGTCATGGTGGTTCTGGTAGTAGCAGCAGCTTCTGTGTGCCTGGGTGGTGAGTGTCCTGGAGGTATCCTCTCATTATAGAAAAATATATTTTTACTTTTACCATTACCCTTGAGTGTGATGGTTAGGACGTCCTTATTTGCTGAAATGCCTCTGATACACCCTTCCTATTTTTCTTTTTTCCTTCCTTCCTTCCTTCTTTCTCTCTCTCTCTCTCTCTCTCTCTCTCTCTCTCTCTCTCTCTCTCTCTCTCTCTCTCTCTCTTTCTCCCTTCCTTCTTTTTCTTCCCAAGACAGGGTTTCTCTGTGTAGCCCTGGCTATCCTGGAACTCACTTTGTAGACCAGGTTGCCCTCGAACTATGAGACCTGCCTGCCTCTGCCTCCTGAGTCCTGGGATTAAAAGCATGCACCATCACCACCTGACTCCTTTTCCGTATTTTTCAGTGCAGAGTGCCTGACTTTTTTTTTTAATGCCATTAATATCTTTAATAACTATGAACTCTGTTTATAACCTTAAAATTGTTTCTTGTTTGTCCAAACAGCACATTTTCCAGATTTGTGCCTTACATTTTGCTTCTGAGTCTCACTGTAAATATAACTACAAGCAGCCAGCAATGGCTATGCCATAGTTGGAATTATATGCTATAAAGCTTATGTACTGAATTAAACCAGTCTATCGCTTTTGAATCCAGTCTCATTCACATTTCCGGCATCTGGCCCAGTGGTAGATAATTCGTCAAAATGGATCATGAAGAGCCTCTAGTCCAGTTCCTAATTGGGTCCTGTTGCTACCTGAAATCCCATGAACACAGTCTTTAGCTGTCTGCCAGTGCTCTGGTCTTCTAAGAGTGCCCCAGGATGGCCTATTAAGTTCTGCTTACAGCATGTGGACGTTTCTCTAGCCTAGTTCCAAATTCCTCCTTTGAACCAGTGTCCGTGGCCTAAGAATTACATTGACAGTTCACTTGTATGGATTTTCTGGGATGGTTACTTTCATATCACTGGGACAAACAAAACCAACCAACCAACAAACCAACCAACCAACCAACCAACCAAAAACCAACTTGCAGGAACAACTAAAACAGAGGAGGGGTTTATACGCAGTTCAGCACACATAAAGCCAGACTAGGAAGCAGAAAGTGTAAAAAAATGACAGGGGGCGGGGTAGTGGCTTCCTCCAGCTACCTACATCTTCCAACCCGCTGCCACTGCTCAGTTTCTGGAACCTCCCAAAATAGAGTCACAAACTGGGGTTCTAAGTAGCCAAATCACAAGCCTTTTGGGGGACATTACAGATTCCTATCACGATGCCTTAGACTACATGATCGTATCCCAATAATAGGTTTTGGTATTTGTTAATTAGATGTCTAGTAAAATATATCGGGTAGCGTTTTCATTTCTTTTTCTTTGGGTATGTGTAGGCGTGGGTGCACACGGACGCCTGAAGTCCATGTTGCATCTTCCTTAGTAGCTCTCCACATTATTTTGGGGATAGTGACTGTTTTTGAACTTGAAGCTTGTCAATTTGGTTGTATTGCTGACCTGGAAAACCGTAGGCAATGGTTCTCAATCCTTGGGTCGCAACACCCCGCCTCCCCAGGAGTCAAATATCAGATTATGATTCACAACAGTAGCAAAATGACAGTTATGAAGTAGCCACGGAATGATTTTATGGTTGGGGGTGGTCACCGCATCGCGAGGAACTGTTTTAAAGGGTCACAGCATTAGGAAGGTTGAGAGCCACTGCTAGGGAGTCTCTTGTGTCAATCTCCTCTGTGCTGGGATTACGGTCCGGTCGTGTACCTCTGTGCTTGGAATTTTACACTCTGCGGACTCAAACTCAAGCCCTCACGCTTGCAGGGCAAGCGCTTTACAGACGGAAGCACCTTCTCAGCCCTCATTCTTTGTCTTCATTCTTGAGACCGAGTATTGCTGTCTTACATAAGCTGCTCTTAAAACTCCGTGCCCCAAATAATCTCTCTCCCTTAGTTTCCGATGGAGCTGTGATTTCAGGCACGGGCTACCTTCCTTTGCTTTCTTTACACAGCTTTAGGTAAATAGCAAGGTTGAGTGGAAAGCATACAGTGTTCGTTAACGTGCCTACCGCCCCATACTGGAGGTCTCTTCGGCAGCATCTTCCTTCTTCACTGGTACGTTTGTGACAATCTATGAGGCTACACTGATACATATTATAAAAATCTCCGTCATCCACATTGGGGCTCACTTTTGGTATTTTATGTCGATGAGTTTTGATAAAGTTATCTCTATGCATGTCTTATTTAGGGTTTCTATTGCTGGGATGAAACACCACGATCAAAAAGCAAGTCGGGGAGAGACCAGTGTTTACTTGGCTTACACTTTCCACAGCACTGTTCATCGATGAAGGAAGTCAGGACAGGAGCTAAAACAGAGCAGGAACCTGGAGGCAGGAGCTGATGCAGAGGTCCTGGAAGGATGCTGCTGGCTGGGCTATTCCTTATGGCTTGCTCAGCCTGCTTTCTTAGAGAATCTAGGGCCCAGGGATGGCCCCACCCACAAAGGGCTGGACCCTGCCCCATCAATCACTAATTGAGAAAATCCCTGCTGCTGGATCTCCTGAGGCATTTCCTCTACTGAGGCTCTTAACCTCTCTGAAGACTCTGGCTTGTGACTAGTTGACACAAAACCAGCCCGTACAATGTGTGTCCGTTATTAAAGTATTATCCAAGTTGTTTCACTGCATTAAATTCCTGTGTCCTGCCTGCTTATCTCACTCTTTCCCTAATGTTTAACCGTTGCTGGTCTTTGTACTGTCTCTGTTCTTGGCGCCTTCCCTAGAATGTTGCAGAATTAGGGTAATACATCACACATTGATAACATCTGTTCACTTAGCACGTTGCTCTCTGGTTTCTTCCGTATCTTTGTAGCATGAAATCTTAAATTTTTGTATTTGTGTGAAACTATATTCCATTATGTGTACGTAACAGTTTATCTGGCGACCTATTGGAGGATATCTTGGCTGCTTTCAAGTTTTGGCGATTTTTGAGTAAAGCTGCTGTAACCCTTTGTGTACAGGTTTTCATGTTAACACAAATTTCCCACTTATTTTGGTAAATACCTGGGGCCATGGCTGCTGAGTTAGTATTCACTTTGTAGGAAAGCTTTACGCTCCCCAAATGGCTTTACCATTTCACACCGTCCCTAGCAATGTCTGAGAGCTCACAGTATCCTCTGTCTTTAGCAAAATTTGATGTCCCCAGTTGTTAGGTTTGTTATTCCATTATCGTAACGAAAATTTTTCCAAAAAATATTTTATCTTCATTTTCCTATTTCATGTTTTATTATTTTGCATTTTTTGTCAGTAAGTTGTCTAAATTTTATTTATTTATTTTTTTATTTTTTGGTTTTTCGAGACAGGGTTTTTCTGTGTAACCCTGGCTGTCCTGGAACTCATTCTGTAGACCAGGCTGGCCTCGAACTCAGAAATTCATCTGCCTCTGCCTCCCAAGTGCTGGGATTAAAGGCGTGCGCCACCACCGCCCGGCTAGTTGTCTAAATTTTGCAAATTTACTTTCAAAGTGTTAGTTTGCACTTACTCTTGCTGTAAATGCATTATTTGTGTTGTATGACTTCCTTCTTGTTCTAGTTTCTCTAGGTTCTATTCTGACCCGCCAATCATTTCGGATTCCTTAGAGCTTGCTTTTAGTAATAGAATTCCAGGAAATTATTTTCTTTTTGGCAATACTGGTAATATCCCAAAAATTTATCTGGTTAACAACTATACCATAATTTTGCTCTATTCTTTTCTCTTTGTAAAACTTGCTAAATATTTTCAGTTTCATATCGCACTGTGTCTCCTCCGGTGACCACTGGACTTAAAGCAGATATCCCAGGCCTGTAGCTTACGCTGTAAACGCCCTCCGTGTAGAAGAGGGAGATTCCATGTCATGCTTTAAAGGTCTGTTTATTGCAATAAACTATTCAAGGAAGTTGCAAATGCTGTGCTTGCCGAGCAAGGGAAGCAGGCACAGTTTGTGTGATGGGTGGATTATCTAGGATCAAAACCAAATAGGTTATAGTTTCAGTCAATCATTTTAAGTTCATTGAGTAGATTCAAATATTTACTTATAGTCTCAGATGAACAATATTTCCTTTGTGAAATATCTCTGAAAACAAATACATGACCTGAAAGCGTCCCCTTAAACAGTCCTCGGAACTTTACTATGAAAATTATCCTTGAATATTGCAGGATAGCGCCCTGCCTTTGGTGAGCAGAAGTTCAAGTTCATGCCGATTTCCTGTAAATAGATTAGATTTAAAATTTGTGATTATGTAAATATTTTCCCCATATCTACCATTACTCTGTTCCCTTAAAACACTTATGTGACTAGCTTCTTCATGACAAATTGTCTACTAAATACAAGTGAAACCGTGGCCTCTGGTTTCGCTCAAAACTTTAACTGGAGCTGTAATTTTTTTTTTTTGTCCATTTCCACACCTCAAATAACCAAATTGGTTTTCACTTAGTTCTATATTTAAATTCTAAGTTAATCTACATTTCTATTTTCAGAACTGGATGTACTTTCATTCATCAGTTTACAGGGATATACAGTTAGTAAGAGGAGCTTCTAAATGGTTCTTATCTGTTTTTCTTACCTCTTCAGAATGCTTTCCCATTTCAATTGTTTTCTTCTGCTGCCCTCACTCACCCTGACACGTTCACTGCAGTAATTAAAATGATATTTTGCCCTTACCCTTCCTCATTTAGCACTAATAGCAGTTTTCATATAATGTTGCCTTCATCTTATCACCTCAAATCCAAAGCACTTCAACGTCCAGCTACTTTGCAAGTATGATATGATTGAATCTCCTATGTAAATGTGTAACTGCCGGAGAAGCTGTCCTTCACAGTGCCTTTGGTAAACAGAAAGCGGTTCCAATTTAAATGTCCTTTTGATATATACTCTGATTATCATTGCTTCGTTGACTTTGGGACTTACGAGGAGACCACGAAATATAAAAAAGGCTGTTTAGTTATGTGATATACATACTGTGTATATGCGTATATGTGATAGACATACGATAGTTATGTGATGCAGATATATTTTAGGTGGTGAATATTTCCGGAACAAATAAAAGAAATTTAGAATTTTCCCAGGATTCAAACACGAGTAGCGCCTTGGTTGGTGTATTTGGCTTCTTGACTGAAATGCAAACGGTAACATTTCGTAAGGCTACATCACTCCTTGCCTTGGTAACTTGTGAGCTGAAGGTCTACCCAGCTGATCACAGAACGGCACTGGACAGCAAGCGTGAGAGGTGTTAATTAATTATGGAGTGGGGAGCCTGCTCTCCCTCATTTTTATACCCTCTCTTCCTTTCCTATACTTTTTTTTTTCATTATGAAATTGAAACAGATTCAGATTTGTTATGAAAATTCTACAAGTGACGCTTTCCTTTCCTCTTCCTGACTTAGAGAGGGAAGCACAGAGGTTTAAAGCTATTGTTCTTTATGATATAGGTCCTATTCTGACCAAGCCAGCTCAGTCAGTCAACAGGGTCTCAAGGGAGGGAGGGAGGATTGAAAAAGAAGAAAAACAATTAGACAAAAATTATAACATGACACCAGCCAGTAGGAGGCTGAAGCAGCTTTATTCTTTCCCAATCTGCTTTTATATCATTCTAGGTACATCTAAAAAAATACACGGTCGGGTCTTAGATCAAAGACAAAGTAATCAAGCGAAGCAGTGACCAAGATCACCCAAGAGAGTAATCGAGTGGAGCAGGAAGCAAAAGGATCACGCAAGGTAATGATTAAGTAAAGTAGTAAGCAAAGAGATCACACAAGGCAATAATTAAGCAAAGCAGTAAACAAAGCCCCATGGTCACTGTTTCTAGTATTCTCATCTGAGCCTACTTCCTTGTGTGACCCCAGTGACAAATGTCAAATTCCTAGAAGCAGCACCAAAAGCCCTCAACACTATTCCTCAAGCCAGGGAACCAATACAAAGATTCTACCTATCTCTAAGCATGGCGACTACAATTCACATTCCGGGATGGGAGTCACGAACAGGGGTAGGTATGTAGACCCACCATTGGCTCGAATAAAGCCTGCAGAGCACGGAGGACTTTTCCATTTATTACGGAAATCTGTGTGCCGGTACTCTAACAGGGACACATACAGACGCTTGGTGTAAGTATCAATTCTGGGCCCCAAATCCTTGAAATATTTGGCTTTTTTTTTTAAAGTTCAGAAAATGACTGTAGGTAAGGGACCCTTTGGGGATCGATTGAGGACTGTTCATTTACTTACTGTGGTGATGAAGAGTTTTGGAGACCCACCCTTTCAACAGGTAGAACCCCAAATAAATGGATGAACATTCTTTTTTTTTCATGCATAATTTTTTATTGGCTATTTTATTTATTTACATTTCAAATGTTATCCCCTTTCCCGATTTCCTCCCCTAGAAACCCTGTATCCCATCCCTCCTCTTCCTGCTTCTATGAGGGTGTTCCCCTACCCACCTACCCACCTACCCACTCCCACCTCCCTGTCCTCGCATTCCCCTACACTGGGGCATTGAGCCTTCATGGGACCAAGAACCTCTTCTCCTATTGATGCCCAACAAGGCCATCCTCTGCTACATATGTGGCTGGAGCCATGGGTCCCTCCATGTGTACTCCTTGGTGGTTTAGTTCCTGGGAACTCTGGTTGGTTGATATTGTTGTTCTTCCTATGGGGTTGCAAACCCCTTCAACTCCTTCAGTCCTTTCTCTAACTCCTTCATTGGGGACCCCATGCTCAGTTCAATGGTTGACTGTGAGCATCCACCTCTGTATTTGTCAGGCACTGGCAGGGCCACTCAGGAAACAGCTATTAAGCTCCTGTCAGCAAGCACTTGGCATCCACAATAGTGTCTGGGTTTGGTGACTGTATATGGGATGGATCCCCAGGTGGGGCAGTCTCTGGATGGCTTTTCCTTCAGTCTCTGCTCTACTCTTTGACTCTGTATTTGCTCTGGTGAGTATTTTGTTCCCCCTTCTAGGAAGGACTGAAGCATCCACACTTTGGTCTTCCTTCTTCTTGAGCTTCATATGGTCTGTGAATTGTATCTTGGGAATTCTGAGCTTTTGGGACATTCTTAAAACAATTTTATCTCATGCTCATCGCTAGTCTTAGGATTAGAATGGCTGTTATTATATAAGTGCCCTCCTGCCTCAGTCCAGAAGTGGAGGGTTAGTTTAAGTTATACAGGAAGCAAGGAGAAATCTGTATTTCAACTCTGTCTTTTCTATTTGGGAAATGATGTTGTTTCTCTTAAGTTAAATCCTATCCTTGGGAGTCTGTGGCTGTGGTAGATTAGCTGGGGGTGATGCAGTGTTCAGATAATTCTCTGTGCCTGCAGCAGAGGTGAAGGGCAAGAGAGGAAGCGAAAATGTCAGTACTTCCGTAGGCCATGGGGTGTTCTGGAAAATGTCTTTTTGTATTCTATTACTAGGCTCCTCTCTCTCTCTCTCTCTCTCTCTCTCTCTCTCTCTCTCTCTCTCAGATTTGTTTCTTGTACTTATGGGTACACTGTAGCTGTGTTCAGACACACACCAGAAGAGGGCACCAAATCCCATTACAGAGGGCTGTGAGCCACCATGCAGTTACTGGGATTTGATCTTGGGACCTTTGGAAGAGCCGGTCAGTGCTCTTAACCACTGAGCCATCTCCCCAGTCCTTATTACCAGGCTTTTGCTTAAGTCAGGTTATTCCCCCTGTTAGAGCCGCTACTGAGAAGACTCTGATGATATATGTACGGTATGTAAAAAGTCTGTTTTTGGTGATCAGATGCTACATGCAACTAATGACATGAAAAATATTATCCACTTACCAATGACCTAAATATGAATGAGTAGAAACTGAATCTGCTGTTTGTATTGCAACTCAGGAACCTGTAGGTTTTATATATTTAAATTAAAAATTAAAAAATTAAAATTAAAAATAAAATAAAAAATTAAAATAAAAAATATTTTTTTCATTATATATAATGAAAAAATAGTGACTTAGCTCTCTGGCCTAGGTATGTATAGTTCACAACCTCCTTGGAAATTTTTTTTTAGTTTTGAATCAGGAAACTGGATCTTTACTGGAGTGTCTGTCTACTTCATTATCAGGACCCAAATGTAACTTTTAAAGATGGTATCTCTTCAACTGCCTTCTTCTGTTTTGGAGTGCATTATATTAGGAGGCAGTGAGGATTAAGTTATCATGAGATGGTCTGCTATCTCAATATGCTATGGTCTGGTGACACAAACATCAGAAAGAAACCTTTTTTTTTAAACTAAAAAGTCCTTTCTATTATTATTATATCTTTAATATTTTTTTTTACAGTCCAGTCGTTAGTTATTCTCCTCCCGGTCCACCCTCTGACAGTTCCTCATCCCATTCCTCCTCCCCCATCTCCAAGAGGATGTTCCCCCCCACCCCCCAAGGGTTCCACATACTCCCTGGGGTCTCAAGTCTCAAGGATTAGGTGAGTCTTCTCTCATTGAGCCCAGACCAGGCAGTCCTCTGCTGTGTATGTGTCAGGGACCTTGGACGAGCTAGTGTATGCTGTCTGGTTGGCGACTCAGTGTCTGAGAGATCTTGGGGGACCAGGTTTGTTGAGACTGCTTGTCTTCCTATGGAGTTGCCCTTCTCCTCAGCTTCTTCCAGTCAGAAAGTAATTTTCTCATAGTGCTTGAGGCTAGAGCTCTGGGATCAAGATATGGGTGAGTATTTTCCCCCAAGGTGTTTTTTTCTGGACTTGCAGATGGTATCTTCCCAAGGTCTCCAGCACATCTGTTTTGACATCACCCTTTCTCATGAGAGTTCTGCTCACGTTGGATTAAGTTTTTCCTCTTTAAAAGTCATGTTTGATGTAATTTTTAAAAAAATGACAGTGTCTTACAATACTGTTACACGTTGAGAGATTGGAGGTTAAAAATTCAATATATGAATTTTGGGGTGTGTGGCGTAATGTAGCCGGTAAAACTTGAGACTGGTTTTTACATTGGCAGTTAACAGCTGACTAAGTCAGCTCTTCTTCCCTGGGTCACTTGACAGATCACATTACTCCTGTATTCTGTGGATGCATTTGTGACATTTAAGATGTGCATGCATTCATCAGGCTCTCAACTGTTTTCCCCGGAGTCTGAGTCCACATGATGATGTAGACTTGTGGTATAAATTGGGAACTTGATTCTGTCTCTGGGTTTTGTTTCCTTAAATACATGTAAAAGGATCAAATCCTCGGTTTAACCATAGTTTCCACAGGGGTTGGAATCCACATAACAGATTCCAAACACCGGATAAAATCTTGAAAGACATTCCATTCATGTCTTACATGGTTTAGGGGCTGGAGAGATGACTCAGCGGTTAAGAGCACTGACTGCTCTTCCAGAGGTCCTGAGTTCACATCTCAGCAACCACGTGGTGGCTCATAACCATCTGTAATGGGATCTGACGCCCTCTTCTGGTGTGTCTGATGACAGTGTACTCACGTACATAAATTTAATAAATAATTCTTTAAAAAAAATAAATGGAGGTTTAGTAGACATTAGTAGCTTATAAGCATTTTAACTCTTTGACTTGATCTTTAAAGTCTACAAAATAAATTCCCATGGGTTTCATGCATAGAAGTACCTAATAGCAACTTGTGCTACTTAGCTGTTATTAAGCTAATATAATATTTCGTTATTACGCGCTTATCTTCGCTGATCAAGTAATTGTCATGAAAACGGGACAGGTTTTCCACAAACAAAATACAGCTAAGAATTTCTGCTCTGACTTCTAAGCCACAATCAGCAGCCTTCTTCTATTCCTCCATTCCATGTTTTTGACCCAGCCCCTGAAGTCAGAAGGGCTTGTAGAGCAGTTGTCTGGTCACAATCCACAAGGAAACCCGCACATGTGCCTGGGACAAGGGTCAGTTCACAAAAGCTAGAACTTCCTTGTTTGTGTGAATTCTGCTGTTGCGGTCCTTCGCCGACCTTTGGCATAATTACCACCGAGAGGAGCAAGCTACTTTGGTTTTTGGTTATGTGGCCTCTTATTTTACACAATTCCACAATGGCAGGTGTTTTATAGAAGTAGTCTACGAGGCAAAGACTTTAGAGAGCAGCCATTTGTTTGGGAATGCTTCTTGGTCAACCGGGATGCTCCCGTCGTACAGGTTTTCATCCCTTGAGAAGGACTTTTATTTTGAAATCTGTACCTTTTGGACCTGTGTCGGAACATATCTCAGTTCTTCTTAAAATGAGTAATTATCGTTCTGCCAAAACAATTTATTAATTTATTTTTTCCCCCAGTAATCGTGTTACCTCTTTTGATAATTAAGAATGCCATTTGAGGAGTGTTCCTCTTTCTCCACATCCTCGCCAACAACTGCTGTCTCCTGTGTTTTTGATCTTAGCCATCCTGACTGGTGTGAGATGGAATCTCAGGGTTGTTTTGATTTGCATTTCCCTAATGACTAAGGATGATGAACATCTCTTTAGGTGCTTCTCAGCCATTAGATATTCTTCAGGTGAGAACTCTTTGTATAGCTCTGTACCCCATTTTTTAATAGGGTTACTTGCCTCTCTGGAGTTTAACTTCTTGAGTTCTTTGTATATATTGGATATTAGCCCTCTGTCGGATGTAAGGTTGGTAAAGATCATTTCCCAGTTAGTTGGTTGCCGCTTTGTCTTTTTGACAGTGTCTTTTGCCTTGCAAAAACTTTGTAATTTAATGAGGTCCCATTTGTCTATTCTTGATCTTAGAGCATAAGCTATTGGAGTTCTGTTCAGGAAATTCTCCCCTATGCCCATATGTTCAAGGTTCTTCCCTAGTTTCCCTTCTATTAGTTTCAGTGTGTCTGGTTTTATGTGGAGATCTTTGATCCACTTAGAATTGAGCTTAGTGCAAGGAGATAAGAATGGGTCAATTTGCATTCTTCTGCATACTCCTCCACTGCTGGTGGAATTGCAAGCTGGTACAACCACTCTGGAAAGCAGTCTGGCGGTTCCTCAGAAAACTGGGCATGACACTCCCGGAGGATCCGGCTATACCACTCCTGGGCATATACCCAGAGGCTTTACCTGCATGCAATAAGGACACATGCTCCACTATGTTCATAGCAGCCTTATTTATAATAGCCAGAAGCTGGAAAGAACCCAGATGTCCCTCAACGGAGGAATGGATTCAGAAGATGTGGTATATCTACACAATGGAATACTACTCTGCAATTAAAAACAATGAATTCACGAAATTCCTAGGCAAATGGTCAGAACTTGAAAATATCATCCTTAGTGAAGTAACCCAATCACAAAAGAACACACATGGTATGCAGTCACTGATAAGGGGATATTGACCCAGAATCTCGGAATACCCTAGAGACAATCCGCATATCAATAGATTTCTAAGAAGATGGAAGGAGAGACCCCTGGTCCTGGAAAGACTGGATGTAGGGGAACGCCAGGACAGAGAAACGAGAGGGGGTTGAATGGAGAAAAGAGGGAGGGAAGGGGGCTTATGGGACTTTCGGGGAGGGAGGAAACGGGAAAGGGGAAATGATTTGGAATGTAAATTAAAAAAAATAAAAAAAAAAAAGAAAAAAAAGAATGCCATTTGAAATGAAATGAATGTTTTAATGGTTCCAAACTCGGCATTGACAGTGCTTGTGAAAGCAACCATATTCACAGACTTTTAAAGGACAGTAGTTCTATCTGTTGAAGAGAGCAGACTGTTGCTTGAGGACTTTTGCTGCAGACAGAAAGTTGGCATTGAGGCAGTTTTCCTCCACAAATGCCGGAGGCACTTGGTGGGGCGGGGTGAAGCTCTGCAGGACAGCACCGAGCTTGGTGTGGGCTCACGGACTGATTTCCGGCAGGTCCTCTTGGAGAGCATGAAACACGACAATAAGGAGACAGGCATTAGCTCATTAGAAACCGACAATGGCCAAAGTCAGAAAAAGTAAGTTTATTTCGAAACCCAGAACTCAAGAAGACACCTTACAGGTGGAGTTTTAGGGAAGTTGTTGCATTTTCTAGCTGAATATTATTAAAGCAAGCGTGAGTTTGTGGTGGTTTAGGTTGAAGACAAACTTTGTCAATAAAGCCACACTGGATGTGTTTCGAAACAATCCTTCCAGTTCTATTAGTTGCTGGTAAGCACAAGTCAAATTTTTGTCTTTTCTTGTCTGTCCTGACTTTCTCTGTTGTGAATTACAAGGATAACTAAAATAAATTTTTTGGTGGTATTTATTACTTGAATGCTGGCCTTAAGCAAGCTGATAGTTTGTTGTGGAATGGGTAATGAATAATGCAGCTAAGAAATAACTCTATTTTGGGAAAATTTGAGATGTAAAGCTGGGAAGTTACAGTTGCCATTGGACTTACTTATCACCTGCAGCCTCCTTATAGGGGACTTACTGAGAAGAGAACAGAATTTCAAATAAGCTCCGTGCATTTATGAGTTTTCCCTCTACCCCACACGTGGAAGCAGACAAATGGAGTCACTGGTCTAACCTACAGCTTGAATGCTCTTGGGTTGTTTGCAGCAGATACCCCAGTAGAAATGGGTTTCACATCAGATGTTGACCTTACTAATATATAAAAACTCGAGAAAGAAGATCTGTCACCATTTAAAACACATCCTTTCTCTCTTGTAATCCGAGTGCTGTGGTTGTTTTTGTATTTTCAAGGTTTAAGCTGAACATATTGTGTACACACACACACACACACACACACACACACACACACACACATTCAAGCTCATTCCTTCTTGGCATCCATACAGTTGGATTAATGACGTTAATAGCTTTATGCCATGACAGTGTTATTATTTTTCCTTTATTGGGTTGTGCTAAGGGTAGGGCCGTTGATCCCCTTAGATGACAGCACCCTGGCATTGGTTCTGAAGGAAGCCTTGTTGCGCGTTCATGTGTGTTTGTCATTACAGCCAGCTAGAACTTGATTCCTATAGGTTTCCCATCAGTTGTCAGCTAGATATTTCTCTGCATACCATTAATATTGGCAGTTCCACTAATTTCCTCTGGGGCTCATTACACTGCCTAATTAACCTCCTCATTTTTTTTTTAAAGTGCGAACAGACTGGCTATAATTCTTATTTCTGACCACTTCTGAACATATGACTAGATTTCGTCTCATTTCTTTTTATTCCCTATTTTAAAAAATTCTTTGCGTTTTTTTCCCCTAGCACTTTGGAATGACTACGTCTTTCATTTATACTACTTAAAATTTTCATTTAAAACTGACTGCTCATTTTGATAATGGAGTATGATCTACATGCACACACGAGTCTACCATTCAAAGACTTCAGAACCTTAAACCATGATTTATTTTTGCTGCTGTAAAAGAGAGCTAATACTGAAGTTCTTTTCAGCAGAAATGGTAGTGTCTGCCTGCCATTGCTCTGTTTTGACGCTAGGTGGCCAACATGCATCGGAACAAACAGATTTGATCATTGCATGGTGGAGAACATTTTACAGGGAGGAAATTTTTTTATCAGCATTCAAAGAGAATTTAAACATAGAAACTTCAAGGTTTGTATTTAAGCTTTCTGGAAATAATTAAATCACACCTATTTATCTGCAGAATTAAAGGAACCAGGGAATTGGGAGGTATGGTTTTTTTGTCCATATATTTTACTTAAAAAAAAAGTAATTATACCTTCAGATGTCATACTTTCTAGCTGAATTTATTGGGCAAATTACTTGATATTTGGTATTAATATTATAGTCACCAAACAATATCCATTTTATATAATTACTACTATAACAAGAAGATAAGTTTTAGTTTTCTCTCTTGATACATTTGTAAATATTACCATCAATGTAGCTTCCTTTGGAAACACTCTCAAATGCATGTTCATTTAGCTCATTCTTCCATTTTTAGCTCCATTCTGAGGAGGAACAAGAAACTATATATTGATAGTTGTTTAGTTGGCAAATAATTGATTTTAGCTAAAGGCAAGGGACTCTATGCCTTTTGTTTAGTTTTTGAGCCTTGGCTTTCCTGGAACTCACTGTGTAGACCAGGCTGGCCTTGAACTCACAGAGATCCGTCTGCATCTGCCTCCCAAGTGCAGGAATTAAAGGTGTGCTCCACCACTCCGCTAGGGTATTGCTAACTGACTCTCATCGTGCTTTCTAATTTCGGAATTACGTGGTTCTGCGAAATTGTTGGCTTCCTGTGAATATGAGGATCTGTTTGTGTTTAGAGTTTTTATGGGATTCCTGTGTATGTGAATGAGGCTGGGGTGGGGTGTGGGATGGGGTGTGGGTGTGGGTGGTGGAGTGGGTGTGTCTCTGATGCTTGTGTCTTCTGCTAGGCTCTTTTCCTTCTGTTTATCTTGTCCAACTCTGTTGTGTTTGCTTTCCTTTTTCTTATTTATATTTAATTTTATTATTATCTCTTAGAAGCCTGTTTGTTTTCTAATGAGAGACAGAAAGAAAATGGATCCGGATAGGAGGGGAGGTGGGGAGGGACTGGGAGGAGTAGGGGGAGGGGAACCATAATTAGGATATGAGAGGAAAAAAATATTTTCAATGAAAGGAAAATACTTATTCCAATTAATTTGGGGGAAAATGTCCTTTGTTACACGTAAGTGCAGAATTCACTATGAGGCCTTATGACTATGAGCAAGGAATAGATACCCCAGACTGTAGGAGTTTGACATAAATCTCCAAGCTTGCGTCTGCAAATAAAAGTAGTATTTTCTAAAGCTGAAAAAAAAATACTGAGAGTCTGTTTGCTTCATCAACCTTACATTGGGGAAACGTGGTAGGAATCGGCAAAAAAAAAAAAAAGAAAAAAAAAAGTCAGAATTCCAACTGGAGAGATGGCTCAGCAGTTTGGAGCACTCTCTGCTCTTGTAGAGGACCTGGGTTCAATCCCACCCACCACGTGGCTCACAACCACAGGTAATTCCAGTTCCAGGTGATTTGTTGCCCTCTTCTGGCCCTATGGGCTTCAAGCAAGTATAAGGAACACATACACAAGCAGGTAAAACACCCGTTAAAATAAGTAAGAAAAAAAAAAGTAAACCAAAGGGAGGTAAGAAGCAATTGAGTTAATCTGATAAATCAGGCAGGAAGAATAAAAAGGAGAAGGAACGTTAATGGTTCAGACAGTGCTGCCAGCACTGAGAGTCTGCTGTCTGAACTAGCTGTGTAGCGCAGTGTAGACGGGAGGCTATGTACCACACTCAGGCGGAAGCTGATGAACAGCGAACTCTGGGTAACTCGTATGTAGCAGGGCCGTCGACGAGCTAAATGAGCTGTGTTTAAACGGTCTGGTTTTCAACCTGAGTCAATGGAGATTTAATTTCTGATGAAGGGGAAGGCTTAGCAGACAGGACCCTCAATCCTGATGATCCTGCCCTCTAATCTGAAACCGTTACCTTCTTCATCATCTGGGCTGTTAAATTCTTATCTCCACTTGTCTGTTAGCTCAGTACGATAGCCCCGTACCTGCTATTTACATCCAAAAGAGCATTATTCACAGGACTTAGCATTTTACTTTATTAAAATGTGCTCACCAGATGTTAAGTGAAGTCGAGCAATGGCGATTTCTCCCCCTACTGTCTCAATGTCTCAGACTGTGTCCGTTGTGATGTCTGCTCTGTCCAGGAGTTACTGTGATGACAGGCATGAAAAGATAGTTGTTTCTGATTGTTGCATGACTTACTCTCTTTCTATTTAGTGTTCTATTTTGTTTTTTTTAAAGATTTATTTATTTATTATATGTAAGTGCACTGTAGCTGTCTTCAGACACTCCAGAAGAGGGCGTCAGATCTCATTACGGACGGTTGTGAACCACCATGTGGTTGCTGGGATTTGAACTCAGGACCTTCAGAAGAGTAGTCAGTGCTCTTAACAGCTGAGCCATCTCTCCA